>OY979767.1:39360635-39697597 GCA_963855975.1 Andrena chrysosceles
TTAAAGCACAAGTAAAAAATAGGTTCTGTTTTACGGACGTCGCGACTCGCGTGTGAGATAAAATGGGAGGGAAACGGCACGGAGGTCCTTTACGCGACAAACGATCATTCTGGCAGCGGTAACAAAGTATAATACTACATTGTCTTCTTGCATTCTCCGTGCGTCTGATTTTCGCATGTTGATGTCGGTCCACGAACGAGCTAGGCCCAAATGCCCGTATCGAAGCAGATTTTACTTTCTTCTATAAATTCTGCAAATGCCGTAATCAGTAGCTAAAAGCCGGAAACATGTATGTACACATGCTAAGCTAACTCTTTTTTATATGAAATATGCCCTTTTTATTTGTTTATTAAAAGATATCATACAAAAGACAAAAATAATATAACTATGTAATATTTGTAAACTCAATTTCTTCTCACGGTCATAATTTCTTCCTTATATAGCATCCTAGGCTGTAAAAAGAATAAAATGTATAAAATATTAGGGAAGAGATCTTTTAAATAACAATATTAATAGCGTTAGTTAAAATTATCCATTTGGACTATTATACTTTTCGATGTAATGTATTTTAATATATAAAGCAGAAAGTTTATGCTTGTGTGTTTGTCTGTCGCCTAAAAACATTCGAACGGTAAACTCTTGCAACACCTTAAAAGGTGCCTCATTATGCCTGGCTAATCCAAATGAATGTAACTATTTAAAAAAAAATTAAATTTTTTTTTAGAAAATCAGAATTTAAATTTTGGGCGAAGCCGAGTATATAGCAAAGCTAGTGTATGTACAGTTGCTCACAGCCATAACCGTACACTCTTTAAAATTGCATAACATTTTTAAAATTGATCCAAACGACCCAAGTTGTTTTGAGAAGCTAGAAGGATTAGTTTGCTAAGTGACGTGTTTCGACGTTTTGAAAAAATTTGCCATTGGTCGGAATAGCAAAAAAGAATAGTAATATACATAATTTGTTTACAGTTGGAATCGATTGATATCGTCTACGGATTCGAGTACCAAAGTACCCTATATATCATATTTACGGAGCTTGAGATCATTATTAAAGTTCTATTAAATATCGTAACTCAATATCCACAAAAGCTCTGCCTTTCTTTCATCTTAGTTCCTCTATTGCTTTATAGTTGTCAGATTAATATAGATTTCAAAAAATAAAGCAATAGAGTTAACGGGGTGGGCCACGCGAAGGCGTGAAAGAAGGTCTTTGCCATCCCAGAGTATGTTCAATGTTAATACAAATCCAAACCATTCACCGAAAAAAAAGAAAAGACAAGAAAAAAATAACTTATTTTTTAGAAAAATAAAGCCTTCCACCGAATAATATAACACTGAAAATACTCGAAATCATGCACAAGCCAAAATGTACAGTATAAGCCAAAATATACAGCAAAAGCATAAGGTGAAAGATACAGAATGAGCATGAATGAAGATAGTAGCAAAAAGGTAGGGCAGGGACTTGTTAAAAAAAGACAAAGTTTTCAAACATGCTTTAATGTCGATAATTTTGAATAGTTTTTACTTAATGATGCTCCCACACATCTTAATTGCTCGCCGAGCCATACTGTATCTTTGTGTATTTTTACCGTTAAAGCTATATACAGCATTTCTTTACGATGAGCAGCGCATTCATCTTGAGTAAACCAATTTGGATATTTTTCCTCCACTAAACGGGAGATAATCGAAAATAGTTTGTCCAATATGAATGCTTCGCTGCGTAACGCGGGATAATGAACATCGAAAACTTTAGATATAATACGAAAAATAAACGAAAAACGTTGCGTTGGAACGCAAAGGTGTCCAAAATCAACATTATCTGCAACAACATATGCACGAAAAGATATTAGTATTTGCTCGTTGCGACAAAGGCTACTGTTACTATCAATGAATGTGGTATAACATATATCACACCGCGATTTTTCGACACTTTTTTTAGCAATGTACCCAGCAAAATATTCAAGCGCACATGATTCTAAGGAGCACACCGATGTTGATAGTTCATCAATATTAATCTCAATGTCTACATCTGTACTAATACTATCATCATCGGTTTACTCTTCAATATCATGTAATGTAGCATCAGGTGACAACGTGGCTGGTTCACATTGTGATATAGAATCTCCCGGTAAACCAGCGGCCTTAGCCGTGATGGATACACCGGTTCTCGTTAGATCATAGGCTAGGTGTCGCGACCATCGAGGTGGTGAGACGTGTTTGGTGCCTCGTGGATATTTGATTATTATAATATTGCAATATTATAAATATTATTAATATTTTGACGGCGACACATATCCCGTAATTTAATAGAGCAAGGACCATAGAAATAGAAAGCAATCCTGCTCTCACCTCACAACGAAACATCCCCTCCGGGGATCCTAACCTGCAGCTGGACGAAAATAACTACAGCATAAATGACATCATCATCAAGCGAAAAAAACGACAAAGGACCGCTGAAATAATGGCGGATAACAAACAGAATAAAAGGACTAGACAAACAGAAACTGCAACGCCAATACCATGCAGCAATAGGTTCGAGCCACTAAACGATGATGAATCTGACATGGACACTGAAAACGAAGGAGTAAGCGAGGACACAAAAATATCAAGTAAAAGACAAACTGATAAATCTAAAGCGAAGAAACCAACCCCACTAGTAATCCATGGGAACACAGATAATTGAACGATTAAACGAACTTACTTGTAAGTGAAGTTCGATCGTAATTATATGAAGTGCCTCGTTCGAAGAGATTACAGTTGTAGTTTCCCTTTCGCCCTCTAGATGTCACAGCGCTTTAGAGTGAAAAAACTAACAAAATCCGGCCGCTACTTTTGGCCACCGCGGCCATCTCATTTCTTCAGAGCTGTATTTTTAAAATTGTTGTTAGTTTTATGGGATTGGGTTAATTATGGGAAGGGCTGTAATCTCTTCGAACGAGGCACTTCATATAATTACGATCGAACTTCACTTACAGGTAAGTTCGTTTAATCGTTCAATTATAATTCGTGCCTCGTTCTCGAGATTACAATTGTAGTTGTTTAGAGGACAACAATTTTACTGGTACTTTGATTTTGACACCATTTTGTGATTTTATTAAATTATCGAATATCAGTGAGTACGATGAATGAATCGGTTACAATGTTTTAACTTAACATATTGTCTTATGCACTTAATATTGCCGCCGCAAAATCGCTATTTTGTGGTAATACTGGTATATTATAAAATTGCGCAAATACCTTAGAGCTATTTGTCCAGCCCGCTGTATTTCTAATTACACTTAAATCGACTCCTTTGGTTAAAGCTAACGACGTAGACGCATGTCTTGTTGAATGCGCAGAAAATATCGACATATCTATGCCGCTTTTACTTAATACAGTCTTTATCCATCGACTGATCGTTTGTGCACATACCGCCTTATGTGGTTTTACAGTGGCTATAAATAACTTCTCTGTATCTCTTAAACTTTTAGTTATTTCTATGTATCTTTCTATCACTGAAGCCACACATAATCTATTATCGTTTGTAAATCTTGGTAATAATAATAAAGGTTGCAACCGTCCGTGACTGGATGTTTTAATCAAATCAGTTATTTTAATCTCTAATCCCGTTATAGAACTCTTAATATTACCAATCTTTATATTTACCAGGGTTTGTGCCCGATGTGCGGTACATAATGCTATAAGAGTTACTGCTTTCTCAGTTACCTCTTGGAGATCTAAGTCGACTAATGGCTTCATGTTTTTTAAGTAGTTTAATACTATAGATACATCCCATGTAAATGAATATTTGGGTTTTGCTGGCCTTATCTTTGCTATTCCTTTAAAGAATCTACTTATCATCGGGTCTTCTCCTACCTTATCATTTGACAACAGTGATACCGCCGATCTGTATGTGTTTAACGTTGCATAAGATGCACCTTTTTTAAACATGTATGTAAGAAAACTCAGCAAGCTATTCCGCGTCGGCATCTTAAATTTTCTATTTGTGAGTATACAAAACTGCCACCAGTTTTTGAGTGCTGATTCATATTGTTTTAATGTGTTTTGCGATAAAGATGCTACTAAAATCTCTATGGTTTCATGTGGCACCATTTTTCTTATGAACGCCTCCCTAATACTTCTCCTACCAGCAAACGTAGGTATTGTGCTCTCGGAAGTTGTTTCAATCTGCATGGAGATAATAATAGTTTATTATCTGGTTCAAGTATTAAGGGTTCATTAATTAATAAACTTTTAAACAGTGGATACCATGGTTGGTTTGGCCAGTCTGGCACTACAAAAATACCCGATGCACCTTCTTGTTGAACTTTTCCTAATGCTTTTAGAATTAGACTGAAGGGAGGAAAAGCATAAAATTTTAATTTTTGACCATTTTACTGTAAAAGCGTCTACTTTTTCTGCATTATCGTCCGGCATCCATGAAAAATATCTTTTGCATTTTGTATTATATTTCGTTGCAAATAAATCTATTTCCGGAGTTTCAAATATCCTTATGATTTTTCTAAATGCCCAATCACACAATTCCCATTCAGTATCCTCATTATTTATTCTCGATAATTTATCCGCATCTACGTTTTCCGAAGACGATATATATGAAGCGAATAAAAAGATGTGTTTTTCTTCTGCCCATTGCCATATTTCTTTAGTCAACCTATTATAGTTTTTATATTTTGTACCTCCCATTCTATTAATATACGCAATAGCTGTGGGGTGTTATCAACCCTTAAGAGAATTTGACAGTCTTTTAAATTATTTGCTAATCTATCCAATGCTAGCTTTACTGCTAACAGTTCTCTATAATTTATAGACAATGATTTTTCCTGTTCATTCCAAAACCCAAAAACGCTATTGATTCCATCCGTTGCACCCCAACCCGTACCGGATGCATCTGTGTAAATTTCTGTTTCGAAATTACCTGTTTTTATAGGATTTACTGCGTAATCTAATGATAGTTCCCACCACTTTAAGTCCACTATAATACTTTTTGGTATCTTCATTTTTAGTTCATAATTGTTTCCATTATTTTTTAGCTCTTTTAATTTTTCTCTTTCTAATATTTTTGTGTATAACAACCCATATTCCATGGCTGGACAGGCTGCCACTAACGACCCAATAAGCTGAGCAAATTCTTTCACCGTCCCATATTCTTTCATTAACATTTTCTTTACCATTTCCTTCAGTCTTATTCTTTTTTCCCCCGTTAATTCCAAAGTATATTGTATGGAATCTATTATAAATCCAAGATACTTGCATCTCGTTGATGGTATTAAATTACTTTTACTTCCTTAACATTCTTGTGACACAATTCTGCAGTCTTTGCAATACATAAGATATCATTTAAGTATATAACCGAGAAAAACCCTTTAGCCCTTAAATAATTCATCACTGGCTTCAACACTTTTGTAAATATCAAAGGATAAGTAGCTAATCCGTTTGGTAAGCACGTGAATTCATATAATTTTCCTGAGAATTCAAACCTTAAGTATTTTCTGCTCTTAATATGCACGGGGACTAAAAAATATGCATCTTCTAAATCAATGTTGCTCATATAATATCCCGGAGAAACTAATCCTGTTGCAGTTCTAATATTTTCCATTTTGAAATGACAATTTTTAATAAATTCATTTAATTTCTTTAAATTTAAAATGAATCTATATGAACCATCAGGTTTTGGCACTAAGAAATAACTGGATAAAAACTGTTTTTTATTTTCCCTACATTCTTCTATTACCCCTTTATCTAATAATAATTTGATTGTCTGTTTGTACTTATTTACTTCTGACTTTGAGTCAAATCTCATTTTTGGTATATTTAACTGCCGAACTTTATCACAAAATTGTATTTTGTACCCTTTTATATAACCTAATACCTTGTCATCATTGGTAATTTTTTGCCAATTTTTAATGTAATATTTTAATCTCCCAGCATTTTTACCTACATTTATTTTTGCTTTTCTGACGCCTTTGGTACTGCACTCGTGGATTGAACGGCTGCTGTTTGTTTTTTAAGAACATCTTGGGCCTGGCCTGTACCGGTTGATTTCCGTAGCTTGCCTGCGCGTAAGCCGGTCTTCTTGCTTGTAGGCTTCTGTAGTTTAAATTACTTTTTGGTTGTAGGGGTGTTGTTTTCTTCGCTCCTGAAGGATATTTCATATCCTGACCGACTTTTTCCATAGCTTTTGCCTCCTTTATCCTATCTAGAAGTCCTTTCCTGAATAGAAATTCATCTGTTTCTGCTTTTTCCAATAACACTTTTCTTTGTTTTTCTACACCTGGTAGAATAAAGGCCTTCCGAGATTTGGTTTGCCCAAATATTATTTGGTTTTTAAGTTTTGCGGCATCGTTTAATTTTCCAATAAATTCCGCTTTGTCAATGCCTTCCTCTTCTACCAGAATATTATTTATTGCTGATTCCAACACCGATAAGGCTGCCGTTGCTAGTTTTTGTCTTTCAGCAATGTGATTATCTCTTTTTACCGATGCTTCTGCTAACGTTGTAGCAAATTCCGGGTTTAGTTTTGGTGCTTCTAAACCCGTTGGTGGTGGATATTTTTTTAACAATGCATCCATATCTTTCTCATCTATACCGTTAAAAAACCAATATTTCCACCTCTTTTTAATGGACGAATGTAATTCAACTTTTTCTTCATTTGTTTCCGTTGGGTCATTACCTAATGCTACCAAAATGTCCTCATCCAGAATTTTCTCCTGCACTTCTTCAGTGTTATCCTCCACGATTTCGTTCTCTTTATTTTCTTCTCCCAAAACCTTATTCTGTTTCTCACATTTTTCTCCTGAAAACATATTTTTCCTTGTTCATTTTTGTGTATTATAACAAAAAAGAAACGATATTATTGCGTTTTAACATGGCGTCGACCACGTGCTATCGCGCCGGACAAAGGAAAAACCCACCGTTATGCCGCACGTGCATGCGGATTTTGCTAACTTCATATTACTGCTATTGTTTGACTGGCAAACAGAAAAATTTATTTGTCCTGTCGCTCGTACAGGCGCCAAGAAATAAAACAAGGCTTTGTCATGATATATATTTTATCTCTCCTGCCGCTCGTGCAGTCGGTTTTTCATTAATTTTTTAATAATAGGTTAATTGTTTTGATACCGCCGTTATTCTGCCGCTCGTGCAGACGCAAAGGCGCGGCTTTTATAACTAATATGTCCTGACGCCTGTTCAGGCGCCTTAGAAGCCTTAATAACCTTCCTTTAATACTCATCACTACATGATACATTTTTCTCACTTACCGTTTTCTGAACCTGATTCTACTTCATCACTGTCCACACTCGTTTCTTCCTCAATTTCTTCATTTCCTTTTTGAATTTCTTCCATTTTTTGCTTTAATCTTTTTATTTCGTCACACATTTCCTCTATAATCACTTTTCTTTTCCCCATGTTTAACCCACACTCTAAACGTGCTTCTCCTAGCGCACAGCGAAAAAGAATGAGATGATGGCCGCGGTGGCCAAAAGTAGCGGCCGGATTTTGTTAGTTTTTTCACTCTAAAGCGCTGTGACATCTAGAGGGCGAAAGGGAAACTACAATTGTAATCTCGAGAACGAGGCACGAAATATAATCATGCACGATTTACATACACCCTGAAAAATATTCTAAAAAGTAAATACTACATAAAATATCATAAAGACAAAACTGAGGTTTTCACAACAACACATGAGGACTACACAAAGCTGAAAAAGGAATACCAAAATAAAAAAATAGAATGTCACACTTACACACTGCACAATGAACGAAAGAAAACATTTGTGATCAGAGGATTGCATGCAAGAATGGAAGAAAAGGAAATAACGGACGACCTGGCAACGCAAGGACTTCCTGTACCGAATGTACATGTGATGAAGGGCACTGAAACCCCTTTATATATGGTTTCACTACCAGCCACAATGAAGCGGACACTATTAAACCACAAAATACACTATATATGTCATATCAAAGTTACCTGGGAGGACTACAAAACTAAAAGAAGGGCTACGCAGTGCCACAGATGTCAGGAATGGGGGCATGCTACTTCCAACTGCTATGCAGAACCAGCATGCTTAAAATGTGCAGAAAAACACCTTACAAAAAATTGTCAGAAACCTAGAGATCAGCCAGCAAGATGCGTCAACTGTGATGGGGATCATCCAGCAAATGCCACGATATGTGAGGCATATCAGAAAAGAATAGAATGGATAGCTTCGAAGACAAAAACTGGAGGGCATCAACATAACGTGACACTTAATCCAAAAAAAGCACCCAATGTAGAAGATGTCACTTTGTTTCCAAGTATGAGCAGAAAACATAATCAAAACATGCTAAGCAACGCATGGATAAACAGGACACAAATCAGGGAGAACACATATGCTTCTCGGATAACACAATCAAGAGACAGGGAATCAAAGGACAGGGAAGAGCTTAATGAAATATTAGGCATAAGCAACGAACTCAGGGAAATAAAAAAGCTCTGCAATATAAAAGAGATGCTGGAAGCAGTAAAGGAACTCAGAATACAATTAAGTCAATGCAAAACAAAAGTACAACAATTGGAAGTATTTATTGAATTCTGTGATAGATTAGATGGCTAATAAAAACATAAGAATTTGCACCTGGAATGCAAATGGCTTGATAAGCAGAATTAGCGAAGTCAAAGAGTTTATTAATAGACAAAAAATAGACATATTTATAATCAATGATACAAGGCTCAAGGAAACAACTAAAATTAAATTCAAGAACTATGTATGTATTAGGAAAGATAATACTCTTAAATGTTCAGGAGGAATCCTAATACTAATCAAGAGCAGTATAGCGCACAAAGAAGTAAAGATAAGTGATAACATCTCAATTGAATGCTTAGGCATAAGACTTACCACCAGAATATACATAATAGGAGTGTATAATAACCCATCGAATCACTTCCAGATAAATGAGATTGACAAACTTCTAAAAATGGGAAACAAAATACTAATAGTTGGAGATCTTAATGCACGACATCCAGCTTGGAACAATACCAATCCAAATAGCAAAGGAAGAAAAATATATAACTATGTATCGAGGAACAACTGCAGTATATTATATCCAAACGAACATACACATTACCCAACCAATGGACAACCAGCATCTACGATAGACATAGCACTCAACAAAAATGTGAGGGACATCTCAGAAATGACCGTATTGCATGAATTAAGCTCAGACCATAATCTTGTGACAATAGAACTGGGGGCTCAACAAGTAAATATAACAGATAAAGTGGGACTTGACTACAAGAAAGCCAACTGGAAAGCTTTCAGACAGCGACTAAATCAAGAGATAACGATAAACTCAAAAATAAATACAACGGAACAAATAGAAAAGGAAGTTCAACAACTAACAAACAGAATACAAAATGCTGTAGCAGAAACCATACCGACGAAATCGCTAAAAGCAATGCAAGATGAAATACCTGAGTACATAAAGGAAATGATAAAAAAGAGAAATAAGACTAGGAAATGCTGGCAGAAATATAGAATAGGACTTTATAAAGAGGATTATGTACAATGAAACTATAAACATAAGGAAAGCTATCACCGAGCACAGAAATAATGAATGGGAGAGGAAATTGAAGAAGCTGAACCCAAAAGACAATTCAATATGGAAAATGACAAAAGCACTTAAAACTGAATACAAATCAATACCTACATTAATTAAGAACAACATCGAAGCAATTACAGATGAAGAAAAAGCAGAAATGTTGGCAGATCAATTTGAGAAAGTGCACAGCATAAATTTAGCAAACAACACCATTGAACAAAATGGAATAATCGAAGAGGTTCAGACATTCCTACAGAATGAGATAGAGGAGGACGCGCACAAGTATTACACAACACCGAAAGAAGTCTTCAAAATCATTATGAGTCTACCTGCAAAGAAAGCACCGGGAGCTGATGGCATACAAAACCTTATATTGAAGAACTTACCCAGGAAAGCAATAGTCCAGCTCATGTATATAATAAATGCATCAATCAAGAAATATCACTTCCCGACTAATTGAAAAACCGGAGTCATTGTACCAATACATAAAGCAGGGAAAAAGAAAGCAGAAGCAAGCAGCTACAGGCCCATAAGCCTGCTGCCTACTATGAGTAAAGTCCTAGAAAAAATAGTTCACAGCAGACTTAACAAATTCGAAAAGGCAAATAACATCCTTATCGACGAGCAATTCGGGTTCAGGGAAAAACACAGTACAGTACAACAGGTAACAAGGATAGTAAACGATGTATCTATGAATTTCAACAGGGAACTAGTAACTGTAATGCTCTTACTTGACATTGAGAAGGCTTTTGACAGAGTCTGGATAGAGGGGCTCATAAACAAGCTAATGAAACAACAGTATCCACCGACACTCATCAAATTCATAGCATCATACCTCAATGGCAGGCACCTCAGAGTACAAATTAACAACATCAAGTCTACCAAGAGACTGATTCAAGCAGGAGTTCCTCAAGGATCTGTTTCAGGCCCCAAGCTATTCAATGTATATCTTAATGACATACCTATTTTTACAAAAACAAATTTGGCACTCTTCGCAGATGATACAGCAATCTACGCACACTCCTACAACGCCATAATAGCTGCCAAGCAGATACAAACGCATATGACGATACTGGAGCCATATTACCGAAAATGGAAGATACATCTCAACGAAACCAAAACTGAAGTAATAACCTTTACGAAGAAGAAGGAAAGAAACAGCAGAATATTCCAACCCATAACAGTATATGGGCACAAAACAACCCCGATAAAAGCAGTAAAATACCTGGGAGTACATCTGGACACAGGACTCACCTACAGAAAACACATCATGGAAAGTGTGAAAAAAGCCCATGCAATCCTAAGGAAATTGTACCCATTAATGGTATACAATTCTCATATGTCAATTAGTAATAAAAAACTAGTATATAAAATTATCATAAGGCCCATAATGACATACGCTACACCAGTATGGTGTGGTGCTGCTCCAACGAACATCAATGTTTTACAAGTCATGCAAAATAAGCTTCTAAGACTCATACTCTCAGCTCGCAGGAACACTAGGATAACAGATCTACATGAAAGCGTAGACATACATTATATGGGTGAATATTGCAATGAGTTAGCGTTAAACTTTTATAGAAATCATATAGGTAGTAGTCCACTAACTCAAAATCTAACAGAAATTAGAGATCATAATATACCCTTTAACTTTAAGCATAGGTTACCTTATCAAAAGCTAACTATTTTCTATGAAATGCATTGATGCTCATGTGATAAAAGATGTGATACTCAGGGCATAAGTGGGCAAAAGTAACTTAAGGGGGTATACCCGTTTAAACCCTCGGGAAATGTATACATTTGTGGATTTTTTTACAAGTCAACGGTTTGATCCAGATTTCCTGTTTTTTTACTATCTTTACATAGTATTATGAACTACTCGAGAAAAAAGTTTCAGTTAAAAATCTATTGTTTTTGGGAAGTTATGCACATCCGAAAGTCTTTCGATTTTAGACAGCTAAACGGTGGCCCTGAAAACAGCTGTATGCCGTGTCTGAAATCAAAAACCATAAAATTTTCTTATAAAGTATGTCAATAGCTATCGTCCAACGAAGCCTTTTTATTCCTATTCCCCGTTTATTATTTATAAAGAAAAAAGGTGGATTTTTCTCTTACAAAAATTTAACTTTACCTTTGATCTCTCACCATTTCTTTATTTTTCAAAATTTTCCAAATCGGCTTCGTTGGACGATAGCTATTGACATACTTTATAAGAAAATTTTATGGTTTTTGATTTCAGACACGGCATACAGCTGTTTTCAGGGCCACCGTTTAGCTGTCTAAAATCGAAAGACTTTCGGATGTGTATGCATAACTTCCCAAAAACAATAGTTTTTTAACTGAAACTTTTTTCTCGAGTAGTTCATAATACTATGTAAAGATAGTAAAGAAATGGGAAATCTGCATCAAACCGTTGACTTGTAAAAAAATCCACAAAATGTATACATTTTCCGAGGGTTCAAATGGGTATACCCCCTTAAGTAAGCTAAGTAAAGTATTAAATAAGTAAAGTATTAATAAAATTCTATTAATTAAATAGGACTAATGATGTAACAAAGTTACTGATAACAATTGCAAACAGCGTACGCAAACAGGTACACTCAAAGGTGTAAAGTTGAGAACAAAGAAGGGTTTTTCCAACGCAATTTTCCCTTATTAAACGATTATATGAAACAACACCAGATATCCCATACAGCACACTTCGTTGCGGCAAAGTTGCAGGATGGTTGCAGTAACCTTGCGATGTTGCATGGTTGCAGTGCAATGTCGATGTATGGTTGCTGCGACGTTGCCGTGCAACATTGCACGGGGCGGACATAGAATTGTTTCTGCATAGTTGCTGCATAGTTGCGTTGCAATAATGCACTGCAACTTTGCCGCAATTATGCCGCAACTATGCAGCAACTTTGCCGCAATTATGCCGCAACTATGCAGCAACTTTGCCGCAACTTTGCCGCAACTTTGTCGCAACTTTGCCACAACTTTGCGGCGTTAGCAAATTTTAAAACATAATATCTCGAAAACCAGCTGAAATAAAGTGTATACATTATACTTTATTGAATTCGTCTTGAAACGCACTATCAAGTGATCTGTTAAAAAAAAGAGTTCCGTAGAAAATTTGCCCGCTCCAACCACGCAATTTCATGTAAACAATTTCTTTTATATCTCCAATACGTTAGGAAATATCCAGGTGTTTACTGTTCCCGCGGATATCCAGTATAATGAACTAAAATATAAAATATATGTTGGAGAAGGCAACCATTTAATCAGTTCCAAGCATAAGTCAGAATCTACTTTACTGGTGGCACGTGCCAAACTGATGTTTCCGTGAAGGCGAGCACGGCGCACAGTGATTTTGGAACGACAATATATATATATATGGGGGTCGTAGTACTCATGTAGTATAAAAGTTTTTAACGTACGGAGTAATCAATATATATACCATCTACAGTACTCTACATCCAAGAAGGTTCCGTGGCCACAACGGTAGAGCGTCAGATTGTCATGCGGGCGGGCCGGAGTTCAAATCTGTCGTAACCAATAACTTTTTTATTTTTTTTTAACAGTTTTTCGTTGCCTCAAAGTTGCCGTGCAAAGTTGCCTCAAAGTTGCTGTGCAACGTTGCAGCAGGCGGACATAGAATTATTGCTGCATAGTTGCGGCAACGTTGCGTGAATCGTTGCAATCTTGCACCGCAACTATACTGCAACTATGCTGCAACGAGAGTGTGCTGTATGGGATGTGATAAATGTGCACACTAGAAATAAGAGATATACCGCATATCGACTGATTAATCATAGTAGTAGGTTAAGCATTAATTGTAGGAACTAGGTACAAACACAATTACCAAAGAAACAGTTTAAATGTATTTATTTTTTATACACTTAAATGTACATATGTTATATATTAAAGAGACTTTTACAAACAAACAACGTTAGATCACCGAAGTTAAGCATCACGGGGCGGGTACTGGGGAAAGATGGGTGACCACCTTTTTCCCGGTACGCCGGTGTTGCTGGGACTGGAGGAAGAGAGAGAGGAGCAGTGTGGATAAGGTGCTTGAGGCGCCATCCCACTGAGAGTAATAATGGAATAAGGAACCATGAATATAAAAGGACTATAGTTCGTTGGGCTATATGAGAGATTTTCTCGAAATGCCACTCTGGAATAGGATACACAATAGTAAAGAGTGTGTCTATTCCAGGAAACAATATCCCCTACCCCCTATCTCCCGGTAATAACGGTGCGTCGTAATCTCGCATGCAATTTCCAGTATCTAAACTATGATCCAAACTTAATAAAATATTTTTTCTGATCGCAAGACGCACCGCTTTTACTGAGGGATTATGGTTGTGAGTGCCACCATGCATCCGCAGAACAGAGAAGAAGTTTTCTATTGGATCCGTGTTAAGTCGCGACGTTAGTAAAAATGTAATACCTTCTTCTTTTAAATCATTCCAGAGTTGCAGAGTGGCATTTATAGATTGCCGTAACCCCAAGAAACATGGAGGTGCTTTTAAACCTTTAGGAGTCATCGTATACCAATTGTTCATTTCATTTAATTGTGAAATTAAATTATTTTGAAAGTAGGTATACTATGAGAGTTCTGGCCCCTAGGGCGAGGGGGTGCGGTGGTGCGAGGGGGTACCGCGTGGGCGAGGGGAAGGTGGAGGGGGTACCACGCTCTTCGACGAGATGGGTGAGGGTGATGACGTCACAGGGGGGGAGGGGATTTCAAAATTTTCAAAATGGCGTCGCGCGCATTTCGTATTGGCGCCACCTACCGGGTGTTTAAGATACTTTGAGTCCGCGTCGGTATTTGGGGTCCGTGTTGGTATTTGGGGCCCGCGTCGGTAAATTTCCTAGGTTTTTCATACATTTCGTATTGGCGCCACCTGGTGGATGTTGGATTTTTAAGATAGTTTGGGTCCGCGTTGGTATTTGGGGCCCGTATCGGTAAATTTCCTAGGTTTTTTCATACATTTCGTATTGACGCCACCTGGTGGATGTTTAAGGTACTTTGGGCACGCGTCGCCGCCGCGCAATCTCCTTACGCGTGCGGGGATCGGTGCGCAGGCGCGACCGCGACCGATTCGTGGAAATTCGCGTCTTCGACGATGATTTCTGAGAAAGAGGGTAGACTAGGAAAAAAGATTTTTTTCTCAGGAAATATTTGAATCGTGGGACCTATACAGCACACGTGCAATGATGTAAACTTAGAACGATAATTATTGTAAATCAATCATCGCGATAGCCCATGGAATAAACACGACATTGCACCGTGCCATACCGCGCACCTGGTGGATGTTGGATGTTTAAGATACTTTGGGTCCGCGTTGGTATTTGGGCCCACCTTGGTAAATTTTTTAGGTTTTCCATACATTTCGTATTGGCGACACCTATCGGATGTTTAACCCTCTGTTGTCACACCTACTTTTTCGAACGCCGTTGTCACACTGGATCAATTTCACCCTGTCAATTTTCAATCAGTTGTTATTTAAAAACTATTTGTTAAATTAAGTTTCAAAAATTCTGGGATAAAGTTTGAATATTGTAGAATATATGTCCATTGTTGAAAGTTGACACTTAATGTGTGATCATGTTTAAAAAAATTTAAAACAATAAGAGTTCCGACAAAAAGACTTTTTGCTTAAAAATCATAACTTTTTTAATTTTTAATATTTTTAAGAAAAAATTTACAGTTATACTCTTGGGATATGCTGCTTTGATAAAAAAAAATAGTCCTATATCGGAGCATTCAAAAAGGTATTTATTGTGCAAACTGAATGGTGGCATCATTTGGGTTGAAAAACTCTTGCATTTGTATAGGAAATTTTTTTATTATTATTCCAAGAATATAAAATTTAATTTCAGCAATAACAATGTATGTTAAATTAAAAATAAGTCTATTACAGACTGCCACAGTCATTACATATATACCTAAGTACAAGTTATCTTTAATTTCGACCGTCTATTTAAACAATTTATGATATCGGCGCACATACTCGGTCATATAACAAATATTAAAAATTAATTCAACGCTATTTTGCGAATATAATGTTGTGAGTTTATTTCAAACGTTTCGGTCAAAATTCTGACCATCTTCAAGGAAAGTTAATAAAATAAAAAAATATATTGCGTGTGCTGTTGAAGTTAGTCACTACCGTTTAAAATGAAACGTGGGACTCGTGAGCCGGTTTACTGGTGACTGAGATAAACAATAGACAAACCAAGAGCATGTAGAAGGTGAACTAAGATATGGTCACAAGAGACCGTTAAAAATTATGAATACTATAAACTCTATCAAATTTTACTGCCTTGAAAACTAACATTTTTACTAATGTAGTAAATTATACATACACTAATAGGTGTTGAACAGCACTAATTACATACCATTAAAAAGATATGTAAAGCCGTCAGATCATAGACATTAAATTAGAGAGATTCAATGGAGAAATACATCATAAGACATTACTTCCTCAGTAATGTTGCGTAGTAATTTTGTATTTTAGGAGTTTCATACCTAAGATTTACGCTCGGCTGTTTAATCATATGCAAAGTCTCCAAAAGAATCCTCTGGTTCAAGTTAACTTCTCTATCAACCTCTTTAACGCTGTCAAAGTCAAATCTATGATCAAATTCAAGTGAATGCTTAGTTAAAGCAGTATGTTGGAGGGGAGACGAAAAGATATTTCTTTTGTGTTCATAAATGCGTCTTTCTAAAAGTCTAGCAGTTTGTCCAATGTAAACCTGGTTACAATCCATGCAAGCAATTGAATATACAATGTTTGAGTTTTTACATAACGGTATTTTATATTTTTATCAAAAGAGTGAAATACGTTACGCGTGCATAAGTATCACGGGACATGAACTCTTTCGTGAAATCGTACGAATCGTTGCGGGATATGATTCCACGGCTGCGTACCGAAGAACAGTGCTATGAATGGTTAATATCATGTGGCGAGTACTTGCACCTCATCCACGAGCATTTTAAGACCCGAAAAGTATCGAAATCGGAACAACAACGTTCGACATTACTTACGAGTAGTTTTGAAATAGTGCGAACGTGTGTTCGAAACAAAATAGCGTGCATAGTCGCTGAACTGGACGCGCGAGACGCATTGCTCGCGTCATCGTCTTCCGATAACGATAGCGATGGTGAGGAAACCCGTTTATGGACGTTGCTGCAGTTGGATGACGAATCACTAACGATCGAGAGACATAAGATCCGCGACGTGTTAAGTGTACTAACATTATCCGAGTCGTCATGCATCAGCATCTTTCAACATTGATTTATGCAATTGTCGCGCGAACATCGTCAAGTGTTACGTTATATCGCGCGATACAGTACTGTGTGTAAGTGCACATTACATTGCATCGTTGCTGATAAGGACGTGTACCTTAAGCGTACGAAGTACATTACCGCGATCGTGTGTACGCCGTTAACGCTTCTACATGACATTGAGAACGGAATGGTCGAAGTACTGAAAGTACTGAGTCCTGATACAACAACAATTCCAGCGAATAGGTTTTTGGGTCGGGAATTGGCCCGATATTTGGATGATCGTACGGGCTTGCCGCTAAACTCGACACTCGTCCTTCTACCGCTGAGTTTTCGATTTCCGGATTGCGAGTATGATCGTATCACCTGGAAAAGCCGCATCATGAAATCAGGTGAAATCGAGAGTCTCTGGGAAGTTAACTATTTGTGAAGAAGTGAACTCTTTGTGAATAAGTGAATATGGAGGGGTTCATGGACACGTACAGGGTTTTGTCCCGGATGTCTAAGCTTTTACGCAGAATTGCGGAATTCCGAGACTGGACTGATCATTGCGACACGTGCCTGCAGCTCATCGACGAGTACCAGTGCAGCGGAGGAGTGGCCGTGGCCGCGAAACAACGCATGGTGTCGCTGATCGCGCGAATAAAGACATTGCGCGTGACCGTGCGGGAACAGTTTTCGCGAGTAGGGTGTGGGGATTCGGCTCGACCGACGGCACCTAAAGTCGTATGGGAAGACATGGAATCCGCGTTTATTGGACGTATTTCAACCGGCGCTGTCATCACTGTGGGACACGTCGATACGCGTCGATTTTTTAGAGGGTGCTCGACGAACTGTAATCTCGCGCGTTACGGACGCTATCACGACGCATAAGGGCGTGTCCGTGAATACAAACTTGAACGCGGAGTTTATCTTGGGTGAAAATACGGACATGAAAAGTTCCAGTACGCGAAATCGTGTACTGTTAATGACTTCGAACGTGCGCGAGTGGTACTCGAAGTACGTGATCGCTCCCACGCTAGTGATGCTCGAGGAGTTTCAATATCGCGACAGTGGATGGACCCTAAGGGCTGTGCTAAATATTCTAGTGAATATTAATAAGCATAATTCACTTCGAGCCGGTTGCGACATACCGCTTCCGCACGCCGTCGTGCTGAAAAAAGGCGGTTGTGAACGTAAAGAGCGGGGACAATGCGTGCTTTTAGTGGTCTGTTGTCGCCCGTTTGTATCCTGCTGCTACGAAAGTGAGTAGGATCTCATCGTATCCACACTACTCGGAGGTGCTTCGCACGCAGGATATGACTGTTCCTGTGACGTTGGACCAGCTGGCCAAGTTCGAGAGGTTCAACGACGTATCCGAAACGTGTACACGTGGTCGGACGGAAACTGCGTGCCTCTGCGTTTGACCGAGGACAAGCAAGAGAGAGAGAGAGACACGCGAACCTACTACTGATGCTGGATCCCAAGGAGCCTCAACTTTATCATTTCGCGTGCATTCGCAGCATGTCGAGACTGATTTCGAAGCAGCTCGGCAATCATAGGCATCAAGTATTCCTTTGCGAAAGGTGAGTAAAATACGGAATATTTCAATCGATGTATTATTTATTCTTATGTTCTATTATTAATGCTATTGTTATCGTTGCAGATGTCTCAACTTCTTCCATTCGTCCGAGCAATTGACCAAGCACAACGTGGACTGCCAGCGTCTGAACAAGTGTGCCGTCGAATTGCCGTCCCTGGATGATAAATGGTTGCAGTTCAAGAACTTCAAAAATAAGGAACGAACGCCATTCATCGCGTACGCGGACTTCGAATGTATGCTGGAGGACGTCGAGCCTGCGGAGCGGAGTCGTACGTACTCGTATCAGCAACACAGAGCGTACAGCGTGGGATACTACGTTCATTGTTCCACCGACGCGTCTCTGTGCCGTTATCGCGCGTATCGTCACGACTTCGTGTGCGTGAAGTGGTTCGTGCAGGAACTACGTGACTTTGCGAACATTGCGTATTCGTGGTTGCGGAACGCGAAACCGATGAACTCGTTGACGAGACAACAACGTCTCAGTTTTGAAAACGCGATTGTGTGTCATGTGTGCGGACAACCCTTCGTCGACAAGGACAAAAAAGTGCGCGACCATTGTCACTCGACGGAGGAGTACGAGAAACCCATTGTATAGTATGTTTGCATGTTGTATGTTTATATGTTTGCATGTTGTATGTTTATATGTTTGCATGTTGTATGTTTATATGTTGGCATGTACATATGTATATACGTTTCTTTCTTTTGTTCATGTTATTTATTTATTTATGAATATCTAATATATGTATAGCGTAGAATAGCCAAAATTGTATTTTATACGTGTTAGTATATATGTATATATTTTTTTCTTATTTTATTAAGATTGATTGTACGCATATACGAGATGAAGAAGGAGAATGTGAATAATTGAATAAATGGGCAATGTATATATTTATATATATTTATATGTATTTATTTATTTATTTATTTCAGTAACACATAGTGCGTTTATAATCGGGAATCATAGAATATCCTTGTCGCTTATCCACGAGTTCCGCGACGAATCAAATCCAAGCCATTTAACGTACACCTGGTTTCCCTTGCGACGAATAATCTTCTCGACTAGATGGACGTCCGGATTCGCGACCGAATGCAGTTCGTACTCGTAGAATCCACCCGAGATCGGCTCTCCCACGGAATCGCGCAGAATGTACGTCACCGAGTAGGTTAGTTGTACGGTTACGATTTCGAACACCTCGGTCGACCAGTTCGGAGTGTACCGGTTCTCGAAGAGGGTCTTGAACTTGCTCACGCGTACCTTGTCACCGACTTTGAATTTTGCACGTCGTCGAATACCTTTCGATAAGGAGGGTGAGAGGGGTTCATTCGCGGCGAACGACAAACGCGACGCGCGGGTCACGTCAACGGGTCGGGCGTTGATCGTTCGGTGCTTGCGATGATTGTAGGTGTGTACGAGCGTAGGTAACAGGTCGATCCAACGATAGGACGCGTTCAAGAAGAATTGTTTCCACATGAGGTTTTTTCAGCGTAGGATTGAAACGTTCAACGATCGACGCTTTCATCACGCTGTGCGTGGAGTAGTGGTTGATCTCGCGGGTCTTCACACATCGTTGAAACTCCGCGTTGTAAAACTACTTACCCATGTCGGTTTGTAAATTTCGCGGACATCTATCGCTCTGCCGCAATATGATCGTGAACGCGGCAGTCACGTCGTGTCCGCTTTTTGTTTTCACGGGTACGGCTCATGCATAGGGTAATTGTGGGAGAGTTGCCGCACGTTACGCAAAATTGTCACCGTGTTTAAATTTTGCAATGAAAATGTTTTCCAAGGATACATATTATTAGTTCAACATCTTGTGATTCTACTAGCATTAAAGAAAATCAAAATTTTAATATTTGTCACCCTTAAAAAATTGAAACTAAAAACATCCTTTGGTAGGAGAGACGCCGCACATGCGGGAGTGGTGCCGCATTTCGAAATACGTTTAATTTTCGATTTAAACTTGTTAATTCTAACTTTTTATATAAAAAAAAAAATAGTAAAAACAAAGTAAAATGAAACATTTTTATTTTATACAATTATAAAATTGGAAAATTAAATGGGTACAGTAGGAACAGATATTATTTCTGCTTTTCGAATTTTTTTTTTTTATATTCTGTTGGCATCTTGAGATTAAAATAAAAAAAATGTGAAAAAAGAGTACACAAATATGTTTCGATTATAAGATTATTCATTTAAAAATAAATAATTTGCCTTGAGATACCACGTTAGCTATTTTAAAAAACTTTTTAGGTGTTTTAAACATTAGACGCCGGGCTAGGTTATACAAAATTTTCAGACCTAGCCCGGCGTCAAAAATTTGTAGTTTCCTTGGAACTAACCCGCAATTGTTTACCTATATTCCTCCTAACATCATCAGCAACAACATTGATAACAACATCGACGACAACAACAACATCAACAACAACAACATCGACAACAACAACATCGACACCACCAACAACATCAACGCCAACGCCAACGCCAACGCCGACAACATCAACATCAAATCGTGATTTTCGATATGTTCAGCAAGTACGTGTGGTCCGCGAAAAACGTGCATCGATTGCGTGTTGCGAGCATTCGAGGAACTCATATTACTTCTAACGTCCTTGGAACGTCGCGACCATCCCCCGATCACCCGCGAAGCATGAGCAAGGAGCGAGTACAAGTAGTGAACGAATTACACGCACTTGCGAGACGAAATTTTCCGTGGCGACGCGTCGTGATTCGCGACTGTGATGATTTGTGGCAGACCGATTTGGTGGAGATGCGTCCGTACGCGAAGCAAAATCGAGGTTATCACTACTTACTAACGATCATCGATGCGTTCAGCAAGTAGGAGAGATGCCGCAGTCGGAGAGACGCCGCACTATCGGTATTTCAAGGATGTCGGAAATAAAACACATCATTGCCGATTTTATTTGTTTAAGGCTGTTGATTTGGGTTAGTTTGTCAAGCAAGAGCGTGTTTCCTGTATTACTGTTAAAGATTTTGCTGTTTTTCGAGGTAAGCCTAGCGTACTTTGCCTGAATAGTTATACGTCGCGTCTATTTTTACTAATATAGTAGCTAAAAATTCATAGTTTTTCTTGATACATCATTTGTAATACGTTAAAGAGACCATGTAGAATATTTCCTTGGCAGAATAGGTTACTTTCGACATAGCATGTCGAAATACGAAAGTGCGGCGCCTCTCCCGGGCATTTCGGATAGACGCCGCACTTTTATTTCGGATAGATGCCGCACTTTGATACTGTACTGTTTCGGAAACTAAGTCGATTTAAATGATGTTTCTAATGTTTAAAACACCTAAAAAGTTTTTTAAAATAGCTAACGTGGTATCTCAAGCCAAATTATTTATTTTTAAATGAATAATCTTATAATCGAAACATATTTGTGGACTATGTACTCTTTTTTCACATTTTTTTTATTTTAATCTCAAGATGCCAACTGAATATAAAAAAAAAAATTCGAAAAGCAGAAATAATATCTGTTCCTACTGTACCCATTTAATTTTCCAATTTTATAATTGTATAAAATAAAAATGTTTCATTTTACTTTGTTTTTACTATTTTTTTTTTTATATAAAAAGTTAGAATTAACAAGTTTAAATCGAAAATTAAACGTATTTCGAAATGCGGCACCACTCCCGCATGTGCGGCGTCTCTCCTACCAAAGGATGTTTTTAGTTTCAATTTTTTAAGGGTGACAAATATTAAAATTTTGATTTTCTTTAATGCTAGTAGAATCACAAGATGTTGAACTAATAATATGTATCCTTGGAAAACATTTTCATTGCAAAATTTAAACACGGTGACAATTTTGCGTAACGTGCGGCAACTCTCCCACAATTACCCTATGCATGGGCCGTACCCGTGAAAACAAAAAGCGGACACGACGTGACTGCCGCGTTCACGATCATATTGCGGCAGAGCGATAGATGTCCGCGAAATTTACAAACCGACATGGGTAAGTAGTTTTACAACGCGGAGTTTCAACGATGTGTGAAGACCCGCGAGATCAACCACTACTCCACGCACAGCGTGATGAAAGCGTCGATCGTTGAACGTTTCAATCCTACGCTGAAAAAACCTCATGTGGAAACAATTCTTCTTGAACGCGTCCTATCGTTGGATCGACCTGTTACCTACGCTCGTACACACCTACAATCATCGCAAGCACCGAACGATCAACGCCCGACCCATTGACGTGACCCCCGCGTCGCGTTTGTCGTTCGCCGCGAATGAACCCCTCTCACCCTCCTTATCGAAAGGTATTCGACGACGCGCAAAATTCAAAGTCGGTGACAAGGTACGCGTGAGCAAGTTCAAGACCCTCTTCGAGAACCGGTACACTCCGAACTGGTCGACCGAGGTGTTCGAAATCGTAACCGTACAACTAACCTACTCGGTGACGTACATTCTGCGCGATTCCGTGGGAGAGCCGATCTCGGGTGGATTCTACGAGTACGAACTGCATTCGGTCGCGAATCCGGACGTCCATCTAGTCGAGAAGATTATTCGTCGCAAGGGAAACCAGGTGTACGTTAAATGGCTTGGATTTGATTCGTCGCGGAACTCGTGGATAAGCGACAAGGATATTCTATGATTCCCGATTATAAACGCACTATGTATTACTGAAATAAATAAATAAATAAATACATATAAATATATATAAATATATACATTGCCCATTTATTCAATTATTCACATTCTCCTTCTTCATCTCGTATATGCGTACAATCAATCTTAATAAAGTAAGAAAAAAATATATACATATATACTAACACGTATAAAATACAATTTTGGCTATTCTACGCTATACATATATTAGATATTCATAAATAAATAAATAACATGAACAAAAGAAAGAAACGTATTTACATATGTACATGCAAACATATAAACATACAACATGCAAACATATAAACATACAACATGCAAACATATAAACATACAACATGCAAACATACTATACAATGGGTTTCTCGTACTCCTCCGTCGAGTGACAATGGTCGCGCACTTTTTTGTCCTTGTCGACGAAGGGTTGTCCGCACACATGACACACAATCGCGTTTTCAAAACTGAGACGTTGTTGTCTTGTCAACGAGGTCATCGGTTTCGCATTCCGCAACCACGAATACGCAATGTTCGCAAAGTCACGTAGTTCCTGCACGAACCACTTCACGCACACGAAGTCGTGACGATACGCGCGATAACGGCACAGAGACGCGTCGGTGGAACAATGAACGTAGTATCCCACGCTGTACGCTCTGTGTTGCTGATACGAGTACGTACGACTCCGCTCCGCAGGCTCGACGTCCTCCAGCATACATTCGAAGTCCGCGTACGCGATGAATGGCGCTCGTTCCTAATTTTTGAAGTTCTTGAACTGCAACCATTTATCATCCAGGGACGGCAATTCGACGGCACACTTGTTCAGACGCTGGCAGTCCACGTTGTGCTTGGTCAATTGCTCGGACGAATGGAAGAAGTTGAGACATCTGCAACGATAACAATAGCATTAATAATAGAACATAAGAATAAATAATACATCGATTGAAATATTCCGTATTTTACTCACCTTTCGCAAAGGAATACTTGATGCCTATGATTGCCGAGCTGCTTCGAAATCAGTCTCGACATGCTGCGAATGCACGCGAAATGATAAAGTTGAGGCTCCTTGGGATCCTGCATCAGTAGTAGGTTCGCGTGTCTCTCTCTCTCTCTCTCTCTCTTGCTTGTCCTCGGTCAAACGCAGAGGCACGCAGTTTCCGTCCGACCACGTGTACACGTTTCGGATACGTCGTTGAACCTCTCGAACTTGGCCAGCTGGTCCAACGTCACAGGAACAGTCATATCCTGCGTGCGAAGCACCTCCGAGTAGTGTGGATACGATGAGATCCTACTCACTTTCGTAGCAGCAGGATACAAACGGGCGACGACAGACCACTAAAAGCACGCATTGTCCCCGCTCTTTACGTTCACAACCGCCTTTTTTCAGCACGACGGCGTGCGGAAGCGGTATGTCGCAACCGGCTCGAAGTGAATTATGCTTATTAATATTCACTAGAATATTTAGCACAGCCCTTAGGGTCCATCCACTGTCGCGATATTGAAACTCCTCGAGCATCACTAGCGTGGGAGCGATCACGTACTTCGAGTACCACTCGCGCACGTTCGAAGTCATTAACAGTACACGATTTCGCGTACCGGAACATTTCATGTCCGTATTTTCACCCAAGATAAACTCCGCGTTCAAGTTTGTATTCACGGACACGCCCTTATGCGTCGTGATAGCGTCCGTAACGCGCGAGATTACAGTTCGTCGAGCACCCTCTAAAAAATCGACGCGTATCGACGTGTCCCACAGTGATGACAGCGCCGGTTGAAATACGTCCAATAAACGCGGATTCCATGTCTTCCCATACGACTTTAGGTGCCGTCGGTCGAGCCGAATCCCCACACCCTACTCGCGAAAACTGTTCCCGCACGGTCACGCGCAATGTCTTTATTCGCGCGATCAGCGACACCATGCGTTGTTTCGCGGCCACGGCCACTCCTCCGCTGCACTGGTACTCGTCGATGAGCTGCAGGCACGTGTCGCAATGATCAGTCCAGTCTCGGAATTCCGCAATTCTGCGTAAAAGCTTAGACATCCGGGACAAAACCCTGTACGTGTCCATGAACCCCTCCATATTCACTTATTCACAAAGAGTTCACTTCTTCACAAATAGTTAACTTCCCAGAGACTCTCGATTTCACCTGATTTCATGATGCGGCTTTTCCAGGTGATACGATCATACTCGCAATCCGGAAATCGAAAACTCAGCGGTAGAAGGACGAGTGTCGAGTTTAGCGGCAAGCCCGTACGATCATCCAAATATCGGGCCAATTCCCGACCCAAAAACCTATTCGCTGGAATTGTTGTTGTATCAGGACTCAGTACTTTCAGTACTTCGACCATTCCGTTCTCAATGTCATGTAGAAGCGTTAACGGCGTACACACGATCGCGGTAATTTACTTCGTACGCTTAAGGTACACGTCCTTATCAGCAACGATGCAATGTAATGTGCACTTACACACAGTACTGTATAGCGCGATATAACGTAACACTTGACGATGTTCGCGCGACAATTGCATAAATCAATGTTGAAAGATGCTGATGCATGACGACTCGGATAATGTTAGTACACTTAACACGTCGCGGATCTTATGTCTCTCGATCGTTAGTGATTCGTCATCCAACTGCAGCAACGTCCATAAACGGGTTTCCTCACCATCGCTATCGTTATCGGAAGACGATGACGCGAGCAATGCGTCTCGCGCGTCCAGTTCAGCGACTATGCACGCTATTTTGTTTCGAACACACGTTCGCACTATTTCAAAACTACTCGTAAGTAATGTCGAACGTTGTTGTTCCGATTCCGATACTTTTCGGGTCTTAAAATGCTCGTGGATGAGGTGCAAGTACTCGCCACATGATATTAACCATTCATAGCACTGTTCTTCGGTACGCAGCCGTGGAATCATATCCCGCAACGATTCGTACGATTTCACGAAAGAGTTCATGTCCCGTGATACTTATGCACGCGTAACGTATTTCACTCTTTTGATAAAAAGATAAAATACCGTTATGTAAAAACTCAAACATTGTATATTCAATTGCTTGCATGGATTGTAACCAGGTTTACATTGGACAAACTGCTAGACTTTTAGAAAGACGCATTTATGAACACAAAAGAAATATCTTTTCGTCTCCCCTCCAACATACTGCTTTAACTAAGCATTCACTTGAATTTGATCATAGATTTGACTTTGACAGCGTTAAAGGGGTTGATAGAGAAGTTAACTTGAACCAGAGGATTCTTTTGGAGACTTTGCATATGATTAAACAGCCGATCATAAATCTTAGGTATGAAACTCCTAAAATACAAAATTACTACGCAACATTACTGAGGAAGTAATGTCTTATGATGTATTTCTCCATTGAATCTCTCTAATTTAATGTCTATGATCTGACGGCTTTACATATCTTTTTAATGGTATGTAATTAGTGCTGTTCAACACCTATTAGTGTATGTATAATTTACTACATTAGTAAAAATGTTAGTTTTCAAGGCAGTAAAATTTGATAGAGTTTATAGTATTCATAATTTTTAACGGTCTCTTGTGACCATATCTTAGTTCACCTTCTACATGCTCTTGGTTTGTCTATTGTTTATCGCAGTCACCAGTAAACCGGCTCACGAGTCCCACGTTTCATTTTAAACGGTAGTGACTAACTTCAACAGCACACGCAATATATTTTTTTATTTTATTAACTTTCCTTGAAGATGGTCAGAATTTTGACCGAAACGTTGGAAATAAACTCACAACATTATATTCGCAAAATAGCGTTGAATTAATTTTTAATATTTGTTATATGACCAAATATGTGCGCCGATATCATAAATTGTTTAAATAGACGGTCGAAATTAAAGATAACTTGTACTTAGGTATATATGTAATAACTGTGGCAGTCTGTAATAGACTTATTTTTAATTTAACATACATTGTTATTGCTGAAATTAAATTTTATATTCTTGGAATAATAATAAAAAAATTTCCTATACAAATGCAAGAGTTTTTCAACCCAAATGATGCCACCATTCAGTTTGCACAATAAATACCTTTTTGAATGCTCCGATATAGGACTATTTTTTTTTATCAAAGCAGCATATCCCAAAAGTATAACTGTAAATTTTTTCCTAAAAATATTAAAAATTAAAAAAGTTATGATTTTTAAGCAAAAAGTCTTTTTGTCGGAACTCTTATTGTTTTAAATTTTTTTAAACATGATCACACATTAAGTGTCAACTTTCAACAATGGACATATATTCTACAATATTCAAACTTTATCCCAGAATTTTTGAAACTTAATTTAACAAATAGTTTTTAAATAACAACTGATTGAAAATTGACAGGGTCAAATTGACCCAGTGTGACAACGGCGTTCGAAATGTAGGTGTGACAACAGAGGGTTAAACATCCGATAGGTGTCGCCAATACGAAATGTATGGAAAACCTAAAAAATTTACCAAGGTGGGCCCAAATACCAACGCGGACCCAAAGTATCTTAAACATCCAACATCCACCAGGTGCGCGGTATGGCACGGTGCAATGTCGTGTTTATTCCATGGGCTGTCGCGATGATTGATTTACAATAATTATCGTTCTAAGTTTACATCATTGCACGTGTGCTGTATAGGTCCCACGATTCAAATATTTCCTGAGAAAAAAATCTTTTTTCCTGGTCCACCCTCTTTCTCAGAAATCATCGTCGAAGACGCGAATTTCCACGAATCGGTCGCGGTCGCGCCTGCGCACCGATCCCCGCACGCGTAAGGAGATTGCGCGGCGGCGACGCGTGCCCAAAGTACCTTAAACATCCACCAGGTGGCGTCAATACGAAATGTATGAAAAAACCTAGGAAATTTACCGATACGGGCCCCAAATACCAACGCGGACCCAAACTATCTTAAAAATCCAACATCCACCAGGTGGCGCCAATACGAAATGTATGAAAAACCTAGGAAATTTACCGACGCGGGCCCCAAATACCAACACGGACCCCAAATACCGACGCGGACTCAAAGTATCTTAAACACCCGGTAGGTGGCGCCAATACGAAATGCGCGCGACGCCATTTTGAAAATTTTGAAATCCCCCCCCCCCCTGTGACGTCATCACCCTCACCCATCTCGTCGAAGAGCGTGGTACCCCCTCCACCTTCCCCTCGCCCACGCGGTACCCCCTCGCACCACCGCACCCCCTCGCCCTAGGGGCCAGAACTCTCATAGTATACCTACTTTTGAACATTGTCATAAAGTCGCGAAAGAGCACACTTGTTTGGGTTGGGATCACGGGCTGATCTACTATTTAAATTATCAAACAAATCATTTAAGGTTTCAAAGAAACTAGCCGTGTGTTGAACAGTTGTTGTTTTTATGCTACCTGTTAATGAAGCGGTGAACAGAGCAGACGATACCCTTTTGCTGAAAACTTGGAGAACTAGCTTACATTTCATTTTATCGAAAGAATTTGGCCTTACATGCTTCTCGGACAATTTGTAAGCTGCTCGAGTATTTTTGTCCTTTTCTAAATTCCACAAACATATTACATCGGACCACGAAACAATAGATCCATTAATTGAAAAATCATGCTTTAATAAATTGTTTCTAATGCTTTTAAATAAATGTAAAAAATGAAACAAAAAATAAATTTTTTGGCCATTTCGTTCAAAATACGGATTTTGTATAGATGATCGATCGTCTGCTATGCTCTGATTACTGGTTCCCTGATCGGAAACAACCGCTCTGACTTTTAAACCAGTTGCATGCAAAGCATCTAAAATCTCATCTAAAATTGTAGACAAAGCGTCTCTCTTGACTCCTGATTTTGAAACAAAGAAAGCCAGTGGTTGTTTCCAATTAGTGAATAGCCCGCGTAGCATAAAAACAAGAACCTGTGTACCCACCGCTAAATTTCTACCCAAAGATCCCAAGTCTTCGAAACCTTCAATGATTTGTTTAGTTGGATGGAAGTCTAGACATTTTTTGATTGCCATTTCATCAAACAGGAGTACGCAATTACGATCTGCGGCTTCCATATACGTAGCTTTAATTTTGAGCGCGGTAAACAAAGGTTGGTATATGCCAGGCCAGATATCTATTTTCCCGAACCACCGAATGATTGTAACTGGACTCGGAAGATGAAAATCGAAAACTTCGCGCATCTTATTATACAAAGCTGGTGAAGTGTAGTGCATTGTCATGCAAATCTGTTGTTCGCTACGTGTATAAATTTCTTTCTTCGACTTAAATAATAGTAAACATATAAAAGTTAAAATAAACCCAGAAGCTTCTTTCGCGATCGCTTTCTTCAAGCATGTATCATTTGTACTACCTGAAGAAAGTTTATCTTTTAAACGAGTGATTACTCTGCACTTCGCCCGTACTTGCGAGCGAAGAATATCAAATTTATTCTTCTCTTGCTTTAACTGTTTTTCCATTTCCATCAACCGTTCCTCCAAATTATTGCGTTCTTCTGTTGATGAACTGGCTTCAATTTCCATACTTACGTCGCTATCGGTATCGTTGAAACACATTTTAGGCACGGCATCTTTCCGTAATTGCCCGGATACGTAAAAACTACTTTTCAAAAAATGCCGGCTACATATACACTTTTTTCTTAATTCCGCGTTAGTCATTTCCACTCAATCATCTAAACCACAGTTAACCAGCCACGTTATGCATCTATCATTGTCATTTACCGGGAATGAATGGAATGTAGTACCGTCAGTTACATTACGGTTTACTAAATTGCAATTGGGATATACACATTTTTTATAATGTGTTTTACGAGTCTGATTCTCCATTACTGACAAATATACAAATTAATGAATGAGGAAAAGAAGCAAATGATGCAAATGATAAAGCGTAGAGAAGTTTTACCTAATACTGACTTGGATATTCTTCGATATACAAACAAGACTGCTCCGAGTACCAATCTTCTAGACGGCTTGTAGGAAACGCGATTTTCGTCTGGCAATTGTATATTAGTGTTAAAGGGGTTCTAAATTAAAATTTAAAAAAAGGAACAGCCATTTATCTATGACGTAAATGATCATTGTAAAAATGCAACTTTATGACCGTCTGGCGCCCCTTAAGTTCTAATAAAAACGTCTGGCAACATTTTTTTATAACTTACCATTATGTTATTAATTACCACACAAAAAATCAGCCATTTAAAAATGACGTAATTTTACCGTTTTTTTTGCACTTTCAACGTCCGCCCACGCGTCGTTGTTCTAACGCCCGGCCGCCAGACGATGGTTTCCGTTATCGTCTGTATATATGATTTCATAAAATAAGAATTATTTCCATTTGAAAATGACGTAGGTAAAATGTTCACTGGCTCTCGGTCTATATCGAGTTTTCGAGTAACAGAGGTTCAACACACGAAAATTCGACTTATAGAGGCTTTGTGCGACTCTTAATTTTTCGACTTGTGAAGCTATAAAGCAAGACAAATTCAAGTTTTAAAGGTCAATTGTTTATTATATACCTATAATCAAATATATCTACAACTTATGTACTACATATATACCTACATATATAAAAATAATTATAAGACACAGTTTATGCTCGAAATATTATTCTTCATTACATATTAAAAATAATTGTGATTTTGCTTTTTGCCAGTCTCATAGTGTATTGTAAATCAATAGCATTTTTAATCGCGAATAATGCAAAGAAAAAATTGCCCTCAATAGTTTGATATGTAGAAGTAAACTTCGACTTGTAAAGGTCGGAGTTCTTCTAAATTCGAATTGTAAAGGTGAAATACATAATTTAACATGCAAAATGTAGTTCCAGTTAAGGAAATTTTATTTCGAGTTGTAGAGGTGTTTACAGCGGAGCGGAAGGGAATGAAGAAAACTTTCGTCTTGTAGAGTTTTTCCAGTTGTCGTGGTTCGGGTTATCGAGGTTCGATTGTATTAGCAAATACCCTGCCACGGGCATATCAGTGTATTGTAATACACAAAAAAAAAAGAAAATAGTATACATGAAAAAGTCGAGGAAAAAAAAGAGTATTATCAACAAATAAATATAAAAAAAAGACAAAGAAACATGAAAAAGTCAAGGACGAATAAAGTATAATTAACGAAAAAATATAATCACATAAATAAAAAATAAAAAATATGATTACAATATAAAAAAAGATGTGAAATCAAAATGAGCTGCAAGTACATCACAAAAAAAGAAAATAATATAATCACACAAAAACAGAAAATAATATAATCACACAAAAAAAGAAAATAATCTAATTACAATATAAAAAAAGATGTGAAATCAAAATGAGCTGCAAGTACATAAAGGTACTTTCCAACTGCGCTTAAGATGACACAACTACATATACACAGCTAAAATGCTGTGTTATTCCATTACTCATATCGCGGACATTTTAATTAACCCATCAAAAAGAATCCCATTTAAAAACATTGTCGTAAATTATTATTAGCTTTACAAAATTAATGATATACAAAAATTGCGCCAATTATCACAATGGCTATTTATACAAAGAAAAAATCACAATGGTACAATGAAAAAATGTATTAAATAATATTAAGCAGATATATTTTTATACAAATAAATATTTTAATACGAATAAATATTTTATTCAAAATACTTGGCGCTGCGATCTAAAATACATCATACGTAGCATATGCACATACACACATCCACGAACGCACGCACAGGAATGAAAGAAAAAGATTATTGCAATTTATACATATTTATTCAGTTTAGCAACACCAATTCGGAGAGCAGCGCCAAGTATTTTGAATAAAATATTTATTCGTATTAAAATATTTATTTGTATAAAAATATATCTGCTTAATATTATTTAATACATTTTTTCATTGTACCATTGTGATTTTTTCTTTGTATAAATAGCCATTGTGATAATTGGCGCAATTTTTGTATATCATTAATTTTGTAAAGCTAATAATAATTTACGACAATGTTTTTAAATGGGATTCTTTTTGATGGGTTAATTAAAATGTCCGCGATATGAGTAATGGAATAACACAGCATTTTAGCTGTGTATATGTAGTTGTGTCATCTTAAGCGCAGTTGGAAAGTACCTTTATGTACTTGCAGCTCATTTTGATTTCACATCTTTTTTTATATTGTAATTAGATTATTTTCTTTTTTTGTGTGATTATATTATTTTCTGTTTTTGTGTGATTATATTATTTTCTTTTTTTGTGATGTACTTGCAGCTCATTTTGATTTCACATTTTTTTTATATTGTAATCATATTTTTTATTTTTTATTTATGTGATTATATTTTTTCGTTAATTATACTTTATTCGTCCTTGACTTTTTCATGTTTCTTTGTCTTTTTTTTATATTTATTTGTTGATAATACTCTTTTTTTTCCTCGACTTTTTCATGTATACTATTTTCTTTTTTTTTGTGATTTTTGATAATACTTTTTTTGTCCTCGACATTTTCATGTACTTGGCGAATTTTTTACTTTTTTAAAGTTTTTTTTGGGGGATCTCACTTCTTTTTACAAAGCTAATTCATGTACTTGGCGTAATTTTTTTACTTTTTTAAAGTTTTTTTGGGGATCTCACTTCTTTTTACAAAGCTAATTCATGTACTTGGCGTAATTTTTTTACTTTTTTAAAGTTTTTTTTGGGGATCTCATTTCTTTTTACAAAGCTAATTCATGTACTTGGCGTAATTTTTTTACTTTTTTAAAGTTTTTTATGGGGATCACACTTCTTTTTACAAAGATAATTCATGTTCTTGGCGTCATATTTTTTTACTTTTTTGAAGTTTTTTTTGGGATTCAGAATTTCAGCTTCTTCTTTTTTACAAATTTTTCCCTGTCACGGGTACTAAAAGTAAGGATAAAGTAAGGAAATCCCAATAAATAATAAATTCTGATCTATCTTCGTTACACGTCCACGCGTTTACGGCGCACTGCAGCCTATCGAGTGATGTTAGAAGATAAAGCTAGTTTGTAGCCAGTAAAGCTTACTCGGAATACTCGGAATAGCGCAAAGCAGTTCAACGAGTGTACTTTTATTATTTTTTGATTAAGGATAAATTCTACGTAAGTTTAACAACTTCCCCCAAAAAACATGTGCACTGCATTGCCGATCTAAATGTATTATATGAATGTATAGTACTTTGTGTGCAGTACATAGTGCGCGAAGCAGCTTGCGGCCGTGGCCGGGGCCGGGGACGTGGCCAGAGCCGGGGTCGTGGATGGGGGCGGGGCCGTGGACGTGGCGGCGACCAATAACATATAAAAAAATAAATTCGTTATTTTCATACATAAAAATGTGGTTATTTCATTTGCTCATGCAGCAGAGTTACTTTCTCTTTCAGCTGTTAAAATAATTCTCTTCATCTGCATCGTTAACTGAAAAATAGGACAAATTTACTAATTATTTATATAAATTATCACACGTGCTCACATTGAATGAATAATTGCGTATGCAAAACCCTACATGAAAATTTGTGCGTACATAGTCCAACATAGATCACACTGCATCATCTTCTGCTTTGATGATTATCTGTAAATATATAATATATTATCACACGTGCTCACATTGAATGAATAATTGCGTATGCAAAACCCTACGTGAAAATTTGTGCGTACATAGTCCAACGTAGATCACACTGCATCATCTTCTGCTTTGATGATTATCTGTAAATTATATATATATATATAAAGCCTCATTTTAATAATTATATACAACTTAACGTAGAACTTATTAATTATTTATAGAAATAGAGTGGCCTTTTGCTATAGTGAGTGTAGAGACTACATAATGTATCCAAAGCAGGTGAGAGCATATGGCAGAAAGTCTTGTTGCAGGAAATTTAAATGCTAATGGTAATAATTCAGCGAAAATGAATGAGGAGATCCAATATTTGTAACGCGCAATTTATTGGTGTTGGAATAAAACTAATAATAATTTAATATGTTTATTGGTGAATTGAAATAATGGGAATCTAAAAAATTAATGAATAGCGTGACAACTACTGTGGATTTTATTAAAGTATTACGAATGTCTTTCACAAAAGATTGAAAAGCATCAAGGGAGATGTGTTTTCAGGGTACTTTCTTAACTAATGTGACTTGCTCTACATTGCAAGCAGTACACCATAATCTATTTTCTTAATAATTCTTAATGCTATGTCTTTTGATTGACAAATTTTGCCAATTTACCTTATTTGACAAATTCCCAGAAACTTGTGCGAAACAAGATGCTCTGTCTATCTATATATCTATTTAATCTTCTCCGGACAACCTCCAAGCCTGTGCATTCTCTTCATTTCTATCCATCCAAGCCTGTGCGACCCCTTCAATTCTACTATCCAAGCCTGTGCGTCCCCTTCATTTTTATCCAAGTCCTGTGCGTCCCCTTCATTTCTATAATATATAATAAGCTTTACATAAAAACTCTAAATTGCTGGTATATACAAAAACAAGTATCTGGCAATTTAAATGCAATGTAATTTTTTACTACAATATATTATTTTGTACATGCATGATACAAATTTCCAGAAACTTGTGTGAAAGGAGATGCTTCGCAGTCGAACCATCTCCGAACAACTTCCAAGTCTGCGACTCTACATAAGAAATCTATTAAAAAAATTTTGGCGACTTACCTTATTAATTGAGACAATAATTCAGTCTCCTGTCAGAAAATGTTCTCTTACGCCGATCAATAAACACGCGTAGGTAAACTATCAATATCACACTTAGATATATTTTACATAAAGCACGTCGTAGTCGTACAAAAGAGCGCGGAGGGCTTCCCAAGCGGCGACTAGCGTCTTCCAAGGACCGTACAAGAGTGGCTGCGTCCTGGCGGCCCGGGCGTAGCGTCCTTCCCGTGACGCTTCCTGTGGGCCTGGGTTTTCCCCAAGTTCTCCCGCGCAGGGGGTCCCAGCCGGTGTATTTGGGCCTTCAGGTGGCAGGCCGCGGTTCCGGCGCGCCATTTAAATAGGCGTCCGTCGGATTTTCTTACATTCGGCCAATCCTGACAATAAGTCTGTCCGCAGACGTGTCCTCTGTAATGCGAACGGTATTAGTTCTTTGACAAACAAGCTATTAATGAGCAGGCTACATGTTTAAGAAAGAGGGTACTTAGCCTGTATAACGTGATAGACAAGCTCAGTTTCGATTGGTTTATTGTTATCATCGAAACTGTTGTTGTCTCTTGTCTGTTGTCTGTGCCACACGCGGTTCTCGTGTGGTGTATTCTGGTTCCCCGTTGAAAGACGAGCGTTTACACGCTCAGGAGTGGCTCCCGTTGTGTTAGGCGCTGGTTAGCGCTACTGCATTCGGAAGCAGTGTTGTGGTCCTCTGATGTTTGTAGATTGAGCGTCACTACGCTCGTTGAAAAAGGAGCCGCGATGCACGCTGAAGGGACAGCGCTACTGCGCTCGTTGGAAAGGGTAGGCGTCCATACGCCACGGCAAAGTCCAGCGTTGTGTTGTGGAGTGAGCCACTGGGCTCGATGCAAGAGAGGCGTTGTTGCGCTCGCTGAAGGAGAAGCGCTGCCGCGCCCGCTGAAGGAGAAGCGCTGCCGCGCCCGCTGAAGGAAAAGCGCTGCTGCGCTGGCTGGAAAAGACGCACTGTTGCGCTCGTTGCAACAGAGGAAGCGCCGCTGCGTGTGCTGAGAGAAGCGCTACTGCGCCCGCTGAAGGAAAAGCGCTTCTGCGCTTCGCCTGCATGTTGTTTCCTGTCTTCAGCTGTTTTGACCCAACGCCCAGCGTCAGTCAAAATCAACCATCCCCGACTGTCTCAACATAACACCATATTGTGTCTGTCTCGATCAATCGTCTCCTGTTGACCTGGCGTAATACCCAGTATTACCCAGAGATCAACCTGATCCAGAGCACCCAGTGCATGTTGTTTCCTGTCTTCAGTTGTTTTGACCCAACGCCCAGCGTCAGTCAAAATCAACCATCCCCGACTGTCTCAACATAACACCATATTGTGTCTGTCTCGATCAATCGTCTCCCGTTGACCCGGCGTAATACCCAGTATTACCCAGAGATCAACCTGATCTAGAGTACCCAGTACTCATCCTTGACCACTCCACCACGACCTAGGGCACCTAGTGCTCTTTTGGTCGTTCCCGTTACAGCTGCGTGATGGTGTTGAGTAACGTTCGATGTTGTTGTCTCGTACGTCGCCTGCTGCTGTTGGGCACCCCTGGTGCCTCGTTGCATTGCCCGCAGTATACACCGCCGCTACGGTCAGCTACTTCAGGTACCCCGATGCGTTGTCCCCGACGAACGTCGACTCTGCCTCTCGTAACGCCGCAACCCTCGATGTCTTACGAGCGGTCACCGACGACCAGTCCGTTTTGTGTCTGTACATATATACACAAACACATATATAACAATAGAAATATTTGCTTACATACCTCCCTGTAGCTATCGTAGCTACCACTTTACAGGGTGAAAGGATACGCAAACACGACACATGTTCGTGTTCTTTCGATCATCGGCTGTGTTTTGGATCGAATTCCAAGGCTGCTCCAATTCCATTGTTATCAACATGCTCGTTCACTTCACACGTGTACAAGGATCCTTTTCTTTGTACCGCACACGTATCGGCCTCAGGTCCTCGGCGGTGTTTTTCCTCGTTTGTTTATGGCTCCTTGCAGTTCCTGGCCCTATGTCCGAACCGTCCGCAATTATAGCAGGTAGCCTTGGTACGGTTTTCTTCCTTGTCCTCCTTTCGGCTGGTCGCTGCTATCGACGAGGATGGTTGTTCCTGTTGCGAGGACTTCGGCGTTGTCCTTCGGCGTCCATTTTGCGTCGGCATGTCGCCCATGCGTCGCATGAATAGATATAACTCATCGACGTCCTTCATTTTAGCGGACCGTATATCACGGGTTATACCTGTATCAGGTATACCACCGATCACTACATCGATTAAATCTTCGTCCGAAAATGAATACTCCAGCTTACGTAGTTTTTCTAATTTCCGGAAGCAATAGTCTCCCAGTTTTTGCCCCGGTCTCGCTTTATATGCGCAGACATCTTCCAACCGTTCATTGAAGGATTTCGTGACGCGGAACTGTTTCTTCAGGGCGTCCTGAGTTTCACGCCAGGTAGCAGCACCGTCTTGTCGCACATCATACCACCTCCGAGCGTGGCCCTTCAACCGCGTTACAATTAAACGCATGATCGTCTCATCACTCCAGTGATATCTTTCCGCCAACACGTCCACTTGTCTGGTCCACCGTTCGATGGTCGGATCGTTTTCCTCCGGGTCGTATATAGGAATCAACAACTCGTCCCCTGCTCTAGCGTGGAATGATGTACGCGACCGTGAACGAGAGCGTCGGCGACTTGCTCTTTCTATCATCGTTTTCGGTGTGGACAGGGGTGGAGTATAAGATGGTGAGGCGGAACGCGAGCGTTGTCGCGCATGTGGACGCGAGGGAGAACGCGAGCGTAGGCGCAAAGGAGAACGCGATCGTGAACGCGATTTGCGGCTCAATTTCTTTTCAATCAACTGCTCCAAGCGGCTAAGTCGCGCGTTCTGCTCTCTTACGCTCTCCTCGATGGTTGTATCAGAAGCGGAGTCACGATGGCTCCCCTTCGGCCTCTCAATGGCGGCGTCTTTGCTCCGATGCGAATTACGACCCATGTCGTCAGTTTTCTTAACCACTAAACTGTACACGATACTACAAGCTACTATATACACTCCACTAAACGCTTTCTATTTTAAAATATATACACTTCTCGTAGCACAATGACGTCTCTATCGCGTCACTACGAGGAAAATGTTCGGCAAGCGTCTCACAGAAACTCCGCGAACGCGTCACAGCACGTGGCTATATCCCACTTCTGATTTGTCAGAAAATGTTCTCTTACGCCGATCAATAAACACGCGTAGGTAAACTATCAATATCACACTTAGATATATTTTACATAAAGCACGTCGTAGTCGTACAAAAGAGCGCGGAGGGCTTCCCAAGCGGCGACTAGCGTCTTCCAAGGACCGTACAAGAGTGGCTGCGTCCTGGCGGCCCGGGCGTAGCGTCCTTCCCGTGACGCTTCCTGTGGGCCTGGGTTTTCCCCAAGTTCTCCCGCGCAGGGGGTCCCAGCCGGTGTATTTGGGCCTTCAGGTGGCAGGCCGCGGTTCCGGCGCGCCATTTAAATAGGCGTCCGTCGGATTTTCTTACACTCCTATGTAGTGTAAAAACTCGTGACATTCCAAATTCGGACAACTTACTTTATTTGACACTTAGCACTTGGTAGGTTATAAAATTCAAAATAGTATATATATATGTATGTACAATGACGGACGACGATCCCCGCCGAATAATCCCGAGAGTCGACGAACGAAGAACGAAACATGTGTTGGCTGAAGGTGTGTGTGTGTAACGCGTCTATACGTATATTCTGTTTGACGACGAAAATATATATATGTACTATGGTTGACGAAAAATTCCTTGGAGAATCAGAAGAAGAATCTTACCATTTTCGACAGATTCATGAGACGATATTACGATATCTCTGTCATGCGTGGACCGATTTTATTGAAATTGGTCTTATTCGAAAGCTTATATGCGGTTTACATAAGAAAAATGCCTTTAAATTTAGAAAATATTGCAGGCGTGATGAGATATTAATGAAATAAGTTTCAGGTTAGGTTGGAATAGCTGTGCGTCGAGTAAAGATACACGGCAGCGACAGGCATATACAAGGTGTCTTTTCTTTCATGTACTTGGCGTCGAGACGCTACCGCGTCTCTAGATATATATACTATTTTGAATTTTATAACCTACCAAGTGCTAAGTGTCAAATAAAGTAAGTTGTCCGAATTTGGAATGTCATGAGTTTTTACACTACATAGGAGACTGAATTATTGTCTCAATTAATAAGGTAAGTCGCCAAAATTTTTTTAATAGATTTCTTATGCAGAGTCGCAGACTTGGAAGTTGTTCGGAGATGGTTCGACTGCGAAGCATCTCCTTTCACACAAGTTTCTGGAAATTTGTATCATGCATGTACAAAATAATATATTGTAGTAAAAAATTACATTGCATTTAAATTGCCAGATACTTGTTTTTGTATATACCAGCAATTTAGAGTTTTTATGTAAAGCTTATTATATATTATAGAAATGAAGGGGACGCACAGGACTTGGATAAAAATGAAGGGGACGCACAGGCTTGGATAGTAGAATTGAAGGGGTCGCACAGGCTTGGATGGATAGAAATGAAGAGAATGCACAGGCTTGGAGGTTGTCCGGAGAAGATTAAATAGATATATAGATAGACAGAGCATCTTGTTTCGCACAAGTTTCTGGGAATTTGTCAAATAAGGTAAATTGGCAAAATTTGTCAATCAAAAGACATAGCATTAAGAATTATTAAGAAAATAGATTATGGTGTACTGCTTGCAATGTAGAGCAAGTCACATTAGTTAAGAAAGTACCCTGAAAACACATCTCCCTTGATGCTTTTCAATCTTTTGTGAAAGACATTCGTAATACTTTAATAAAATCCACAGTAGTTGTCACGCTATTCATTAATTTTTTAGATTCCCATTATTTCAATTCACCAATAAACATATTAAATTATTATTAGTTTTATTCCAACACCAATAAATTGCGCGTTACAAATATTGGATCTCCTCATTCATTTTCGCTGAATTATTACCATTAGCATTTAAATTTCCTGCAACAAGACTTTCTGCCATATGCTCTCACCTGCTTTGGATACATTATGTAGTCTCTACACTCACTATAGCAAAAGGCCACTCTATTTCTATAAATAATTAATAAGTTCTACGTTAAGTTGTATATAATTATTAAAATGAGGCTTTATATATATATATATAATTTACAGATAATCATCAAAGCAGAAGATGATGCAGTGTGATCTACGTTGGACTATGTACGCACAAATTTTCACGTAGGGTTTTGCATACGCAATTATTCATTCAATGTGAGCACGTGTGATAATATATTATATATTTACAGATAATCATCAAAGCAGAAGATGATGCAGTGTGATCTATGTTGGACTATGTACGCACAAATTTTCATGTAGGGTTTTGCATACGCAATTATTCATTCAATGTGAGCACGTGTGATAATTTATATAAATAATTAGTAAATTTGTCCTATTTTTCAGTTAACGATGCAGATGAAGAGAATTATTTTAACAGCTGAAAGAGAAAGTAACTCTGCTGCATGAGCAAATGAAATAACCACATTTTTATGTATGAAAATAACGAATTTATTTTTTTATATGTTATTGGTCGCCGCCACGTCCACGGCCCCGCCCCCATCCACGACCCCGGCTCTGGCCACGTCCCCGGCCCCGGCCACGGCCGCAAGCTGCTTCGCGCACTATGTACTGCACACAAAGTACTATACATTCATATAATACATTTAGATCGGCAATGCAGTGCACATGTTTTTTGGGGGAAGTTGTTAAACTTACGTAGAATTTATCCTTAATCAAAAAATAATAAAAGTACACTCGTTGAACTGCTTTGCGCTATTCCGAGTATTCCGAGTAAGCTTTACTGGCTACAAACTAGCTTTATCTTCTAACATCACTCGATAGGCTGCAGTGCGCCGTAAACGCGTGGACGTGTAACGAAGATAGATCAGAATTTATAATTTATTGGGATTTCCTTACTTTATCCTTACTTTTAGTACCCGTGACAGGGAAAAATTTGTAAAAAAGAAGAAGCTGAAATTCTGAATCCCCAAAAAAAACTTCAAAAAAGTAAAAAAATATGACGCCAAGAACATGAATTATCTTTGTAAAAAGAAGTGTGATCCCCATAAAAAACTTTAAAAAAGTAAAAAAATTACGCCAAGTACATGAATTAGCTTTGTAAAAAGAAATGAGATCCCCAAAAAAAACTTTAAAAAAGTAAAAAAATTACGCCAAGTACATGATTTAGCTTTGTAAAAAGAAGTGAGATCCCCAAAAAACTTTAAAAAAGTAAAAAAATTACGCCAAGTACATGAAAATGTCGAGGACAAAAAAGTATTATCAAAAATCACAAAAAAAAAGAAAATAGTGTACATGAAAAAGTCGAGGAAAAAAGAGTATTATCAACAAATAAATATAAAAAAAAGACAAAGAAACATGAAAAAGTCAAGGACGAATAAAGTATAATTAACAAAAAAATATAATCACATAAATAAAAAATATGATTACAATATAAAAAAAGATGTGAAATCAAAATGAGCTGCAAGTACGTCACAAAAAAGAAAATAATATAATCACACAAAAACAGAAAATAATATATTCACATAAAAAAGAAAATAATATATTCACATAAAAAAGAAAATAATATAATTACAATATAAAAAAGGATGTGAAATCAAAATGAGCTGCAAGTACATCACAAAAAAAAAGAAAATAATATAATCACACAAAAACAGAAAATAATATAATCACACAAAAAAAGAAAATAATCTAATTACAATATAAAAAAATATGTGAAATCAAAATGAGCTGCAAGTACATAAAGGTACTTTCCAACTGCGCATAAGATGACACAACTACATATACACAGCTAAAATGCTGTGTTATTCCATTACTCATATCGCGGACATTTTAATTAACCCATCAAAAAGAATCCCATTTAAAAACATTGTCGTAAATTATTATTAGCTTTACAAAATTAATGATATACAAAAATTGAGCCAATTATCACAATGGCTATTTATACAAAGAAAAAATCACAATGGTACAATGAAAAAATGTATTAAATAATATTAAGCAGATATATTTTTATACAAATAAATATTTTAATACGAATAAATATTTTATTCAAAATACTTGGCGCTGCGATCTAAAATACATCATACGTAGCATATGCACATACACACATCCACGAACGCACGCACAGGAAAGAAAGAAAAAGATTATTGCAATTTATACATATTTATTCAGTTTAGCAACACTAATTCGGAGAGCAGCGCCAAGTATTTTGAATAAAATATTTATTCGTATTAAAATATTTATTTGTATAAAAATATATCTGCTTAATATTATTTAATACATTTTTTCATTGTACCATTGTGATTTTTTCTTTGTATAAATAGCCATTGTGATAATTGGCGCAATTTTTGTATATCATTAATTTTGTAAAGCTAATAATAATTTACGACAATGTTTTTAAATGGGATTCTTTTTGATGGGTTAATTAAAATGTCCGCGATATGAGTAATGGAATAACACAGCATTTTAGCTGTGTATATGTAGTTGTGTCATCTTAAGCGCAGTTGGAAAGTACCTTTATGTACTTGCAGCTCATTTTGATTTCACATCTTTTTTTATATTGTAATTAGATTATTTTCTTTTTTTGTGTGATTATATTATTTTCTGTTTTTGTGTGATTATATTATTTTCTTTTTTTTGTGATGTACTTGCAGCTCATTTTGATTTCACATCCTTTTTTATATTGTAATTATATTATTTTCTTTTTTATGTGAATATATTATTTTCTTTTTTATGTGAATATATTATTTTCTGTTTTTGTGTGATTATATTATTTTCTTTTTTGTGACGTACTTGCAGCTCATTTTGATTTCACATCTTTTTTTATATTGTAATCATATTTTTTATTTATGTGATTATATTTTTTTGTTAATTATACTTTATTCGTCCTTGACTTTTTCATGTTTCTTTGTCTTTTTTTTATATTTATTTGTTGATAATACTCTTTTTTCCTCGACTTTTTCATGTACACTATTTTCTTTTTTTTTGTATGTATGTACAATGACGGACGACGATCCCCGCCGAATAATCCCGAGAGTCGACGAACGAAGAACGAAACATGTGTTGGCTGAAGGTGTGTGTGTGTGTAACGCGTATATACGTATATTCTGTTTGACGACGAAAATATATATATGTACTATGGTTGACGAAAAATTCCTTGGAGAATCAGAAGAAGAATCTTACCATTTTCGACAGATTCATGAGACGATATTACGATATCTCTGTCATGCGTGGACCGATTTTATTGAAATTGGTCTTATTCGAAAGCTTATATGCGGTTCACATAAGAAAAATGCCTTTAAATTTAGAAAATATTGCAGGCGTGATGAGATATTAATGAAATGAGTTTCAGGTTAGGTTGGAATAGCTGTGCGTCGAGTAAAGATACACGGCAGCGACAGGCATATACAAGGTGTCTTTTCTTTCATGTACTTGGCGTCGAGACGCTACCGCGTCTCTAGATTTACAAGAAATATGTGAGATACGAATGTTTCTATTCGTCCATTTTGTAGAATATCTAATGAACACTGCTTTCGGGAATTAATCTATACTTCTGGTTCGGTGGACATTTGTAAAAAAATTGCCGCAGAATTGGTTACGACATTGACAATTAATGTTAAATTCTTTTTACATCAACGTGTTCCATTCAATAAGAGAAACAAGTTTTAAAAATAACCATGTGTCGCACCGTTGCGACGGAAAATATTGTTAAAGTTTACGCAAGAACTAAAGTGCGTATATCGTTTTATTCTCGCCTTTACAAAAACAAAGGCGAAATGGTAATCCATATAGTGATCCGCAAAAATATAGCTGGGCTTCGATATGAGTGTAAGTTCTAAAAAAATTCTGACTTCGTTTTCCTGGGGTGTAAGTTCAAGTCCATCCCAGACAGCACACGACATCTTATAGACGTCCATTTTAAGTCTGTTTTACGTCTGAACGTCTGAATGTCCTGATTCGTGACAAAGACATCTTTGAGACGTCGTACGGACGTGTGAAAGACGTCTTTAAGATGTCTTTAAGACATCCACAAGACGTCTTTAACATGCTCATAAGACGTCTTAAAGATGTTTGTCAAGAGACATCTTAAAGATGTCTGTCAAAAAACATCTTAAAGACGTCGGTAAAAAGCCATCCGAATGGCGTCCGTAAAAAGCAATCTTAAGGCAGGACCGGCGCAAGGATTTGCAAATTTTTGCACCATTTGTATGGAATATTAAACATATAGTAACGCAATTATCGTACATTTGTTTCGTCAATTTTTCTTTAATACAATTATATGACAGTGTGTGAAGTGAGTCTAGAGGTCGAATGATGATTAGGTTAGGTTGTAGAGCAGCACTTATGCTGAACCTCGCCTATTCACAATTATTGTTATATCGTAATTGTCATGGTCCAATAAAGACATTTAATAATAATATTCTGTAAAATATTTCGCTGTAATGCGTGTTTTTTATAAACAATTAGTACAATACATATGTAGCTAAAATTTGGAAGTGTTTATAAGGAAGTATGTTGGGTAGGTGCGAATAACGATTGCTTCATAAACGGAAAGTCTTAGGTTCGATTCCTCTCGTCACCGACATTTTTTTTTTCCGAACCTGGACCTTATAAAGACGTCTTTAAGACGTCTGAGAAAAGACATCTTAAAGATGTCTGTAAGACGTCTGAGAAAAGACATCTTAAAGATGTCTGTAAGACGTCTGAGAAAAGACATCTTAAAGATGTCTGTAAGACGTCTGAGAAAAGACATCTTAAAGATGTCTGTAAGACGTCTTAAAATCATCTTTAAGATGTCTTGATTCGTGACATAAGCCGTGCCGAAGACTTGTATAAGACGTGAAAACGACGTTCATGGACGTCTGAAAGACGTCTGGAACGTCTGACTCCAGACGTCTTTAAGATGTCTTTAAGATGTCTGTGTGCTGTCTGGGATGTTGCACGGTTTAATTTTTTCATTGGTTTTACTCTTTAAACTAATTTTTTGCGGTTTAATTGTTGTTTTTTATCAATGTATCTATATCAACAACAAGCATACAATCAAAGCAGAAATGTATTCTTGAGATACCGTTCTTACTAGTCTCCAAATATACTTTAAATTCTAATTGTAAGTTATTTAAATAAATTTTTACATTATCACTTTATAGGACAAAGAGGAGGATAATGTATAAGCAACGGATTCATGCGCAATCGGAGTAATTGTAGGAAGGGTGTCGTGTTTGGCTTTCCTTTCATCCGGAAAATGTCATACAATATGTCACAAATACCGTGATGAAAATAAAACAGAAAATATAAAAATTTAATTTTTCAATAGTATAGATGATTTCGTCCTACACGCATTCCCGCATTTGGCTGCTATAATTTTTGTGGCACGAATAATTTTTTTCGTATAAATAAGCGATCAGGCCCGTCGCGCACGTGAAGGATGCAGTATCAGAAGTCCAAAAGACGGAGCGAGACAAAGTATCAAAAAAAGAGGAACTTTTCGAGGGCTTTGACCTCAACAATCGATGAGAAAAAGGCCGCACATCTACTGAACGTTCGCTATCGTATTATTTGTCGGATTTTAAAAAATATGTTATTATTTTTCCTCTTTCTGTACCAATTTTTTGCCATACTTTCCTCATTCCAAACTGCGTCGTAATTGGTTTCATTTTAGTAGAAAAATCTGACATACAATACAGATGTTTGCATAATGATAAAAATATTGAAAAATTATTTTTCCATTAGAGGATACTGTATATTAATGCCCCTGTATTCCTTCCAAGCGCTGACCAACATGTTGTTATAAAGAGTCGGTAGCTTCTGAACAATTTTAGAAATCTATGTAAACCTGATATCTATGTTTCAAGCGTAAATGTTGTAAAACGTTTATAAGACCGACTTGAAAAATCCGATCTTACCATATTTTATGGAAGAAAGAAAGTCAGAAAAGCATGTATTTAGCCGCGTAATATAACATTTTTAATAGTTTTCTTAGCAGGTTAGTCAATTGAATGTCAGGATGGCTTAAAGTAATTATTTAAACATTTAAAGACAGTTCGTCGAAATATAAAAGAAATAATTACGGCTACAGTCCCTAGTAATAATCCCACTAAATATAAAGAATTTAATGAAATAACTTTTTTCCCGCTTGGGACCACAAGTAAAATTTTCCGCGTACCCAAGGTCAGAAATATCGTTCCAACTACCACTAATGTAGGGTAGGGAAAGTTCCCTTTCATGCGGCCGCCCAGGCTAGGGAAACTGCGCAGGCTGGATGCACGTGATTATTATGTAGTCCCCTCCTCGAAGTGACAGCAAATATAACCTATATGCTACATGACAATAAATGTTTATTGGCTATTTCGTTCCTTTACGCTACATTTGTGAACTTTTTATAACTTAACATCTTTCCAAAATATTGTTGTTACGCCGCAACGGTATATTTATGAAATTGGTTATAACATATAGGTTATATTTTCTGTCACTTTGAGGTAGAGGTGACAATCGAAATGTTATCGATATTTCGATATATCGATAATATGGTTAATAGCGAATTCGGAAGACCCGCACTGACCGCACTGACAAGGAACACTAGGTAAGTGTCCTCCTCCGATTTTTCTCTCGTTCAGATATGTTGCAATACTAAAAAAAATAAGAGACACGTGTTTTTTCATTTCTGCGGATATTCGATTTAATATAGGATTAGTAGTGATTTGAATCTAGGAAAAGTTGAAACAGGCGGAATTAGAGTTTATTCGATACTTTGACACGTTAGAAAATTATGCACGTCTATGTTGTCAAAATATAGTATTAAATTACTATTAAGAATTTTATACAGATTTTTTCCGATATAAGGTAATTTTTTTCAACATTAACATTTTTCATGCGAATGTATGTACCTAGCCAAAGGCTGAAGGGGACGCGTGACCATCGCGAAAGTATTGACCATCTCGCCCGTATTTGCGGAGCGTGCGTTGGGACTAAACCCTTGCAGCTCTACTGAAAGTCGACCGCGCGGAGTTTTAAATCTTTGACGGTGGATTTTAGCCCTTTAAACCGAATATCCGCAGAAATGAAAAAACACGTGTCTCTTAGTTTTTTTAGTATTACAACATATTTGAATGAGAAAAAAATCGGAGGGGGACACTTACCTAGTGTTCCTTGTGAGTGCGACTTTTAGCCAATTGGAAGCGAGAAAACTCGCACTCAGTGCGGCCAGTACGGGTCTCCCGAATTCGCTATAAGATATCGTTGACGCGAATAGACCCAGATAGCACACGACTTATAGACGACGTGTGCTATCTGGTAAAGCAGCTGAGGTATACACGAAAAAAGATTAGCACCGTAGAAACCGGTGCTGGGCCCATTCACGGCGCTATCCAGCACCGAAGAACACCGTTGTGAATGTGCGAAAACATCGGTGCTGAGCCGCTGAGTGTCGAAAGCGATATCTTTAAAAGTATGAATATGTACCGTTGTTTTACAATGTCTTTAAAATGGTTATTTGCATCGTTGCTGCAACAAAGTGTGTTATATTCTACCTCAGCCTCTTCTAGACGAGGCGAATAGATCTATTCGTCTTAACGATATCTTAACGATATTGTCGATATATTGTTAAATATCAATAAGATATCGATAATCTATCAATAATCGATAGTCACACCTCTAATCAAGCATAGAAATCTGTAAACATGAAAATTGATGCTAAAATCAAGTAGAGTCTAATAAAAGGCATGAATTTGGCAAACATAAACAAATTAAGCTAAAACTTATTATTTCGATGAAATGTACTCAAAAAATGACGTTATGAATAGGAAATTTTGATTTCTTAACCACGAATAATTACACTCATCGACTTCATAAATATATCGTTGCGGCGTAATAATAATATTTTGGAAGGATGTTAAGTCCTAAAAAGTTCACAAATGTAGCGCAAGAGGACGAAATATCCAATAAACATTTATTATCATGTAGCATATAGGTCAAGTATATTTTCTGTCACTTCGAGGACAGAAAATCCACTCTTCGAAGTGACCGAAAATATAACCTAAGAGACTGTACAAATGTTTATTACGTGGTTGTATTTATATATTTCTGATCGAAATTTATGGAAATAAGTGCAAATTATGCTTCTATCAAAATGTATTAGTAAACGGAATTATGCAACATGTTTCTTGAAATTAGTTGTAACGTTCATGCCGTTTTAGATTTTAAACGTTCCGATAAGATTTAATTTCAATTCCTACCACTTGTAGCATTGTAATCTTATTTTAGACTGAATGGATAACGTTGGATGTGACACGATAATGGTAAGGGGGCTCGCGAGCCCTCCGAGTATGTGACACAAAATTACATTGCGTGATAGGTCTATTCTATACTTCGTCGATGATATCAGCAACTTTGTATCCAATATGATTTAACAATGTTTGCACTACATTTCGCTTATATGTTCGTTTAGAAATATCAAACTTAAGAACCTCTCTTTTAAAACAGAGTTTCTCGCAAAGAAACGCACGGGATGCGTGGTGTGTCCATAGACCGCTTTGCGAAAGCTCTAAATGCTAAATAATATCGAGATATAATCTCTTGTTCGTTCAAGTTTATTTCAGTATTATTTTTGTGCAACGCTTCAGATTGTTTCCGAGGTTGCAGTGTTATTCCTTCAAGTGTGTTAAGGTCACTATCATTTAACCTTCACTCTGTGCATTGAAAATTTCCCGTGGTCTGTGCATTGGGGTCAGTCTGACCCCTTATCTATTTTCATATATTTTGGAAAGTTTTTTTAAAATAAAAAACGTGAAGTAACCCAGGCGCAGTTCACGCACACATAACCACCACGCCTGTAGGTGTTCGCCCACCACTGCAAGTAGGATTTATTTTAGAGTCCTTTTCCAAACAAATGCAGTCATCAAAACGGCAACGCATACTTATAGCGGAAGGCCCGAAACGTCTCTGCCTGGGTGCCCGACCCGACGCAGGAGGGATCCGAACCCAGATATTCCCACAAAAGAAAATATAAAATATAAATTTTTATACAAAATGCATGGAAAAAAATTGGGGTAATTATTTACATTAGCGATTCCTCACCGATTTTGATGAAATTTGGATATGTTGTAAACTCCACATTCTAAACAACTTTTTCCTATACATGTTACCCCCGCTCGACCTTCGTTTCCGAGATATTTGCGAAAAACTGCTGCTACTACTACAATGTATTCTGCCGTAAACCTACCTACAGTACACGTTCGTAGCAGCGTATGCGCCAGCATGGGACAAAACTAATGACGAACCTTTGTTTCCGAGATATTTTCCGATGCAACGGACACAGCGATCAACTTGAGGTGGTTAGTCATCTGGGGGATGTATTTATTTTTGTCTCTGGACACCTCGGCGAAGCGGTGGAGCTCTGAGGTAGATAGCACGTGGAAATGTGATTGAAAAAAGAAAGTAATTTTTTCAAACAGAAAGTCATTTTTTTCGCACCCCGAGGTGTCCAGACACAAAAATAAACACATCCCCCAGATGACTAACCACCTCAAGTTGATCGCTGTGTCCGTTGCGTCGGAATAAATCAATAGAAGTTTTTCGCAAATATTTCGGAAACAAAGGTTCGTCATTAGTTTTGTCCCATGCTGGCACATACGCTGCCACGAACGTGTACTGTAGGTAGGTTTACGGCAGAATACATTGTAGCAGTAGCAGCAGTTTTCGGCAAATATCTTGGAAACGAAGGTCCAGCGGCGGTAACATGTATAGGAAAAAGTTATCCAGAATCATGTCCTCGAAAACATATCCAAAAATAATTGAAATCGGTGAGGAAACACCTGTTCTGCATAATTATCGTTTTGTTCCATGCTGGCGCATACGCTAACAATAATACCGATAGTTTTTGGCAAATATCTCGGAAACTAAGGCCTAGCGGGGGTAACAGGTATAGGAAAAAGTTGTACAGAATCGTGTCCCCGGCAACATATCCAAATTTCATCAAAATCGGTGAGGAATCGTTAAAGTAAATAATTACCAAATTTGGGGTCAATTTGACCCCAATGCACCAAAATATGCTTGGTTGGCTTAAAACTATCGTAGATACGTCATAGGCAATATTTTATCGATTTTTTTTAACAATGTGTGTGTAAAACCTTAGTTGAGGCAATCTTAATTGCCCGGCAGTAGTTATACTATGAGAGTTCTGGATCAAGTGGTGGCGAGGGGTGAGGCGGGGCGGGGGTGGGGGGGTGGGGAGGGGGTACCGCCGCGGTCTTCCGGGAGATGGGTGAGGGGCAAGGAGGGAAGGGGGGTACGGAGTTCGCGGGCAAGGGGGATGACATCACAGGGGAGGGGGATTTTCAAAATTTTCAAAATGGCGTCGCGCGCGCAGGTCGAGTTCGTGGGCGAGGGGGCTGACGTCACAGGGGAGGGGGTGGATTTTCAAAATTTTCAAAATGGCGTCGCACGCATTTCGTATTGGCGCCACCTACTGGATGTTTAAGGTACTTTGGGTCCGCGTCGGTATTTGGGCCCGCCTTGGTAAATTTTCCAGGTTTTCCAGACATTTCGTACTGACGCAACCTGTTGGATGTTTAAGGTACTTTGGGCGCGCGTCGCCGCCGCGCAATCTCCGTACGCGTGCGGGATCGGTGCGCAGGCGCGACCGCGACCGATTCGTGGAAATTCAAATCGCGTCTTCGATGATGATTTCTGAGAAAGAGGGTGTACCAATGATTTCTGAGAATAGATAAGGGATCGACAGGATTGAACGCGTTTTGTGCATCTACGTGCACGCGCTTCATGCAGTGTGTATATATTTGAATCGTGGGATCGTTACAGCCCACGTACAATGATGCATACATATAGCGATAATTATTGTAAATCAATCATCGCGATAGCCCATGGAATAAACATTGCACCGCGCCATGCCGTGTGTTTATATCTGAGCAGGATCGAACGCGTTTTGTTCACCTACGTGCATGCTCTTCGTGCCGTGTGTTTATATTTGAATCGTGGGACCGATACCGCGCACGTACAATGATGTATACATATAGCGATAATTATTGTAAATCAATCGTCGCAATAGCCCATGGAATAAATACGACGTTGCATTCGATAGGAATTTCTGAGAAAGAGGGTGGTACACGATTTCTGAAAAATCATAGAACGAACCGCGCCGTGCCGTATGTTTATATCTGAGCAGGATTGAACGCGTTTTGGTGCCTACGCCCACGCTCTTCGTGTCGTGTGTATATATTTAAATCGTGGGATCGATAGGACCGCGCAAGCAAGCGTATTTGTACCGCACACGTATTTGTGTCTCACAACACAACCATGATCATCGCCATCCATGTGCAATACACATTTACACATTACCGTGTACGTGTGCGTGAATCAGTATAAAATAACGTGGGTCAGTCCTGCGGACTTCATTACACCACGTACGCTCGAGTCCTAACAAGTATCGTTCGCGTCGTTCTTTAGCCGTCGATGAAAATCATTCGTAGTGTATATCAAAATGTACAAACGCAGCTTAAACGATTCATCATGCGCATCTGACAACGATGGAGGCTTTCCAAATAAACACCAACAACATCACCAACAATCCAACATGAGGTATGTATACGTTACTATACACTTTACACATACTTCATTCACTTACTTCGTTCACTGTAAACGTGAAACGAACGAAGCATTAATTCCGTGTACATATTTCTTACAGTTCAGTATCCGCAACGCCAAAAATGGTGAAAACACCAAAACCATCAGTCGTACGGATCCTGGGACGTGATTACCCACTGACCGCAACAGCTTATAAACGTCTAACCATTGGAATTCGTATTGGCATTGATTCGTGTTACGTCGAGATCACCATAGTCGACAACAAAGGCAACGAGTTGAGTTTTTCAATGTCTACGTGGAAGCTCATGCTACAAAACGAGGCGGACATCCTCCAACGATTACGCAGCAACGCAACAACACCCCAAACTCAAATCGTAATTGATAATTTACGACTAGACATCACGCGTATACATGATAATCAACTTATTAAAATTGCCGATAATCGCGTTGTCATATATATGACTGAAGTCACGATGCGTAAACTATTCGCATACAACCAGTGCATTGAGCATATGTACACCTGGTTAACTGAAAACATGTACTCTGTAAGCAGTAAATATGCAACTTTCGTGGAAGTTTTACGTACCGCTTTCGTACCAACGAATTATGTGAAATTAATTTCCGAAAGCGAGCACTTTGAAAAGCATTCATTGATTGATTGTGAATTGTTAGCATTAGGATTGCAATCCATGCTGCGTGATGTGAACCGCGTACCACTATAGTACGTGCATATATATGTTTAATAATAAATATACAACAATTTTAAATAAATATTTTTTTATTCAAAACAGTGTGTTTTATTAATGTACATCCACGCATGTATACTTAAATTATAAAATCAGTATTTGCGAAGAAAAAAATAACGTTCGTATGGGAGGAATATTCATACTCGTGGTTGGAGGAAGCAGGCGCCGTTGTCATCGATCTTATCACCGCCGCCGCCGTCGTGTTCACGATAGAATCAAAAATAATTTTTACATAGATATTCGTTTCTCTGCATATGACGCGTAAAGTAGATGCAACGTGTGTAGTACTTACATTAGGCGACGCTACGTATATAATTCCATATTTTATAGACATTTTCCAACGCGCAAACACCGCAGTTGCTATGAAAGGTACATCGAATGACATCCGTTGAAGACATAGAGTTTAGGTTAGGAATGTCAGGGTCCGCGGGGGCATGCATGATTCCGCAATAATCATCGTCAACGTCGTAGCCCCCGTCATCTTCGACAGTTCGCGCGTTGATGTTGTTGCTGTTGCTGTTGTTGTTGCTGCTGTTGCTGTTGTTAGTGTTGTTAATCTTTTGCATCGTCAGTTCATATAAATCACATACATCCTCAACGATTATGTTAGGTAGTAGTTTCAGCATCCACGTTTTCTTTTCCGCACCTTTTACGATGACAAAGTCAATGTTTGCGAGTGCGCTGGTTAGGAGCCCCGTGAGTTTGGAGTATGGAACGTGACCGTCAGACCATGGAATCCTGTGATGATGCTTCGCGAGCCAGGATGCTTGACGGTGTTCCCACGAATTCAGATGTTCCCAGAAGTATGGTGGTTCGAAGATCCAATGGCTGATCGTCGTTGTGTTATCCTTGATGCTGTTTGCACGAATCGCAATCTCTTTGGCGACGAACTCGCGTTCGATATTGAAGCCTTGCAGATCGACAATGGCGAACATTATTATTCGTTTAGGTAGCACCGGCGGTGACGGAGTCGGAACGGTAACTGAGGTCTTCGACATCGACGTTTTAAAACAGTAGCAGTATCCGTAGTAGTAGTAGTATTAGTAGTAGTAGTAGTAATAATATATGTACGCACGCTATATTAGTTTGCGTACCACGTTGGTTAAAGGGCCGTATTCGACTATACGATCGTGTATTATCAAACAGAAAGCGGTAGTATTAGCGGGGATATTTTCTTTACATTCGAAATCTATTCGCACATCCACCGTAGCACTTTTCAACGACTCGTTTTGCCTGGAACAATCTATGACCGCGATAGGTGCGTATTGTAAGAATTCGATCGCGTTCAGCAACGGTTCTCCGTGACCGTAGTACGATCTACCGAATTTCGCGTACATATCGTATAGGAGCGCGTATTTATACTTATCGAAATCTAAGTTCAAGTCATCGTACGGATACGTCTCGGAATTTAGATACAGTCGAACGTTCGTAAGACGATTCGGGTCGAATACACTCGCGCATTTATCGGGACGATTCTTTCGATTGGTTTGCATGGCGAATATCACGAATCGAGGTTTCTCAATTTGCGACGTAGCTTTCACGGTCCACGTGTGTTTCGTTGTCTCTTGCAGTAACGGGTACTCATGCAGGCTCCACGAATGGAAACTCATCGCGATCGGCCGACCGCTTTCCAGGATACGCAGCATCGATAACTTATTCACTTCCTCCAAAACAACGTGTGGCATACGCCACTGCACCTTGCGTATCTCTAGTTTCGGTATCGCAGTGGCGGAGGTGCAGTGCATCGCGTTCGAATCTACACGCGATCGTATAAGTATTAGCTCGTGCCGCGCGTTCATCACGATGTGTTTGTAATCCTCGCAGAATCCTAATAACATGTTCAGGGGTACGCAGAAATTGAAAGCACCCGAATGAAAAATGTCTTTATTGTAATCGATGGCATAATTCCAACCGGCATTCGCAAGCACTTTGCTCCTCTCGGCCGACAACGAAACGTAATTTTTCAATGTGGTAGTGATTCCTAGATTTCGGCAGCGATCGATCTCGACAACGTTCAATTCGTATCGAATCTCATCGAACATGAACGCAACGCAATTATTGTCGAGAACAGCGGTCGCGGACGTTGCCGGGCCTTTCGCATCCTGCGCCGTCAACGTGCCACGACCTTCGATGTAGAGAAAACTTTCGCATGGAAGCGTGTATAGATCTTGCTGCTGTATAGGTATCCTTATGTCGTCACTATTGTCAAACGTCGTGTTGGCGTATGGATTGTACGTGTGTAACTCGATCTTCGTGATACGATTGTCGAAGGTTGGCGTATTCGCCACATCCAGAATAATCGACATCGTGGTTGCGGGTCTAATAGGCGACGATGAAACCTAATGATCGTAAGAAACGTACGTTCGGACGAGTCAACGGCTTTCTCCTCCTTATGGATCCTCTTCTTATCGCTCCACCAACCTTTATTCTTCTACTTTCGCCTTCCGATAAAGGATTGCGCCGATGACGCGAGACAGAGGCAGCAGGAGTAGCAGCGGCAGTGACGATTGATGATTCGTACGCGTGATCTAACACTAACATACTACACACCCACGAATACGCGTGTAGTCACGCTAGCCTATCGCGCGGACGTCGTTGAACGTGCAAACGAATAGTTATTTCTTCTCCGCGGAAATCTATAGGACGATCGTGTTGATCGACGATGCACAACGTTAGATCGTGTATTGCTCGTGCGACGATCGGCAGGTAAATGACGTGTCGCGGAGTTTCCGATATCTTATATCCCGGCGGTACGCGAGGTGAAAATTCATGAATCGTGTGTACCGGTTTATCGTTGCTGTACGCGCCGGTAGTGACGTTGCACGTTACTCTGATCACGTTAACGTTTATAATATTCACGGGTACGTCGGACTCGTGCCAGATTCTCGGTAATAAGACGCGATTCGGAGAAAATCCTAGCAACGAGCCCACATTGTTCGGTTTCGTAAAGTCTACAAAGAACGAGCAGTACAGCTGTTTGAGATGGTAGGAGGATTGAGATTGAGAAGAGAGGAACCTAAGACAGGTTATGAATTAAAGTACACAGTTTTAGTGAAAACACTTCGTCGACATTTATTAAAAACACTGTGAACTGTGTGAGCGAATGGCGCAGTGATAATACTTATCACTGCGTTGCAGAATAAATGAGAAATGTGAGTTACCGCGTGGTGCCCACGTGGCGTCCACGCAATTATATTAATTGAGGACTGATGAGAGTTCAAATGAGCTGAGTGTTCAACGAGTTGCGATTATTCTCTGCAAGAATACACTGGTTTGAGCGTGAGCTGAGCAAATGTAAAATACAAAAATGCGCAACACTATTTCACGTGACCGTTACCGGCAAAGAGATACAAGAGAGTGCAAGAATGGCGGACTTCCGCTTGCGCGTCTTTTCCGTTCTGCTAGATCTTCAATGCGGAGCGCTGATTGGCCTATCGATCTTCAATGATTGGTCGATCGATAGGCGCTGGCGAGCGGCTCGCTGGTAGATCAGTGGCGCTGTGTCGCGGTCCGCGAGGTGCTGCCATGAAAATGAGTGTGGCGGCGTGGGAAACTAACTTCATTCCCAAACAACAGCTCACTTTTCATGGTGTTGTTGTTAGCTCGTAGCATTAGAGGGTACTTGTCGTCATCGTTGCTATCGTTGTTTCCGCGTCTTCGAGGATATCGATCGAGTAATCGTTGCTTCAGATACTCGGCGATAGCGTCTAATTCGTAGGAGCCGTGGGGGATCGTAATGCATTCATGAATGGTGTCAGCGATGGTATTGTTTTCGGTGTCATAATTCACGACGAAATAGAATTTATCGTTGCTCGAGTCGATGTTCGGTATCGTGTGAAACGTCTCCAAGTCCGCGAGTCCTAATTCGTATTGACCATCACTCAAATCTATCGGAGGGAAATAGTTTACCGTGAGCACGCTACTGCGACCCGTTAACGTAAGCGTGAACGCCATATCATAGATTACACTCGCGAGACGGAGAGGTGGTAAATGACGCGCGCGTACGAATACTCGGCATTTTATCGATATTATGAGTCTTTATTATTATAGGAGGTATGAATTGTCATTACGCATGAATCCATTGTAACATAATCTTAGTACACATACCGATATTATTAGTATATAGGCCATAATTCGATAGACTTTTGCTGTAAAAATTGCATGCACAAGCGACCGCAATTCATCTTGTCGAAACGTTGAAAACGATTGTGATTATACGTGATTGTTGTACCATGTCCGAAATAGTAGATCAATTCCGCGGGAGGTCGCAGATTCCCAAAACTATCAAAGTACTGTACTCGCGGCCCGCGTTTCGCGTACGCGACCCAGTGCGTACCGACGCCTCGATTCTCGTCCAGATTCGCGATGCCACATTCGTTGCTTCGTACGCGCGTGGGAAGTGTGTCGCGCATAAACACCCCTCGAAAGAACGGGATGTTAGCGCATTCGCGTTCTAATTGCAGGTTCGTCATAGGTTGTTGCGTTATCGCCGCCACCGTCGCCACGCGCCTACTCGATCGGCGTTTTTTTTTTCTTTGATCTCAGTCGTCGTTGCCTTCGACGTCTAGGATTCAAGCCCGCACCTCGCTTGTACGGTGTCAGATGCATCCCTCGCCCTTCCATCGCCCGATTATGACGCAACGTCTCTTCCAGTTGTTTTTGCGAGGCCTTTGAATCGTTGACCGCTTTGGTTATACCAGCCGCTCCACCGGCCAATGCCCCGATAGCCGATAAAGCAGGTAGCACGAACGGAAGAAATTGAAGAAACCCACCGCGTTTCGCCACTCGTAGACTACGATGTCGTCGTCGTCGCCGTTGAGGATGTTTCCTTCCAGACTTTCTCTGTTTACATTTCGTCCTTCTCATACCCATGCCGAGTTTAGTCTTAGCATTCATCGTTGCCCACACTCCAGTCGCGGCTGCTTTTTCACCAAAGGTCGCGTCGTTCGCGAAAACTCGTTCTCGCGCTCGTTCGGCTAGCGCACGATCCGCCTCGTGTCGCCCCTCTAAATCCTTTCGACGAGAGTACGCGATATCGTGGTCGCGACACGCTGCGTCCAAGGGATTCACACCTTCGCCGCCACGAGCCAATCGCTTTAGCAAACGCGTTCCCGGTCCGCAGAACTGATAACCCGGAACGTGTAGTTCGAACGGTAGACGGTTTATGATGCCGTTCACGAGACCTGATTCAGTCTTTCTCTTATTCTTCTTAAGATTCTTCTTCCTCTTCTTAAGATTCTTCTTCCTCTTCTGATTCTTGCCTAGTCCGTGAGACGTCGCAGTCGTTGATGCTACCATATACGTTAGAATAGTCACAATAGCTACTGCAATAATAAACGCGTACGCGCGCTTAGCCGATCACAGTGATAATGACCTGGGTGACGCATGCCACGAATATAAATAGTCGTGCTTCGTCACACGCGCGCGAGTACCTGAGAAACACCGGTAACATGCGATTCGCGAAACAGTCGGACGTTATTCGCGTGACCGCGAACAGAATGCTCGAGGATGATAGCGATGCGAGTCGATCGAACAGACACGGCCCTTTGTTGCCGAATAGTGTGCGAGGCGTGATTTGCGGCCCGTCCGGGTGTGGAAAAACGAACGTGCTTCTGAGCATGCTAGAGAGTCCGAACGGTTTGCGTTTCGAGAACGTGTACGTGTACTCGAAATCATTGCATCAGCCAAAGTATCGATATCTCGAGCAGGTGTTCTCACTCGTCGATGGAATCGAATACTTTCCCTACTCGGACAACGCTGAGATCGTTCCACCTAGAGACGCTCGACCCGATTCGATCTTCGTGTTCGACGACGTGGCATGCGACGAACAGAACGCGATACGCGAATACTTCTCCATGGGTCGCCATGCGAACGTGGATTGCTTTTATTTGTGTCAGTCGTACGCTAGAATACCTAAACATTTAATCAGGGATAACACGAATTTTCTCATGCTGTTCAAACAAGACGGCATGAACTTACGTCACGTGTACAACGATCATGTGAATACAGACATGACGTTCGAGTCGTTCAACGACATTTATTTATTTATTTATTTATTAACGGGAAGGCCCTTTAGTATAAAAAGATTATAACAACAAAGATAATAAAACAAAGAAAGAAAACAAAAATAGAAAATAAATACTACAATAAGTAATAACAAGAAAATAAAACAAAATAAACATAATAAAGAAAACAATAGAACACATTTTACTTTGACAAAAATCGTTTAAATAAGTGACATCTGAACAACGCAAATGAGACCGCAAAAAAGTCAATTTCTAACGGGCAATGATTCATTGCATCCATGGCCCGATTAATGGGATCAACAGTATAATGAAAGTAATCAGGGACAGACGTTACAAAAAGAGGTCTCGGACGTAACGACCGTTGTGGGGCATGAAATGAAATCAATGCAACGTGTGCGCGAGATGTTGGCGTCGACGATACGATTTCGTGGTGATCGATAAGGATAGTTCTATGTACGAAGGTCGATATCGAAGAGGATTTAACGAGTTCGTCGTAGCTCGTTGACATCAGTAAACCGCGAGTCATTCATCGAGCAACACGAAATGTCTAGCGAACCAACGACAACGATGACGACTCCGATAACCTCGAGCAAAGTCGACGCGAAGCATACGCGAAAACATCGTCGACTTCATCGACAAAAAGGGAAGAAACATCAAAAAGGAACGAAACACCAAAAAAAAAAGAACGAAGCGCCAAGGTATGGACGCAAAGGTGGAAATCGCTAAAGTCAGCGACGTTATACGTAAAAAGTGTTTAGCCTTGAAAATTGGTAAAATGACTACGGATGCAGCTGTGGAGGCGAGCACGCGTCCCATCGTCGAACCGTTGAACCGATTGATCGAAAATTCGTCCGCGTTGAAAACGCCCTCAACACCTCGATCGTGGTCAGTGAAGAGGAAACATGAATACGATCAACAACAATCATCGAAGAGACTTCGACCCGTTACTCCGTATGCATCCAAGGAACGTCTGAATAACTTTCCATATTATAACGATCACGACGATGAGGAGGAGGACGACGACGACGACGACACCGACAACGACAACGACCACTACAACGACAAGGATATCTACAACGACAACGACAACGATAACGACACCGATAATGATAATGACAACGACAACAATAATAACGATGTTGATGATGTTGTTGTTGATGATGTTGACGACGAAGACAGTGAAAAAATTCAGGATGATGAGTCGTCAGCAAAGGTTTACGATTTGGATACGCTACGCAACCCCGCGGATGATATCGAAGTGTATCTTCGAAACGCCAAAGGACCGTTGTCGCGAGAATATTTACGACTGTTATTCACCGACACGAAGAAACGAATTGGCAACGTGTACGGCGTATACTTGAGGTCTGACGAAGACCTAATGATCGGTGATTCCGTACTCTCCATCGACGAGGATGGTGACGACGTTCGCGTCAACGGAACGCGATACGCGGGCACTCGGGGCTTGTACGAACTGTTGTTCATGCGAATACCAAACATTCGCACGTGCACGGACGCGGATTTTTACTCGTACCGACGCATCTTATTATCAACGAACGCGCATAAGCGAAACCATTCACCGAGCAAGCGCACGTTGGGTAACAAGGGATACAAGTACAAGAAAATTATATCCGCGATAATCGGCGGGGTGCGGACATCGGGTATCAGACGCGTTAGGGGCAGGGGTAACGGCGCGGGCGGTACGGGCACCGCGGGCACGCGACAAGGTTTAGGATTACCCATCGACGAATCCATGACGGTCACCGATAACCCGATCGATTACGTGTACTGGGACAATCCGAATGAATTAGTCGATAGACTGAGATTGCTCATGGCATCGCGCGCGGCAGGTCACACGGGTCACGATAACGAAATCGCATCCATCATGGAGGAACTTCGCGAGGCCGGACATATCTTAAATTGAACGATCCCTTAATCGCCGCGTCAGTAGTGTTCGCGCGCACGCGTCGTTATGTCGGTGAACAAGTTTGGCACCTCGTTACGCAATAACAACATCAACAACAATAACAACGAAGCGGTGATGACAATGACTAGACTATTGTTCGCGGCGGACGATCGCTTTACCCGAAAAATCGAAACGGCTATCGCGAACGCGCGACTGGACGCCGAGTATCAACGATCTCAACTCGAGACGCGAGTTAACGCGCAATTATCTCGGTTAGAGGACGATTTAAATAACGCGATGGAACGACGCTTGGATCACTTGAATGACAGACTCGAAGAGTTCACGACATCAACAGCGACGCCGACTGCGATAACGAAGCTAATGAGGGTCGACGACGCCAATGATTATTGATCCTGACCGTTACGATAGCGGCTACGGCTCCGAATCGTCGAATGATGACGAACGATCGTGAAAAACGTGCACCGCTTGTATTTTACGAACACTCGAGGAACTCATACTACTTCTATCATCCTTGAATCGCCGCGATCATCCCCGCCAATCCGCGAAGTATGAACAAGGAGCGAGTACAATTAGTGAACGAATTACATGCACCCGCGAGACGAAATTTTCCGCGGCGACCCGTCGTGATTCGCGGCTACGATGATTTGTGGCACGCTGATTTGGTGGAGATGCGTCCGTACGCGAAGCAAAATCGAGGATATCACTACATACTAACGATCATCGATGCGTTCAGCAAGTATGCATGGGCCGTAGCTGTGAAAACGAAAAGCGGACGCGACGTAACCACGGCGTTCACGATCGTATTGCGACAGAGCGATAGATGCCCGCGAAATTTACAAACCGACATGGGTAAGGAGTTTTACAACGCGGAATTTCAACGATGTATGAAGACCCGCAGGATCAACCACTACTCCACGTACAGCGTGATGAAAGCGTCGATCGTCGAACGTTTCAATCGTACGTTGAAAAACCTCATGTGGAAACAATTCTCCTTGAACGCGTCCTATCGTTGGATCGACCTGTTACCTACACTCGTACGCACCTACAATCATCGCAAGCACCGAACGATCAACGCCCGACCCATTGACGTGACCCCCGCGTCGCGTTTGTCGTTCGCCGCGAATGAACCCCTCTCACCCTCCTTATCGAAAGGTATTCGACGACGCGCGAAATTCAAAGTCGGTGACAAGGTACGCGTGAGCAAGTTCAGGACCCTCTTCGAGAAGGGGTACACTCCGAACTGGTCAACCGAGGTGTTCGAAATCGTAACCGTATAACGAACCTGTCCGGTGACGTACATTCTACGCGATTCCGCAGGAGAGCCGATCTCGGGTGGATTCTACGAATACGAACTGCAGTCGGTCGCGAATCCTGACATCTATCTGATCGAGAAGATTATTCGTCGCAAGGGAAACCAGGTGTACGTTAAATGGCTCGGATTTGATTCGTCGCGAAACTCGTGGATAAGCGATAAGGATATTCTATGATTCCCGATTATAAACACTCTCTATGTTACTGAAATAAATAAATACATATATTACACGTTTGTTCAATTATTCGTCTCTTTTTTCACACATATGCATATAATTAATCTTAATAAAGAAGTAGAAATATATCTTTAACTATTCTACGCTATATACATATATTAGATATTCGTAAATAGACTCCTAATGGTATGAATAAAGAAAGGTTTACAACGTAAGGTATATACATATGTACATGCAAGCATACAAACATACTATACAACGATTGACTCGTGAGGCTCTAAGGACTCGTGGGGCACGATGGGCTCGTCGGGCGTACGTTCGAGTAACTCGTGGGTCTGGAGCTCGGGGATTCGATAATGCCCCCACGGAAGGGTGCTGATTCGATCGGCTAAGACACACCGCTTATCGTCGAACGGACTGAGTGCATTCTTTTCCTCACTCACGGAATACACATCATGCTTCTTGGAGCGTATATTACTCTGTCGAACCGATTTCTCGATTAGATCATAAAGACAGTGAATGTAATCGCCAAATTGTATTTCATTCGCGACTACGTGTCTCCGCACACCCTTCACTTTTTTCGTCTCACTCATAGACCCCACTGTCGCGTTAAATGTTCTAGTCGCGTACATCTTTGATCGCAGTCCAACGAACTCCGTCATCAAGGCGCCATTGTTCTCATCCTTCATGAGCCCCGGCACCTTTTTATTTACGCGAGGCATGCCATACGGATTGTCCACCGCGTAATCGCTAGTGTCGAACCGCGCGATGTCGCACTTCATCCATTCGTACACATCATCGCATTCCACACTGTACATTAAACTGTCGGTGTCGGTGTATAGAACCGTACACCGATCACCGAACCTCGCACGCATATACGAATAGTGAAATTCATACAAGCATTCTTTCGATATGTCCAATACACTCATACCCACGTATATCGGCTTGTCGAACTTCACTTTCAGTTTACGCATTTCGATTGCAACGAGTTGTTCGGAGAAGATCGTACGACTGTGAAAGTTCGGTTTCGCGATCAGCGCTTCCGCACCGTAACGACCGTCCCACCGCGTCAACAGTCGCACGTCTACGCGATTCCGCACATTTTCCATTGTTTTTCCATACACCGCGTTATTCATTAGCTTGTATAGAGTCTTCTGAAATTCACTTGTGGCGCGCGTCCTCAAATTGGTGTTTAATTGTATGTAGTTGCGTAACCAATGCGACTGATCGAATCGCAACAGCCGATGAATTCGCGTCACGCGTAAACCGTGTAGGATGCACTGTTTTAGGTAGCGATAGTGGATGACGTATCGCTCCTTATCGTCGAGCGTGGCAAGCAGCTTGGTCTGTTTACCGTGCGGCGCGTGCTCGCGCACCGGGCAGAATGGAAGGTCAGCGTGGGCATCGTGGATCTCCTTGGGATATTCGATGTCCACCTCCAGCAGGTATCCCTCGGTTTCCTCGTCGCCGGATCCCTCACCGTCGGGCAGGGATGACACGTCGAGCGCTGCCACTGTCGCATCGTCCAACCATTGAAACCCTCCGTGCGGCATAGCCTGTGACATCGCCCACCCGTACAAGTTGTTGACGTCGAAGTACATCAGATACGTCGACGCCTTCGACTCGTCGTACGTCTGTGCAGGCAGGTGCTTGTTGTCGGCACGCGCGTACCTGTGCGAGCACTGACTCAGACCGCCGCGTATGCCACGCTCCACGAACAGTAGCATGTCCACGTCCGTTAGAAGCTCTAATCGTACACCGGTGTACTTGAGCATTGCGTCCCACGTGAAACTTGGTAGAGTAAAATAATGCGCGGGGTCAAGATCGTAACTCGCGATACAGTCCGTGCGGAAACCCTCGAATACGTCGGCGAGTAACAGCACATCTGTTTTCAAATACAAATCACTGTACTCGCCCAATGTCTGTACGCGAAAAGTACTCCACACGTTCACGGCGTGCGCGTAATCAGGCTCCGACGCGGTGCTGTCGTTCAACCGGTTGTAGAACGCTTCGCGGGACGGCAAACACGAATCGTCCAGCTTGGCGTATGACGTCACGTAGTCGTACGGGAAGACGCCCTTCCTGGTTAGGAGGTCGAATTGCTGGTCCGGCAGGTTTTGAAATTCGTGTCGAAGAATTGCTAGTCGTTCCTTGCCAAGGTCCGAAGCGAGTTTCTCCAGACTGGCGGCTAAGAACTTCAACGAATCGATGAATCGGAATTTCAACCCCCGCTTCCAATCCTTATTCTCGGCGTCGATTCCCTTTACGTGTTTCGTGAACGATATGTACCGTTCCTTCGTCAACGGCAGCAGGTCGATCTGTCCCTCGAACGCTGTGGCCAACTCCTTGATTACGAAATGCGCGTCGTAGCCTGATAGATTGTGGAACACTACCGGTATAGTGTACGACCGCTGAAATTGTAAGTTGCACGACACGTGGGCCGCGCCTCGGTACTCGCCCGTCGAGTGACAATGATCGCGCACTTTTTTGTCCGTGACGACGAAGGGTTGTCCGCACACGTGACACGCGATCGCTTCGTTAAAACTTTGCCACTGTTGTCTCGTCAACGAGATCATCGGTTTCGCGTTCCGCAACCACGAATACGCAATGTCAGCAAAGTCACGAAGTTCTTTCACGAACCACTTCACACACTCGGTTTCGTGACGATACGCTCGATAACGGCACAGAGATGCGTCGGTGGAGCAATGGATGTAGTATCCCACGCTGTACACTCTATGCTGCTGGTACGTGTACGTCCGTAGCCGCTCCGCAGGCTCAATGTCCTCCAGCATACATTCCAAGTCCGCGTAAATGGTGAATGGTGCTCGTTCCTTATTTTTAAAATTCTTAAACTGCAGCCATTTATCCTCCACGGACGGCAATTCGACTGCACACTCGTTCAGACGCTGGCAGTCCACGGTATGTTTCGTCAATTGCTCGGACGAATAGAAGTAATTCAGACATCTGCAACGATAATAGGATTAATCATAATAATAATAAAACATAATAATCAAGAATACATCGATCGAAGTATTCCGTATTTGACTCACCTTTCGCAAACGAATACTCGACCATTGTGATTGCCGAACTGCTTCGAAATCAGTCTCGACATGCTTCGAATGCACGCGAAATGATATCGTTGGGGCTCCTTAGGGTCCTGCACCAGTAGCAGGTTCGCGTGTCTCTCTCGCTTGTCCTCGGTCAAACGCAGAGGAGAGCTGCTTCCGTCGGACCACGCATACACGTTCACCGACACGTCGTTCATCCTCTCGAACTTCGTCAGCTGGTCCAACGTCACGGGAAGAGTTATATTGTCCGTGCGAAGCAACTCCGAGTAGTGTTGGTACGACGCGACCCTACTCACATTTGTAGCAATCGGGTACAAACTGGCGATGACTACCCACAAGAAACACGCATTGTCTCTGTTCTTTATGTTCACCACCGCTTTCTTCAGGGCAACGGCGCGCGGCAGCGGTACGTCGCAACCGGCTCGAAGTGGATTATGCTTATTAATATTCACTAGAATATTTAGCACCGCCCTTAGGGTCCATCCACTGTCGCGATCTTGAAACTCCTCGATCGCCACTAACGTGGGAGCGACTACGTGTTTCGAGTACCACTCGCGCACGTTCGAAGTCATGAACAGTACACGATTTCGCGTACCGAAACTTTTTACGTCTGTATTTTCCCCCAACATAAACTCCGCGTTTAAGTTTGTATTAACGGCCACACTCTTCTACGTCGTGATAGCGTTCGTGACGCGCGAGATTACAATGCGTCGAGCATCCTCTAAAAATCGACGTGGATCGCCGTGCCCCACGTTGATGACCGCACCGGTTGAAATACGGCCTATAAACGCGGATTCCACGTCTTCCCATTGGACTTTGGGTGCCGTCGATCGGCCCGAAACCCCGCAACCGACTCGTGAAAACTTTTCCCGCACGATCGCGCGCAATGTCTTTATTCGCACGATCAGCGACACTAGGCGTTGTTTCGCGGCCACTGTCACCCGTCCGCTGCTCTGGAACTCAACGATGAGCTGCAGGTACGTGTCGCAATGATCCACCCAGTCTCGGAATTCCGCAATACTGCGAAAAGCTTAGACATACGAGACAAAACTTTGTACATGTCCATGAATCCCTCCATATTCGCTTAATCACAATGGATTTTGTCTACCAGACGCGCACGAATAGCGCCGAATGGGTGATACGACTTTTCCAGGTGATGCGGTCCGTGTTCGGAAATCGGTAACCTAACGGCAAAATGATGCGCTTTGAGTGTAGTCGCACAATCGGTGTCGGGTGCTCATCCAAAAATCTCACTAATTCACGACACAAAAACGAGTCCACGGTAATAGTAAATGTTTGAGGGTATAACACTTTGTACACTTCGACCGTGCCGTTCTCAATGTCATGCAGAAGCGTTAACGGCGTACACACGATCGCGGTAAAGTACTTCACTTGCTTCCGATGCACATCCTTATCACCAACGATGCAGTACAATGTGCATTTACTCGCAGTACTATATCGCGCAATATGGCGTAGCAATTGACGATGGTGATGTGACAATTGCATAAATCCGTTTTGAATGATACTACTCCACGAAGTCTCGAATAATGACGGTGGGCTTAACACGTCGCGGATCTTATGCTTCTCGATCGTAAGCGTTTGGAGGTCCAACTGTGACATCGCAGGGTACTGACATTGATATACTGTAAATCAGATACCCATGGGTCTACATCGAACTCTTTTAACTCTTACACGGTTGCTATTACTCCCACGACTCAGATATAAACATACGGTATCGCGCGGTGCAACGGCATGTTTACTCTATGGGCTACCGCAACGATTGACTTACAGCCTCCTCGATCGTGAAAATGCTCGGCACTCTACCCCGAATAATTATCGCTGTATGTTTACGATGGTTGCTTGCGCGGCCCTATCGATCCCACGATTTAAATATATACACACGACACGAAGAGCGTGCACGTAGGCACCAAAACGCGTTCAATCCTACTCAGATATAAACATACGGCACGGCGCGGTTCGCTCTATAATTTTTCAGAAATCGTGTACCACCCTCTTTCTCAGAAATTCCTATCGAATGCAACGTCGTATTTATTCCATGGGCTATCGCGACGATTGATTTACAATAATTATCGCTATATGTATACATCATTGTACGTGCGCGGTATCGGTCCCACGATTCAAATATAAACACACGGCACGAAGAGCATGCACGTAGGTGAACAAAACGCGTTCGATCCTGCTCAGATATAAACACACGGCATGGCGCGGTGCAATGTTTATTCCATGGGCTATCGCGATGATTGATTTACAATAATTATCGCTATATGTATGCATCATTGTACGTGGGCTGTAACGATCCCACGATTCAAATATATACACACTGCATGAAGCGCGTGCACGTAGATGCACAAAACGCGTTCAATCCTGTCGATCCCTTATCTATTCTCAGAAATCATTGGTACACCCTCTTTCTCAGAAATCATCATCGAAGACGCGATTTGAATTTCCACGAATCGGTCGCGGTCGCGCCTGCGCACCGATCCCGCACGCGTACGGAGATTGCGCGGCGGCGACGCGCGCCCAAAGTACCTTAAACATCCAACAGGTTGCGTCAGTACGAAATGTCTGGAAAACCTGGAAAATTTACCAAGGCGGGCCCAAATACCGACGCGGACCCAAAGTACCTTAAACATCCAGTAGGTGGCGCCAATACGAAATGCGTGCGACGCCATTTTGAAAATTTTGAAAATCCACCCCCTCCCCTGTGACGTCAGCCCCCTCGCCCACGAACTCGACCTGCGCGCGCGACGCCATTTTGAAAATTTTGAAAATCTCCCTCCCCTGTGATATCATCCCCCTTGCCCGCGAACTCCGTAACCCCCTTCCCTCCTTGCCCTATCACCCATCACCCGGAAGACCGCGGCGGTACCCCCTCCCCACCTCTCCCCCCGCCCATCTCACGGAAGACCACGGCGGTACCCCCCCCCCCGCCCCGCCTCACCCCTCGCCACCACTTGATCCAGAACTCTCATAGTATAACTACTCCCGGCATATTTATTTGGTGCAAAACTTATTACATCGCATATTACAATGACTGGGGTCAATTTGACCCCTATGCACAGAGTGAAGGTTAATGCTTTGCCTAAATTATGTAATTGGTTTTTATAAATGTTTGCTATTGTGTGTATTATTCTCTTCAAATTTCGTAAATCTGGAAAGTGAGGTGCCAAAATCTCAAAGGCTAAAAAATTGGACTTAGGGGAGACCGGGGCAAAGTGACAGGAAAAAAGTTTGAAGACGAATAAAATTTTTCCCTTTCAATAAACATGTGTGGAAATAGATGTATAATATAATTTGAACAGTATTGAACTACTATTGATAAATGACGAATAGCAAAACTTAAAATAAACTTAAAGTACATTAAAATTCAATTTGAAAAGAAAATGCCAAAAGTGACCACTTTACCCCATATATGGGGTAAAGTGAGCTACTGTCTCGGGTAAAGTGAGGTGCAACAAAATAAGAACTTTAATTAAGGATATAGGTAAATATTAACCCCTTGGCCTGGAATGACGTGTGTAGCCCGGCAGCTTCTGGCTTTTTTGCACCGTGGTTGTCAAAAACTATGGCAGATTTTTCATTTTTTTGAAGTTAGATTCTGTTCCAAAATGTCGCGTGGTTTTCTAGCCAGCAGACAGGTTAGAGATATTGCGCACATCCCTTGCGCATTGGTTCTTAGCAGCCATTTGCAGCTCAGTTTACCCCGGTCACTTTACCTCGAATGTGTACTCAATGGAAAATTAATTATTTAATAATGTTAGTATTAATGTTTTCTCAAATGCGTGTACATGTATGTTGATACATGATTGGAGTTAAAATAACATATTTAAGACGCATTTATCCAAAAAGTTAAATTGAAAAGAAAACCAATTAGAAGTCTCTAAAACTTCATTTTTAATTTTTTAAATGAATTTCCATTTTTCGATATCTGAATGTGCATAATTATCATTGTGGTATTACACACATTTATTACGTTACCAAAATTTGTAAATATATTCTATTGTTAAAGAATAAATTAAGGAACCTCATTTTACCCCGAGGTTCACTTTGCCCCGGTCTCCCCTACATAGTTCAGGGTTTATGTAACAACTATGAGAATGACCATCTTTTTTAGCATGCACTTTATTAGAACAGCTATTGATATAGTTGCTCAACTTATGTACCTGTTTTAATGAGCACTCTAACAATCCTTTGAAGAAATCCTGTAAATTATTCAGAATTTCAACATCTTTTGTTTTACAAAGATAACTACAATGCCATGTTTTTGTCGCCTTCTTCGATTTCAATAGAGGTAGAACATTTATAGTTTTCCCTTCCGAATTCAGTATGATTGATTCAGAACCGGTGAAAATATGGTACGAACTTTCCGCAAAATATGATTCTGAAGAAGACGTATGTCTGGATTGTCCACACAAAGCATTAATCCTGTCATCAACTCCTTCCACTCTTTGTTTACAATCTTTCAACAGTTTCCTAATTTTCAAAATGTACTTTTGCCTAATATGAAAACACCATTTTATTATACGCTCAGCTTCCAATCTACTTGCCTCTCCGGAAGGCATGCTAATAATTTTTGAAAGTTTTCTAATATAAGTTTTTTTATTATTTTTGGTAGCTATATTGTTATTTGTTACAGCAATATAACGATACTTTTTTATTATTTTCGGAGCAGCACGATGTTTTCCTATTTTATTATAATCATCTTTTTTACGTATTTTATCATCATAATATACCTTCCACTTTTTGGAGATAACTTCTTTATTTAGCTGATAGTATTTTTTTCGCTTTTTACATGTCACTTCTTTAATTAGCTTATAATAATTTTTTACCTTATCGCATTTTACTTCTTTATTTGCGTCATACTGCATTTTTTCTGTTTTAGTATATCTTCTTTGTATTCGTTATAATAATTTTGTATGCGTTTTCTCCTTTTCTTACAATCTTCGCCTTTTTTCGTGTTACACTCCCCTCTCTTTGCTTTATAAACAGCTCTTCTTTTTCCATTAATTTCCTCTTTATGCTTTTTATGATAATTAGGCTTGTATTCTTTCCTATTACATTTTTCGTCATTTTTGACTTCTTTGTTAGTAAGTGGTACATTTTGAACTGGGGATATTTCATATTTTTCATTAGTAATGTCATTTTGACCAATTTTAAATGGAGGATAATTTCCACAAGAAAGATTTTTATTATTAATTGTATTACCAATTGCAGATTCATATTCATACATACAACGCGTTAATTGTTGATTCTGAGCGCATGGAAAATGTTCTATACGATTAGTTTGAAACATTTGGATCAAATGTTGATGCATCAACGCATGAGTGTACGTTACTTTGTCTGGTAATATTTTGAATAATAACGAGACAGCAAATGCAATGGCAAAAACTCCACAATCCCGATTGTTAGGTTGAGTTTGTACACGTGGAAATTCAATAAATTCTTCGTTAATTGCACCGTCATGTTTGTTAAAAAAAGGGTATAACTTCTGCAGAAAAATTTTATGATGACTATGCAACTTCAAGGAATTAAGAGAATCATAAATATAAACTCTTCTTTCATCATGTTTATACTTTATAGAAGCTACAAACCCAATGTCCCCCTGCATTGGTTCCAATATCAACGCTTTGGTGCAAAATCTGTATGTGATCCTGATTTTCAGGAACTGGTTGAATTGTAGCAGGCATTTGAACTCTCCATGTGTCGCGTGGTTTATAATTAGAGTTAGCTTCTAATAATTTATGAAAATATTCGATATGATCATCTGCTAACCATTCGCCTTTAATGATAATTTGCATATTTTTATTATTATCACTGAGCGGTAACATATTAATACTATTAATTATAGACATGACGAATTATTATTATGCTTTTATTTATATTTCTAGTACACTATTTGATTGTATTTGATTCTATTGTAGTATACGATATACGATGGTTTAAAGATTCAATCTAGAGACGCGGTAGCGTCTCGACGTCAAGTACATGAAAGAAAAGACACCTTGTACAGGGTCATCGTTTAATCCTGCAACCCGCGCGCGCGCGAACTTGTAAAATGGCAACACCGCCTCACGGACGCATTCCACTACAACCATGCACCGTCACCGCGTTCGAAGAGCTGCTAGCGACCGCTGGACAGCAGTGATGCTCGAGCTTCGAGAATTTTTGGCTGGTCCTTGTCAAATTAACGTTGCAAAGAACTATTCAGAATTTCCCGGCCCCGGTTGAAAATTTTGGGGTCTTTTTCGTATAATTTTTGAACTGTAAGACATATCGGAATGCAATTTGCGCCAAAAAAATGAGGAAAAATTAATCTCTCTTAATGATGGATAATTTAACATATTTTACGTTTACTTAATTTTTCTTTTATCAATTTTTTAACCATAATTGTTTAAAAAGCTGTTGGAAACTGTTTATTTGATAATGTATTTAACGCTGTTTTTAAAATTCGTGGTGTTGATAAACAATAGGCTAGTTGATTCTGTATCATTACATTTATAAATTGAGAAATTAAATTTTTATTCAATTATGTGTTAGTTCTGCAGACCTCAGAATCTATTGTTCTGGTTTTCTTTTTTATGATTTTATCCTTAATGCGGTGCATACCTAGATCAGACGTAAGGGGTAACTAATGCGACGTGTCTTTGATTGTAGCGGTTTTTTTTTTCTAGAATTTTTGTGTTAGAATGTTTTAGCTACTCAACGCCACGCCTATACCGGCTTCCGTTAATGTCATTTTTTGGAACGATGTGCCGTTACTGTGGTTTTTACAAGCAGGTGGCGAAAAATCTCTCCGTACAAGGAACCGTCAACCCTGTCATGGCTAAAATTTTTGAAATTGAGACGGGTACGAGATCTGTTGACATTATTTTCAAACCTCATTACAGTGATCTGGGGTGCGAGTGGTAGACCGATCATAAAAGCGGAGCGCGCGGCTCGATTACCTGGGTCGGGATATTCCCAATACCTAGCTCTTTGCGACGCTAAAATTTTCGAAGCTCGGGCATCACTCTTGTCCAACGGTCGCAGGCAGCTCTGCGCTGGGCCGGTGCATGGTTGTAGTGGAATGCGTCCGTGAGGCGGTGTTGCCATTTTCGTCTGTTCGCGCGCGCGCGGGTTGCAGGATTAAACGATGACCCTGTATATGCCTGTCGCTGCCGTGTATCTTTACTCGACGCACAGCTATTCCAACCTAACCTGAAACTTATTTCATTAATATCTCATCACGCCTGCAATATTTTCTAAATTTAAAGGCATTTTTCTTATGTAAACCGCATATAAGCTTTCGAATAAGACCAATTTCAATAAAATCGGTCCACGCATGACAGAGATATCGTAAGAATCTGTCGAAAATAAGTTCTTCTTCTGATTCTCCAAGGAATTTTTCGTCAACCATAGTACATATCGACGCGCGTTACGAAAAGTAGCACGTTTCATTTTTTCTACATGCAGTTGTCCGTAAGAAAAAAAAGAAACGTGCTACTCTTCGTAACGCGCGTCGATATATATATTTTCGTCGTCAACCAGAATATACGTATATACGCGTTACACACACACACCTTCAGCCAACACATGTTTCGTTCTTCGTTCGTCGACTCTCGGGATTATTCGGCGGGGATCGTCGTCCGTCATTGTACATACATATTGTTACGTTTTGGGCAAGGCATAACGCGCATTTACTGAACAACAACAATAACAGAACATTAACTAGGGGATAACAAGGCCAATACAGGAACGGGTAACGAATACAATCAGTAAGCGTAATAGGATATCGAGACGTCTGCTGGCAATGACGGCTGACTATCGAATGACAGCTTGACAGGCGATCGTCCCGATCGCCTTCTTCTCGCTGTCTCTTGTCTTCGTCGCGAGCACCAGCGGGCCATGAATCTTCTACATAGGGTGCTCGCAACACTGCTCCCCCCCCTCGGGAAGCGGTCGTCCCGACCGCTGCAGGTTCCCCGTCGACTGCAGCTGCACCCTGGCCCGGAAGAGTGCCGTCCGTCCGTCGCCTCGGCATTCACCTTCACGCCCAGGGGAAACCACCCCAAAAACCCTGGGCAAGGCGTGGGTACGTGGTCCTTCGCGTCTCTACCCTCCACTTGCGTCTTCGGACTTGTGCACTTCTTACTTGAGGGGATTCCATCTTCTGCGACGACGCATCTTCTTCTTGGGCAGAGACGGGCGGAGGGACCTAGTCTTTGTTGTTCGGGACTCTTTGCGCCTTCGGTATCCCTGATCCAGTCCCTCGCTGTCCTACGGCGGAGTTCCGGCGTGTATCCCTCGATGCCTCCGGAACGTCCCTCGGCGACTGCGTTGCTCCAAGGCTGCTACATTCCTTAGTTCAGTCTCTCCTACATGATGCGCCGTGGTTCACTTTGCAACAAGGACAAAGAAAACAATTAAATTCCTTCCTATTTGCCGGCATCCGGTGGAGCGGCCGGAACGGGGGACGGAAAGGCGAGGCAAGCACGAAAGCAGGGGGTCACACATATGAGCATTGCTATCGGCCCGCTCCCCGATCAATCCACCCCGATCCGTCCGCCCGTCTTCTCTCTTCTAACTGCTCCAGTTTTCCAATCCTTGACTTCTGGATGGCCCCAATCCTCTTCGTGGCATCTGGTGCTGAACCAGGGGACCGTCCTGTGCGTCCTGCCTGCGCTCCCGTCTCCGCGACACCCCCTCCAGCCGATCCAAGCGACGCTTGTCCGCCTGGTGGTTGGGGATGCCATTTCCCTCCTGCTGTCCACCCTCCTCTCCTGCTTTTTCCTGGGTACCGCGCGAGAACCTCCATCCCGGCCGCGCCGGGGGCTCGCAGGGTCTCCTTCAGGGGGCTAGCGGGGCGCTTTCACGTATGTCCGCACCCCGCTGCGGACTGCCACACTATTATGGCACATTCGGGGAATTCGGGAGCGCGTGGCCAGGTCGCGGCGGCAGTCCCCCGACACCTTGTCCCTCGTCGTGGGGTATCGTGTTCCCTGAAACAGACTCAAGAAAAGGGAGGGCCGGGCCACGGAAGCAGACCCCGCAGCCCAGTCCACCAGATTAGCTTCGTCCAATCTTCTTTCCTGAGTCCAGCGTAAGTCCCGCGACGTCTTCATTCCTCTCGCAGTTGTCCCTCATACTTCGCAAGGCGGCGCACGTGGACCACCTTACACTTCTTCCTGCGTGAACGCTGAATCCTGTAGACGACGTCGTTGATCCTGTCCGTAATCGTATAAGGGCCTTCCCAATCCGCTTGAAGCTTCGGGCACTTCCCCTTGACTCTTCGTGGCTGGAACAACCACACTTGTTCTCCAGGTTGGAATTCCAGGGCGTGAACACGGCTGTCGTACCACGACTTCATCTTTGAACTGTAGACGTCCAGACGGCGTCGAAGGAATCCGTGGATCTTCGTCATCTTCCCTCGGATCCATTCGGAGTAACCCTGCTCGACGTCCTCGTCCTCTTCCACTTCGGGGGGCAGCCCTCTCCATAGCTGCAGGGGTAGGCGAAGTTCCTGGCCGTACAGGATCATCGCTGGTGTCAGTTGCGTAGCCTCGTGCCGTGCTGACCTGTAGGCAAGGAGGAACATGGGGATCCACTCGTCCCAGTCCCGCTGGTGCTCCGAAACGAACATCGCGAGGTATTGGAGCAACGTTCTGTTCAGGCGCTCTACCAGCCCGTCTGATTGGGGATGCAGGGGAGTTGTTCGTGTCTTCCTGACTCCAAGCAGCTTCAGCAGTTCCTTGAATACGGAGGATTCGAAGTTCCTTCCTTGGTCGGTGTGTATCTCCAAAGGTACACCATGTCGACACACTACGTTGTGCAGGAGAGCTCTTGCCACTGTGACAGCTCGCTGGTCTGGCATCGCGATTACTTCCGGCCACCGGGTAAAGTAGTCCGCCACGACCAACATAAACCTGTTCCCGGCCTGGGACCTCGGGAGCGGACCGACAACGTCCAGGACAAGCCTCTCAAACGGAGCTCCCACGTTGTACACCTTCAGGTTCCCTGCTCCCCTCTGACGTGGTCCCTTCTTCGCCGCACAGGTGTCACACCGCCGGCACCAATCTTGAACGTCCTGTCGACACGTTGACCAGAAGAACTGTTGACGAATCTTCGCTAAGGTCTTGTTCACTCCAAAGTGCCCAGCTGCTGGCGAATCGTGAAACTCCCGCAAAACCTCTGCAACCCTTTCGCGCGGTACCACCAAAAGCCACGAGGCCGCTGTACCAGGACTCCCATTTCCTAAAAAGCAAACCTTCATGAACCTCCAGCGAGTCCCAGATCGACCAGTAAAATTTCAATTGCGGGGAGAAACGAGCAATGTCCTGCCAGCCCGGCTTCTTCCCTTCCCCCTTCTTTTTAGGGATGAAGCCAATCTCTTCATCCTTCTCCTGACTTAGTTTCCACTCGTTCCTGTTGTCTTCACAAAATATCCTGTGAATCCTCTTCGTGGAAACTTTCACTCCAGCTTCTTTCTTCTCCAGTCGATCGCAGTTTTTACAGTCTTCCTCGATGCACGGTCTTCGTGAAAGTCCATCCGCGTTCCCGTGGGCTCTTCCTGCGCGATGGCGAATCTCGAAGTCATATTCCTGGAGTCGCTCGATCCAGCGGGCGACCTGTCCTTCGGGGCACTTGAAGGTCAGCAGCCAGCGAAGCGCCGCGTGGTCCGTCCTTATCAGGAATCTACGACCATAGAGGTAGTGGTGGAAATGCTCGACCGATTTCACCACTGCCAGCAACTCTCTCCGGGTGACGCAGTAGTTCCTCTCTGCTTTTCCCAAGGTTTTGGAGAAGTAGGCTATGACCTTTTCCTGACCTTCGTGTTCCTGTGAGAGGACGCCGCCTATGGCAAAATTAGAGGCGTCCGTATCCAGAATGAAGTCCTTGTTTATCACCGGGTAGGCCAGTATCGGCGCCCCGGTGAGTTTCTTCTTTAGCTCCCGGAAAACCTCTTGGCATTCTTCGGTCCATTCGTAGTTCTGTTTGGCCTCGGTGAGGCGATGCAGGGGCTTGGCGATCCTGGAGAAATCCTTCACAAATTTCCGGTAGTAAGTGCACAATCCTAGGAAGCTTCTTAATTCCGTGGCGTTCTTCGGCTGCGGCCATTCCGAGATGGCTTTGATCTTCTCTGGATCCGTCTTGACCCCTCTCTCCGTTACGATATGGCCCAGATACTTAACTTCCCGGCAGAAGAAAGAGCACTTCTTGGGGCTCATCAATAGTCCAGCCTGACGCAAACGTGAAAACACCGTCCGTAGGCGCTCGAGCTCCTGCTCAAAGTCGTTCCCGTAGATGATGATGTCGTCCAAGTAGACCAAGCAGATCTTCCAGGTCAGGTCTTGAAGCACGTCTTCCATCAGTCGCTCGAAAGTCGCAGGGGCGTTGCAAAGTCCGAAGGGCATCACCTTGAAGTGCCAGAGTCCCGTTCCTACTGAAAACGCAGTTTTCTCTCGGTCCTTCTCGTCCATAGAGATCTGCCAGTAACCACTCTGCAAGTCCACGGTAGAAAACCAAGAAGATCCAGCGAGAGCGTCCAGTGTATCCTCAATACGGGGCAGAGGATACGAGTCCTTTTTCGTAATCTCGTTCAGGCGTCGGTAATCCACGCAGAACCTTAAGGTTCCATCCTTCTTCGTAACAAGGACGATCGGAGAAGACCACGGGCTTCGCGATTCCTCGATCACGCCCTGTGTCAACATCTTCCCGAGTAATTCCTCTACTTCCGCTCGTCGGTGTAGAGGCAACCTCCGCGGTGCCTGCTTGATGGGGTGATTATCCCCGGTGTCGACACAGTGCTTCACCCGGTCGCAGTTCCCGATCTGAGTCGAATGCGTGGCGAAAACATCCTGAAATTCACAAAGAAGCTCAGCAAATAGCTTTGTCTGTCCTTCGGACAAACCTGACGAGCAGCGTGTATACAGCTCTTTCAAATGCTGGGGGACGACCGTTTTTCGCTTCCTTTTTCCAGTTTCTCCTTTCGACGGCCGGCTCTCCGAAGCGTATCTCCGGTTTTCCAGGGAGGCACAGCACATTCCGGGATAAGTCGATGCTGCAGTGGTGCCTCCTCAAGAACGCCGCTCCCAGGATGCACTTTTCGACCATGTCGACGACGTGGAAGTCTTCTACACTCAAGTGTCCTCCAACGCCGACTTCCAGGCTCACCTTGCCGAACACTTTCATTTTCTCCCCAGAAGTGGAGCGAATGTCTAGTCCTGTTCGGGCGATGTCCTTCGAGGGACACAACTCCTTGTCCAGAAGGTTAATAGGCGAACCTGTATCAAGAACTATTTTACAAGGTTTCCCACAGATTTTTCCACATACGAAAATCTCCTCCTCCGGATTCGTCTGTCGCCCAGTCGCCTCCTGCATCGCCACACTCTTGACGACCGGGGGACTGCTCTTCTCGGACCGACGTCTCCCCCTTACGCCGTCCTCTTCTCGTTTCCCTCAAAGGGTTTCCTGGAGACATTTCCAGTCCTTGCCTGGCCGTTTTTGGCCTTGAAACAGTCCTTCTGTAAGTGGCCCGACTTGCCGCAGAGCCAACACTTCGGTTCCCTCGGAGAGTCCTCTGTCCGCCCCGCAGGCTTTTCGAACCTCCGCTGCTTCACCGGAAACCTTTCAAAATTTTTGGAGGGTTTAGCCTTCCGCTTTTCCGAGTCCCGTTCTCGCGATTCCGCGCAGGGCGGCGAGACATTGCCTCGATGGCCTCGATTTCAAGAGCTCTAGTCACGGCGGCTCTTAAAGATGTAGAACAGCCGAGTCGCAGCTCCCGCTGCATAACCGAGCTCGACAATGCGGTCACGAACTGAGACGCGGCAAGCTTGTCGCGGGTCTCCAACGGGCAGTCCGCGAAAGCGGAGTGCGCTAATCGCTCGATTTTAGTGGCAAGCGATGAGATACTCTCATCTCTCCGCTGCCTATGGCTCTGGAAGAGTACATAGTTCAGGTTTGACAAATTCTTCGCCCCGTAACGGAACTCGAGCGCGGAAACCAATTCCGCAAAACTTTCACATTGGGCTGAGGAGAGCGTCGTAAGGACGCTTCTCGCTGCGCCCCCAAGGGAAGCGATCAAGGCAGTCGCCTTCTTTTTGTCGTCCCAACCATTTGCACGCGCGATCGTGTCAAACTGTACCCTGTACTCCTCCCACGAGTTTTTCCCGTCAAATATCGTCGGCTTCACGGCGTACCCTAAGCTAAGGACGCTCGATCCCGACGAAGGGGCAGCGGCGGGCGCACTAGCGGGCGTGGGAACATGCGCTGGGGGTACACTATTAGCAACTCTATTCTCACTGTTTTCACTTGGCACAACCTCCCCACCCCGAGGGCCCGCGTCGCTACCACCTGAGCCCTGGCTATTCTGTAATGAAGCGGTTACGACCTGAACCCGCTCCTTCAACTCCGCCATCCGCGCCTCAAAAGCCGCCTGCGCCTGGCGGTCGGCAGTCTCCCTGCGTTGATCTTCCCTCAGCCGGCGGGCCGCATCGTCCCTCCGCTGCTCCTGCAACTGCCCGACGATGCTGAGCTGAAGGGTGGTGAAGAGCTCCCGCAGGGACGGGTCGCCCGATGCTCCGGAAGGGGGAACCGCAGGGGCCGCGGACACCGCGGAGGCCGCGGAAGCGCGAGTGGGCATGCCGCTCCGGGCGGGCATCCCACTTCTGACACCAATGTTACGTTTTGGGCAAGGCATAACGCGCATTTACTGAACAACAACAATAACAGAACATTAACTAGGGGATAACAAGGCCAATACAGGAACGGGTAACGAATACAATCAGTAAGCGTAATAGGATATCGAGACGTCTGCTGGCAATGGCGGCTGACTATCGAATGACAGCTTGACAGGCGATCGTCCCGATCGCCTTCTTCTCGCTGTCCCTTGTCTTCGTCGCGAGCACCAGCGGGCCATGAATCTTCTACATAGGGTGCTCGCAACAATATATATATACTATTTTGAATTTTATAACCTACCAAGTGCTAAGTGTCAAATAAAGTAAGTTGTCCGAATTTGGAATGTCACGAGTTTTTACACTACATAGGAGACTGAATTATTGTCTCAATTAATAAGGTAAGTCGCCAAAATTTTTTTAATAGATTTCTTATGTAGAGTCGCAGACTTGGAAATTGTTCGGAGATGGTTCGACTGCGAAGCATCTCCTTTCACACAAGTTTCTGGAAATTTGTATCATGCATGTACAAAATAATATATTGTAGTAAAAAATTACATTGCATTTAAATTGCCAGATACTTGTTTTTGTATATACCAGCAATTTAGAGTTTTTATGTAAAGCTTATTATATATTATAGAAATTAAGGGGACGCACAGGACTTGGATAAAAATGAAGGGGATGCACAGGCTTGGATAGTAGAATTGAAGGGGACGCACAGGCTTGGATGGATAGAAATGAAGAGAATGCACAGGCTTGGAGGTTGTCCGGAGAAGATTAAATAGATATATAGATAGACAGAGCATCTTGTTTCGCACAAGTTTCTGGGAATTTGTCAAATAAGGTAAATCGGCAAAATTTGTCAATCAAAAGACATAGCATTAAGAATTATTAAGAAAATAGATTATGGTGTACTGCTTGCAATGTAGAGCAAGTCACATTAGTTAAGAAAGTACCCTGAAAACACATCTCCCTTGATGCTTTTCAATCTTTTGTGAAAGACATTCGTAATACTTTAATAAAATCCACAGTAGTTGTCACGCTATTCATTAATTTTTTAGATTCCCATTATTTCAATTCACCAATAAACATACTAAATTATTATTAGTTTTATTACCAATAAATTGTGCGTTAAAAATATTGGATCTCCTCATTCATTTTCGCTGAATTATTACCATTAGCATTTAAATTTCCTGCAACAAGACTTTCTGCCATATGCTCTCACCTGCTTTGGATACATTATGTAGTCTCTACACTCACTATAGCAAAAGGCCATTTTATTTATTTCTATAAATAATTAATAAGTTCTACGTTAAGTTGTATATAATTATTAAAATGAGGCTTTATATATATATATATAATTTACAGATAATCATCAAAGCAGAAGATGATGCAGTGTGATCTACGTTGGACTATGTACGCACAAATTTTCACGTAGGGTTTTGCATACGCAATTATTCATTCAATGTGAGCACGTGTGATAATATATTATATATTTACAGATAATCATCAAAGCAGAAGATGATGCAGTGTGATCTACGTTGGACTATGTACGCACAAATTTTCACGTAGGGTTTTGCATACGCAATTATTCATTCAATGTGAGCACGTGTGATAATTTATATAAATAATTAGTAAATTTGTCCTATTTTTCAGTTAACGATGCAGATGAAGAGAATTATTTTAACAGCTGAAAGAGAAAGTAACTCTGCTGCATGAGCAAATGAAATAACCACATTTTTATGTATGAAAATTATTATTATTATTATATTTAAAATAACGAATTTATTTTTTTATATGTTATTGGCCGCCGCCACGTCCACGGCCCCGCCCCAAATCCACGACCCCGGCTCTGGCCACGTCCCCGGCCCCGGCCACGGCCGCAAGCTGCTTCGCGCACTATGTACTGCACACAAAGTACTATACATTCATATCATACATATAGATCGGCAATGCAGTGCACATGTTTTTTGGGGGAAGGTGTTAAACTTACGTAGAATTTATCCTTAATCAAAAAATAATAAAAGTACACTCGCTGAACTGCTTTGCGCTATTCCGAGTATTCCGAGTAAGCTTTACTGGCTACAAACTAGCTTTATCTTCTAACATCACTCGATAGGTTGCAGTGCGCCGTAAACGCGTGGACGTGTAACGAAGATAGATCAGAATTTATAATTTATTGGGATTTCCTTACTTTATCCTTACTTTTAGTACCTGTGACAGGGAAAAATTTGTAAAAAAAGAAGAAGCTGAAATTCTGAATCCCAAAAAAAACTTCAAAAAAGTAAAAAAATATGACGCCAAGAACATGAATTATCTTTGTATAAAGAAGTGAGATCCCCATAAAAAACTTTAAAAAAGTAAAAAATACGCCAAGTACATGAAAATGTCGAGGACAAAAAAAGTATTATCAAAAATCACAAAAAAAAAGAAAATAGTATACATAAAAAAGTCGAGGAAAAAAAAGAGTACAGTATTGTCTCCGTGTGTGCCCGGTGGTCGGGATTGGCGTGGGCACTCAGAATGCGCAGATCCCTAATTCCGAGAGTGCGTTTCTCGCTTCTTTCTGGCCGAAGGAGTGAGCGAGATGGACCGGTTTTCTTGCGCGCGGGCGTGCGGGCACTCAGATGGAATCGTGACTGCCCAACGCATGCGCGCGACGGTCAGATAGCCAGGCACGGCACAAGTCTTTTTTGCGCCCTAGACAAACTTTTCAAATTACGCCCTATATTATAATACATTTATTTGAGATTATTAATAACCTTACTTTGAATTTTTATTCGTAGTTTAATCCACTTATAGTACAACTTGTAATATTTAATTCTAAAGTTTATTTTCAGCAATAGCAGCAATGAAAATACATACCATTTTGCACCTCTTGTCGACTTTCTGCCCTAGGCAGACGTCCAATTTTGCTTATAGGGACGAAAGTCGACAAGTGGTGCAAAATGGTATGTATTTTCATTGCTGCTATTGCTGAAAATAAACTTTAGAATTAAATATTACAAGTTGTACTATAAGTGGATTAAACTACGAATAAAAATTCAAAGTAAGGTTATTAATAATCTCAAATAAATGTATTATAATAAAGGGCGTAATTTGAAAAGTTGGCCTAGGGCGCAAAAAAAAACTTGAGCCGGGCGTGCGTCAAGTTTTTGCGTTGCGGTTTCGTGCTTCCGTATGTGCCTGCGACCATCGCGCACGCCCGTCGCGCACGCAAAGGACGGAGTGTCACGGCGCCCGAAAGACGGAAGGAGACAAAACATGAACGCTGTCGTCTGTCTCGTACTGTCCTCGCTCGCTTTTAGGGGCTCTCGCTCGCTCTCGTTCCATCTCGCTCTCGCCTTCGCCGGACAAGAGTGAGACAGAAGTGGTGGGGATAGCGACAGGCCTACATCGTGTACACCAAATCGGGTACATATGGAGACAATACTGTATTATCAACAAATAAATATCAAAAAAAGACAAAGAAACATGAAAAAGTCAAGGACGAATAAAGTATAATTAACAAAAAAATATAATCACATAAATAAAAAATATGATTACAATATAAAAAAAGATGTGAAATCAAAATGAGCTGCAAGTACGTCACAAAAAAGAAAATAATATAATCACACAAAAACAGAAAATAATATATTCACATAAAAAAGAAAATAATATATTCACATAAAAAAGAAAATAATATAATTACAATATAAAAAAGGATGTGAAATCAAAATGAGCTGCAAGTACATCACAAAAAAAAGAAAATAATATAATCACACAAAAACAGAAAATAATATAATCACACAAAAAAAGAAAATAATCTAATTACAATATAAAAAAAGATGTGAAATCAAAATGAGCTGCAAGTACATAAAGGTACTTTCCAACTGCGCTTAAGATGACACAACTACATATAGACAGCTAAAATGCTGTGCTATTCCATTACTCATATCGCGGACATTTTAATTAACCCATCAAAAAGAATCCCATTTAAAAACATTGTCGTAAATTATTATTAGCTTTACAAAATTAATGATATACAAAAATTGCGCCAATTATCACAATGGCTATTTATACAAAGAAAAAATCACAATGGTACAATGAAAAAATGTATTAAATAATATTAAGCAGATATATTTTTATACAAATAATTTTTAATATAATCTTTGTATGAGAGAGCAGGATCTGCCGACAGCTGCGGTGCAGCCTACGTCCGCATTCAGCTACGGTTCTGCTGGCAGACTCTGCTTGACAGGGTCTATCTGAAGGCCACAATAGCGTCGCGAAAAGAGAGAGAGTCTGGAATTTCTCATCAGATCTTTGCGAAAACGACGCCAAACGATTCATTTTATTTCGCATATGAAACTAGCACCAAGAACGACGTAATTCCGACCATAATGAAGGAAATTCCATGAAAAATCGAATTATATCGTTTGAAGCTGATTTTGTTAAAAAATAGTCCGATTTACATTAAATTTGATATCATTTTCATCGGAAAAACATAAGGAATCCATCGGCGTTACTTTCACGTAGATACGATAAAGAATTATTTTATTTCTGAACCAGGTATGAATCCTCGGCCGACCGAAGCGATTCCAGGTCGGCGCCCCGCTGTCAAGGGTGAAAATGTGAAATATTCATTTCAGCGTATTAAGAAATTCTTTATTCTTTATCGTATCGATATGGAAGTGACACAAATGGATTCCTTATGTTTTTCCGATGAAAATCATATCAAATTTAATGCAAATCGGACTATTTTTAACGAAGTCAGCTTCAAACGATATAATTCGATTTTTCATGGAATTTCCTTCATTATGGTCGGAATTATGTCGTTCTTGGTGCTAGTTTCATCTGCGACACATAAGGAATCGATTGACGTCGTTTTCGCAAAGATCTGATGAGAAATTCGGAAATCCTAGACATTTCTCACTTTTTAATGGTATTCAAACCCCTTCGAGGGTCGAAAGCCATAAAATTTGGTGAGGCACTGGGGAGTGTTGTCCTTGCCACGGGATGCCAGGCGGCATTCTGTAAATACGGGTCCGAAAGAGATTCGAGACATCGGAGCCGATCAAGACTTCGAAGCTAACCAAGACTTCGAAGCCGACCTAGGCTTCGAATCAAGTTCGAAGCGCTTCGCAGTAGTCGCCTGATACTCAGACTGATTCGAAGCGCTTGGAACCGACTCCGGAGTCCCATCACTAGCAGCAGGACCTGCTTGGCAGGGTCTGCCGGCAGAACCGTAGCTGAATGCGGACGTAGGCTGCACCGCAGCTGCCGGCAGATCCTGCCGCCCGATTTGGTTATCAGGGACACTTACATGAAGACACTTGGATATGAAATGTTTCCCACAGTAATATCCTTATCCTTATGCGGTGCACTGACATATACACTTATTATTAAAATTTATTTTTCCAGAATTATTTGGCAACATACATATGTCAGATATCTCGTCCAGCGGCAGGGCAGAATCAGAGGCGGCGGCGCTGTCACAAGACCTGCCGGCGCGACCACCACCAGCAATAAGAGAGAGGGCGATCACGGCTGACGGTAAATACATAATAATAAATAAATATATATAATACACATTTTAAGGAGTTACATACTTTTAGAATACTGGGAAATAGGTCTAAATGAACAATTTTTTTATTATGGAAAACATTAGATACTAGTATAGATAGTAGTATATATATATGCTGCAGTGTTTTAACAAAATTTTCTGTCACTTTCATGAGAAAAGATATTAATTCTGGTTTTTAATTAGATATCGTTATATTTATTATCTTTAAACACTGTACAAATTGTTCAATTTAGCCTATATTTAAACGTTCAAAAGGTCGTTTAATTAAAATATTTTACTAATAAATTTATTAAAAAATATTTTACTAATTTATTTTTTTACTAATTACAGCTGGATATAGAGTTCGCCGCCACCAGCGAAGCGGCTGGCGTGTTAGAGCCTACCAGGAGCAACTGGAAATAATACGGGCAGTACAGTCCCACACCAGCAGCCTAAAGGTTCGCGCACACATATCCGTTCCGTTCCGGCGTAGCAGTGGTAAGAAGAAGCGAGGCGTAGTGGGTCTCTTCTTCTTACCAGTGGCACGCCGGAACGGAACTTGAATGGAACGGATATGTGTGCGCGGACCTTTATGGTACAATCCAGCACCATTCAGGCGCTGGTGATGGGCCGTGCTGCCCGTGACCGTGGCCGTGGCGGTGGCCAGTGATGCCAGAATCAGGGGGCAGAATCTCCAGCAAAAGTTTTGGATCCGTATTTCAACGCCATCTAATTTATGAAAGATTGTGTTTAGAACTAAAATTCAATGTGGCGACCCAAACCGGGAAAATTGAAATACGGTCAGAATCTGCGTACTGCAATATAGAATAAGAGATACATTTGTTGACATGTTAAGAATATTTGGATACGAAATTCAGATGTTAAAGAAAAACATTTAATTAAATTTGCAATAATTGAATGTAATTAAATATTTTTCATTCACCTGAAGTTTCTTATCTAAACCTTCCGATTTTTTCTATTATTATTGGCATAATTGGACATTATTTTGCCAACAATAATTGATAATGCCAACAAATATATCTCTTACTCTACATTTTGTATAAGATACTTAATTGTAAAAAATACAAGTAGAGATAAGGATTAGTGACTGGCTCAGATTTTTCTTTGAAAGATGTTCCTTGTATTCAATTTAACAGTTTGCTTAAACCCTATAGTGTTAAGTAGTTATATTAATTACTTATATCACATTGTTCATGTATGTACATATATATTCCTTCGTTCGCGACCTTCATATACATGGTGTTCCTCTTCGTTTTCGAGACAATTAACTTTAAACTTCACGTAAATATGCGTGCATCATAGGCGCTTGAGACGCACGTGGAGGTCAGGGGAATGTTATACGGGCAGTATATTGTTGACCGATACATCATAGCCAGATTTCACCCCAAGCAGGAACCGATGAGTTCTATATACAACATAAAGGATATTTTACTTATTATTATTGTAATTATCATAATTATTACCAGTATTACACCATGCATACCTGCGACACCCGTACCAGCCTGGTGCACTTTGCCTGAACCGTACTCAGTTCAACCATTGTTCACTCCTTATCACATTCTTACAGAAGCTGTGTCTCTATATTGCTGTTCGAAGTACAACTTGGCACTATGCATCGCCAATGTACTGTTGGTCCTCTCCGTCTTCTCCCTGCAGCTAACAAAAATCATTTTTCTGTCTCTTAATAGCATTTAACGAGTGCATTTCAAAATCATTTTTAATATTTTCTACAGTAAATTGAAAGTTTTTGATAATAGAGTTTATAACCTAAAAATATAAAAACATCACGAATATTCAAATAAACAAGTGTCTCAAATGTAACTCAGACCGTACATAAAACTATCTTACCTGTCATCCTCTTTGCAGTTGCTCCATTCTTCTGCACATTCATTGTAAGTTATTAAACAGTAAACACATGTAAACACTAGCATTTCACTTATTTTCACTAATAAGCAGTTAATCTCAGCCGATCGTGTATGTACAGACACAAACACAACTATACCGCGACAGCAACGCCACCTAAATTATGAAAGCCTGCTGCTTCCGGTCTAAACGCTATTCCGGAAGTTCCTATCTTAGTTTTTGCCCCCTGGCCAGAATCGTGGGACGTGGGACAGAACGCTTACCCCCACTATGACCTACCGTCGTCTCCCACTACGCCCTACCGGCGTCCCCCACTTTCTTCCCACCGCACTGCACACAAGCATATTTTTACTTCTGTCCGTATGAGCTGCTTGTTGGGCTGCCGTGCACAAGGACAGGGGTAGGGATATGCTTGTGTGCAGTGCGATGGAAAGACAGTGGGGGATGACGGTAGGCCATAGTGGGAGACGACGGTAGGTCATGGTGGGGGTAAGCGTTCTGTCCCACGTCCCACGATTCTGGCATCACTGGCGGTGGCGGTGGCCGTGGCCGTGGTGGTGGCCCCCACAACTTTTATAATTAGCCATATTAATTAAAATTTGTTTTTTAATAATTACTATTTTTTAACTATTTTTTTGTCTTTATTTTATCATGTACTTGGCGTCGAGACGCTACTGCGTCTATCTGTATCACAGTCTTTCTTTTTCTTTCTACGTTCCATTATTTTGTACAAGCTCCTTTATAGTAAATAGGTTTATTTTTTGCCTTTCGGCCTGAAAATGGGGTTACATGTGTTATGTGTGTAAGTGTTTCTGGGACTCTTAACTCAAGAATGCGTTTTCGATTTGATTTCTTCCTTCATCTTGTTCTTCTTTTCTTCTCCTTTTTTCCAGAACCATTCGCATCCACTCCGCTCCTTCTTCTTCTCCCTTTAGAATCGCCCTGATCGTTGAATTCTCTCTTTTCAGCTCCTTACAGTCTTGTAGCATGTGACCCAGCGTCTCTCTAGCCCCATTGCATAGTCTGCATACTGTGTCTTTTTCCTCCTTCCAGTACTTGCTTCCCCGCTCTTCGTTTCCACATCTGAACCTAGCAATCATGTTTTGGTCTCTGCCTCTGTAGTTTCCGTTTCCGTATTGCCATTGAACTGCTCTGTCCCTTTGCGCTAGTTCTTCAGCGAACTCTCTTCCTCGCCTTCTTTCTATCTCCATTTCTTGGATATCCATCATTTTCTGCCTGTAGTATGCATCTCTCATTTCCTCCCACTTCGACATTTTCTCTGCTTCCTTCGCGTCTATTTCCCTCCAGCATTCTTGCACTATTTTATTCTTGTTCAGCCGTTTCGCCTTCTCCTCATATTTTATTGCTCTTTCCCCCGCTTCTATCCTTACTTTGTCCGTTTTTGTTTCCTCCAAAATTAGATATGCTGGTGTATTGAAGTCCAGACCTAAAGTCCACCTTATGTATTTCTCCTGTATCTTCTCTACCTTTTCTGCCTCCATCCATCCCCAATTTTCTGACGCGTACAGCAAGATACTTTTCACTATGCTTCTGAATATTCTTATTCTTCTCTCAAAATTGTTCTTGAACATTCTTTGTCCTATTCCCCCTATCTGCGCCATTGCTATTCTAGCTTTCTTTATGACTTCCCTTATATGCATCTCTCTGCCCCCGTTTGTCTGAAAATTATATCCTAAGTATTTGAACTCCTTTACTTCTTCCAGACTGTGCCCCTGCCAGCCCCATTCTTCTTTCTTCTTCTTTCCTCTTCCTTTATGGAAAATCAGCACCTTAGATTTCTCTGCGTTCAATTGTAACCCTTTCAAGGTATTTTCCAAATCTTCGTATCATGTCCTTAAGATCCTTTGGTTCATTTGCTAGTAACGCTATATCGTCCGCATATGCTAGAGTCCACATTTTTTCTTTTCCTACTCTAACTCCTCCTGCTTGGTTTTTCCTCATGGTTTCCTCCAAGTCCGCTACATATATTGTAAATAACGTTGGACTCAGTGGGCATCCCTGTCTTACCCCTTTTGTTGTCCAGAATTTGGATGACATTTCTCTGTTTACTTTTATTGTATTTCTTGTTTCTTTGTAAATTTCTGCGATTCTCATTCTCAAGCGTTTACTTATTTCCGTTCTCTTCATTATGTTCTGAAGTTTTACTCTATCCACGTTGTCAAACACAGCGCTTAGGTCCGCGAAAAACGTATACAGCTTCCCTCCTTTTTTCTGTATTTCTCTGTTAGCTACATAGTTCAGAATAAAAATGTTATCTGTTGTCGACCTACCGCTCCTGAATCCTGCTTGCGTTTCTGGTATTATGTGGTTCTTTTCCAATTCCTCTTTTAATCTTTTTTCAAGGACCATAACATATATTTTGTACGCTGTGTTTAGGATCGTTATCCCCCGGTAGTTGTTTACCTTTTCTCTATCTCCCTTTTTGAATATTGGTGAAATCCCCCCTTCTTTCCACCTCTCCGGGAATTCTTCTCCCTTCCACACTTTATTGAAAATTTCTGTGATCCTTTTTACTATTTCCACGTTACCGTAAATCCAGGCTTCATTTTCTATTTTGTCTTCCCCTGCTGCTTTCTTTTTTTTTAGTTTCCTAATTTGTTCTTTTACTCCTGCTTCTGTTATTTCCTCTTCCTCTTCTGCTTCCGTGTTGTCTATTTCTTCCAGCTCTCCTACTTCTTTTTTACAGTCAACGCCTTCTAGCAATGTTTTAAAATGATCCTTCCATTCTTTTAAACCTATTTTTTTGGAGATCCCTATTTTTTTCTTTCATTGTTTATTTATATATTCCCATATTTGATTTTCTCCCTTTAATTGCATTATCTCATTTTCTATATTTTCTTGTAATTCCCTTCTCCTTTCTTCACACACTTTTTTGTACTCCCTTCTTTTCTTCTGATAGTCTTCTTTGTCTCCTTTGCCCCTCCTCCAGTTCCTCAGTACTTTCCTGGCTTCTCTTTTCTTTTTTGTACAGTTCGAATTCCACCACTTAAAGCTGCCCAATTTCCATTTCTTTATTTCTACTTCTTCTTTCCGTACTGCAGTATTTATTTTTCCTACCATTTCTTCTACCATTTCATTCACCTCTGTCTTATTAAAGTTTATTTTGTTTAATTCCATTTGAAACTCTCTCTTTCCTTCCTCTGTCCAGATTCTTCTCTCTCTCTACCTCCCCTCCCGATTTCCCTCTCGTTCTCTCATTTTATTTCCCATATATAGTTCTGCTATCAGAGGCATATGATCTGAATCAACTCTATCTTCCACTGTGAATTTCTTGATATCTTCTTTCGCCTCGACATTTGTTAGTATATAATCAATTACCGTGCTGCCTCTCGGTCCCGTGTATGTGTACTCTCCTTCCTCGTCTCCCTCCATATTCCCGTTCAGAATATTCCACCCTCTTTCCTCCACCATCTCTAACAACAACTTTCCCTCCGTGTTTTTAACTTTGTCTTTTGATCTCTGTTACAAAGTATAAAGAATCAGCGCGAGGAAAGCTATTACACAATTAGCGAAGCACAGAGTTTATTCAAAGCTGTTAGATACATACGTATATATTTAAACAGCGCGGGCGGAAGTCACGATTACTGTGACGTAGGGTGAAGACGAGCGCCCGCCGGACGGGAAGGTTCGGGAAGAGAGATCGGGAGTCGGCATCGGGCACTCGTTGCGTACGGAGCGTATCAAACCAGTGTAATTAGAATAAAGATAGTCGGGTATATTCATACGAGAACAGTGAGTTCCTTACTATACCTAACAGAATGGCGACGAGGATGGGATAGCCCAGAAAGAAGGAAACACTGGAGACGAAAATTGGAGCGAGGATTGCTCAGTGACCACGTGTCGAAGGAAGTCTACGTACGGCGGTACATTTACACCAAGGTACAGATACGTTAAGTACTACATATATTATTACCGCAAAATTGCAGAGGTACAGATGAGTGCAACGTTAAACATTGAGCCGTTTGATGCGGCGGGTACAAACATTAAACGTTGGCTACAACGGCTCGAAGGAGCTTTCAAATTATTCAAGGTCAAAGACGCCGACAGAGTACCTTGCTTATTACATTACATGGGTATCGGAGCATTCGAGGTTCTGTGCAATAAATGTGAACCCAAGGACCCATATCAGTTACCGTACGCAACGTTAGTCACAAAATTAGAAGAATTTTATTCACCCGAGCCGCTCGAAATTGCTGAAAATTACAGATTTTACCAAAGGAAGCAACTAGAAACGGAAAGCATACAGCAATACGTTACAGAACTCCAAAAATTAGCTGTATATTGCAAGTTTGGGGACTACCTAAAAACGGCGTTACGTAACCAGTTCGTGTTCGGGCTCCAAAGCAAACGTATACAGTCCAGGCTCCTTGAGTCGAAAAGTATCGACTTTGAGAAGGCAGTACAAACAGCAACAAGCATGGAAATGTCGGAGCGAGACACGGATCAACTACGAGGTACACACACAGGGACACAAGCTACTGTGGAACAGCTTGGGGAGAGAGGTCACAGAAAAAAACCCGTACATCCGCAAAGCTGGAAGAAGAAGAACAACTCAACATTTCCTTCTACCACGAACCGCGAATGTTCTAGTTATAGTAACGATAATACGAATAACAAGAGGACAGTTAATAAAAATATTTCCTGTTATAGGTGTGGGAAAGGACATTTGGCGTCGGAATGTACATTAAGCCGACAAATACGATGTAAGGCCTGTGGCGTTCCTGGACACTTGCGTGTGGTCTGCTTTAAAAGAAAGGAGGCAGGGAAAGCTCCACGTGTCGAAGGGAAAGCGACGGCGAATTACTTGGAGCCAATTTTCAATCTGCGGAAAACACCGCGGACGTTGGAGCACGCGGATTATCGCCAGAAGTTCTACGCGACCCTAGAGGTAAACAATAAGTCTGTTCGGTTTGAGGTGGATAGCGGAGCGGCCGTTACGATTATGAACGATAGCCAGGCGGTTAGGCTTTTTCCGTCCGCGATTGTACATAGAACAGAACTACAATTAATTTCCTATTGTAATAAAACATTACCTTGTGAGGGGTTCATTACGGTAAGCGTGAACTATGGGCGAAGCAATTACAAAGTAAACATTTATTTGACTAAAATTCAGAGAGAACCGCTGCTAGGCCGTGAATGGTTGAGGCAGCTACTAACTGAAAGTGAGCTGCAAAAATTTACTTTAAACGCGGTGACTGTTTCTCCGGTGATACAAGTATAGAGGGACGAAAGCATTCGAAATATGTTACAAAAATACAAAGCCATATCAGAACCAGGGTTAACGCCAATAGCAGGCATTCAGGCTAAATTAACGATTAAAGAGGGGACTTCCCCTAAGTTTTTAAAACCGCGGCGGGTACCGTTCAAATTATTGCCGTTAGTCGAAAAGGAGATACAGACCTTAACAGCAGACGGGGTTTTGGAAAAGGTGCATACAGCGAATTGGTCCACGCCGGTGGTCCCGGTGTTAAAAGGAGAAAACCAAATTAGACTTTGCGGGGATTATAGCGTTACAGTCAACCCCCACTTAACGGTTGACGAGCACCCATTGCCTACGACGGACGAATTATTTGCGTCCATGGCGGGCGGTACTACTTTTTCGAAAATTGATTTGAAACAGGCGTATTTACAAATGGAAGTGCGACCGCAAGATAGGGAAGTTCTTACATTGAATACCCCTTTTGGGTTATACAGACCTACGAGATTAATGTATGGCATCGCATCGGCACCCGCGATTTGGCAACGGGAGATGGAAAACATTTTACGTGGAATTCCGGGAGTGTCAGTATTTTTGGATGACATTAAAATCACCGGAGCAGCCGATGACGAGCACTTGGAGCGCTTGGAACGCGTATTCGCGCAGTTAAATAAATTCAATATTAAAATTAATCTAGATAAATGCGAATTTTTTTAGAGACGAAATACATTATTGCGGGTACATTATAGATCGCCACGGGATTCACAAGGACCCAAGTAAAATTGAGGCGATTAACGACATGCCACGGCCTCGAAACGTCGCGCAAGTCCGAGCATTTATTGGATTTGTAAACTATTACGGCCGATTCATTAAAAATCTGAGTCCAATATTGCACCCACTCTACAAATTACTAAATACGAACACTTCTTTTACGTGGACCAGAGAATGTGAAGAGGCATTCCGAATTGCAAAAGCGGAATTTCAAAAGAACCAGATCTTAGTACATTTCGATCAAAATTTGCCATTGGTGTTAGCCACGGATGCAAGCGCGTACGGAGTGGGTGCAGTGTTGTCCCACATTTACCCGGATGGCACAGAGCGCCCAAGTTCCTTTATATATAATATACATTTATATTCATTGTAAATCTCCACTGGTGTCCTTCTTTTTTATATATACCAATAACACTTTCTCTTTCACCTATTGTAATAATAAAATAATAATTCTTTTTGTGTGCATCGTTAGCTGAAATTTAAATGGGATTTTTTTATGGGATTATTAATTTACAAGCAGAGGATCGAAGCTGAATAATATATATCGTTTAATAAACTCGTTTAATTAATTATTATTATTATTAATTTACAAGCAAACAGAGGATCGAAGCTGAATTGTTTAATAAATTATATAATGTCTGTCCCAATAAATTCTTTTCTCCGACGTAGATCACACTCCATCATCTTTTGCTTCGATTATCTGTAAATATAAAAGTAAATATATATAAAATCCACATTTTATTTTTTAGTTACAACTAAACGTAGTATTTATTATTATAGAAATAGAGTGGCATTTTGCTATAGTAAGTATAGAGACTACAAAATATATTCGAAGAAGATGAGAGTGTATGTAGAGACTACAAAATGTATCCGAAGAAGGTGAGAGCGTATGACAGAAAGTCTTGTTGCAGGAAATTTAAATACTAATGGTAATAATTCAAGGAAAACAAACAAACATATCCATTATCTTTAATGCATAATTTATGGGTGTGGGAATAAAATTAATTTAGTATTGTAGCATGCAGAAAAGGAAGTTTGAGAAACGCTGACCATCGAGACGTTTCGAGAACACGCTTGTAGGCCGCCCGTGAGGAGAGACGTGCGGGCGCGGGACCGCGTCTCGCGAGACTCGCGCTTGACAACGCATCTGTTGATTTCTGCGGCCGCGGATAGCAACGATTGGGTATAAATTAGAGGCCCGCAATGGCATTTTCTTCTTCGCTGTTCTGAGAGAGAGGACGAGGTACGACACACGGCCGCTCTCAGACAGCTTAGGGACTCCGGCAGGAGAGTTCGGCGATAATATCTGGACGCCTGCTGGAGGGACTAGACACTAGAGTCTGTTCCTGGACGCTCGACCGATATGGAGAGTACGGCGATAATACCTGGACGCCTATCGGTCGAGAGAGTACAGAGCATCTCATTAGAAAAGAGAGGAGAGTACGGGAGAATATGCCTGGACACCTGTTCGGTATGGAGAGTTCGGCGACAATACCTGCACGCCAACCGAACAGGAGAGTACAGAGGAACTCCTGGACGCCTTGTTAACGTAGAGAGGAGAGTACGGGAGAATATTCCTGGACGCCTGTTCGGTATGGAGAGTACAGCGACCATACCTGGACGCCAACCGAACGGGAGAGTACAGAGTATCTCCTGGACGCCTCAGTAGAGTAGAGTCGCGAAAGTACAAAACCCCCTTCTTAAATACCCAATCGTTGAGAGAGAAGAGTACGGGAGAATATTCCTGGACGCCTGTTCGATATGGAGAGTTCGATTTCTGTCCAGAAATATCCATATCCCTTGCAATCCAAAAGGCTACAGTATGTTTATTGCAGAAGTGAAGTCTTGTTAATGAGAAACTAATAAAATTAATGAATAGCGTGGCAACTACTGTGGATTTTAACCGGTTAACTGGCACGGCTTTTTTTATTATTCGTGCCCAAACTGGCAACATCGGAAAATTAAGTGACTAACAAAGTTATTCCATTTGATCATATATGATACAGAATTGGCAGATTTGGAAGAATTGGCCAGATTTTATTTTGATCATATATGATACATAAGCAGAATTGGCCAGATTTTTTTATCATATATGATACTATAGGAGTCGGAAAAAAGGGAAAGTCGCCTCAACGGGACTCGAACCCGTGATCTCTAGATCCGTACCGCGCTGGCCAGCCGCCTTAAGGTCCGCGCACACATATCCGTACCGTATCCGTACGGTTTCCGTTCCGTGTTCGTACGGTGTCCGCTCAGTATTACTGATTTCACTGACAACTAAGGGGCCTGCTCAAGCCCAGCCTGCAGTCCCAATTCAGCCGTTTACGCAGGCCTGCAGTGCCTGCTGTACAGTTCTTTTCGTCAGTCGGGTGATACCTGCCGAACTGGAAGGTGACAATTGAGAGCGATGCGAAAATTCATATATCGTTTATGATTTTCGTTTAATTACAGGCAATAGCGGTCATCTGTAGTGGAAAGTACGTACTTTAAGTGAGAGTCATTAATAGTATTGAATATGGAATGCAACAAAAATTAAAAATACAAAACTGAAAATGTCACAACTAGCCCCGGTCTCCTCTATTACCGGAACACTGAACGACAGGGTCGCAAACCCACACCGTCGCAACGGTGTGAGATTCGCGACAAAAATCGCCCGACAGCACAAATCTTGACCGATTCCAATAATTTTTCTTTAACATAATCCTAAAGGACTCAGCATTGACGAAGCACTGCAATAAAGCCAGTATCTGTTGATCTAATCTGTAGAAAACACTATTTAGCATAACATAAAAACATAAATAAATAAATTTTGCAGATTAAAGATAATAAAAATTAATTTTGTTGTAAATTAATATTAGCTATAAAATTAAAAATTTACTTTAAATTTACAAAATTTATGTTTTAAATAATCTGTACAGATAATTTGAATGTTATATTTTTAAATCAATAATTTTTTAACAATTGTAATTAGGAGTAATTACAACTGAATATTTTATGTTAAAAAAAGTATTTATATAGAATTGCATGATTCGATGGAGCAAATCCATTGGTGTCACTTTCATATCAATACGATAAGGAATAAAGAATTTCTTACTACGCTGAAATGAATATTTCACATTTTCACTCCCAACTGCGGGGGGTCGACCTCAGTTTGCTACGGTCGGCCGAGGATTCATACCTGTTTCAGAAAAAAATAATTCTTTATTCTTTATCGTATCGATATGGAAGTGATGCCGATGAATTCCTTACGTGTTTCCGATGAAAATCATACCAAATTTCATGTAAATCGGACTATTATTAACGAAATTAGCTTGAGGTTATGGAAATGAATTTTTCATGGAATTTCCTTTGTCATTTTCCGAATCACGTCGTTCTTGGTGTCATTTTCATCGGCGAAAAATAAGGAATCAATTGGCGTCGTTTTCGCCATGCATATGTAAAGAGAACATTTGCGAGATCGCACAGTGGAGTGTCGAGCTGCGACACCAATAATTGATGTAAAGCGATGACAATTGTTTCATCCTAAAAGAGGCCGAAGTCCTTAGCTCGTCATATTTGTGTTGATACTGACTTTATGACCATCCTGTGTGCAACGGTGGCAACATGCCTTGCAGAGGAATACAGGACAAAAGGGGTAGTCCTCTGACTGCGCGTGGTTCCGCCTGCGTCGGCTTCCCTTCAAATTGGGGACGGATCCCTTATCGCTTGAATATAAAGGGTCAACGTTTAATCCTGCAACCCGCGTTCGCGCGAATTTGTAAAATGGCAATAGCGCCTCACGAACGCATTCCATTGCAACTATGCACCGGCCCAGCGGAGAGCTGCCAGCGACCGCTTTTATGATCGGTTCACCACTCGCACCCCAGATTACTATAATGAGGGTTTGAAAATAATATCGACTGATCTCGTACCCGTTTCAATTTAAAAAATTTTAGCTACGACAGAATTGACCGCGGCGCTATACCCTTTTACGGAGAGATTTTTCGCCACCTGCGTGTTCAAATACGTTGAAACGTCAAGTTTGCACGCCCTGTTGAAACGCCAACCCAGCTTCAATTCCCTAACACACAACATTCATCCATCCGATTATACTCTATACCTATACCACCCAAAATTCAAGTACAAAATTCTTTTCATTGCAACCATTAAAAATCATTAGAATTATATCACGTTTGGTATCATTTTCATTGCAAAAATTCCAGCAATCCATTGGTGGTACTTGTATGGAAATCTAATATTAATTATAGAAATTCTTATTTTCATTACTGAATGGCCTATTGCTGTCCTTGTCTTTATGACTCTAGGGTCTAGGACCCCCGAAGCTCGTGGTTCGAGAGCTCGGACCCGAGAACCTTTCATGGTCATAAAAAAGGTCGTCCCTTTCAAACGATTTCAGTACACCGTCCGTACAAATGCCAAAATATCGTTGGTACCCAAATCTTAGTTTCACCGTACGGATACGGGTTCCACACTGACATCCCTGACACGGCAAGTGTGCGCTGCTCCATTGAAAAGCACGCAAACGATTTTTTTTAACACTGACATTGATGACACGGAACAGACGTGTACGGAGAGGCAATCGAATTTCACTGGTCGGATACGGAACTGACAAGTGTGCGCTGCTACATTCGAAAACAAGCAACCGATATCTTTTACGATCACGGTGACGGTACCGTACGGATACGGTACGGATATGTGTGCGCGGACCTTTAGCCACCTCGGCTACCGCCGACTCCCCCGGTTCCTTAGTCCCCCGAACTCCTCATAAATGGACGCCACCTAGGTGCTGTTACTAAACAACTAAGGGTGTAGCACACACACTACGCCGTTGCCTAAATGCCAGTATGCCTACTACAGTTCGGCCATACCTGACATATGCGCCGCCCTCGGCCATAATCCAAGGGGGCACGGGCACGCCTAAGAGTCAGAAATCCCACTTCTGAACTATAGGAGTCGGAAAAAAGGGAAAGTCGCCTCAACGGGACTCGAACCCGCGATCTCTAGATCCGTAGCGCGCTGGCCAGCCGCCTTAGCCACCTCGGCTACCGCCGACTCCCCCGGTTCCTTAGTCCCCCGAACTCCTCATAAATGGACGCCACCTAGGTGCTGCTACTAAACAACTAAGGGTGTAGCACACACACTAGGCCGTTGCCTAAATGCCAGTATGCCTACTACAATACATTGCCACTTAACCGGTTAAAGTATTACGAATTTCTTTTACAAAAGATTGAATTGAAAAGTATCAAGAGAGATCAAGAGAGATGTGTCTTCAGCGTACTTGGTACACTAATGTGACTTGCTCCACATTGCTAAATTAAACTAAATTTTGTTCATTTACCTTATTTGAGAAATGTCTAGAAGCTTGTGCGAAAGAAGATGTTTCTCTGTCTATGTAGTAATAACCTTCTCCGGACAACCTCCAAGCCTGTGCGTCCCCTTCATCTATCCAAGCCTGTGCGTCCCCTTCATTTCTATAAGCTTTACATAAAAACTTTGAATTAAAAATAGTTTGCAAGTATAAAAATAATATCTGATAATTTAAATGCAATTTGTTACAATATATTATTATTATTTTGGTACAAATTTTCAGAAACTTATGCGAAAGAAGATGCTTCTCTGTCGAATCAAACCTTCTCCGGACAACTTTCAAGTCTGCGACTTTACATAAAAAGTCTATTAAAAAATTTTGGGCGACTTACCTTGTTAATTGAGAGAATAATTCAGTGTCCTAGTGTGGTGTAAAAAACTCGTCACATTTCAAATTTGGATTTGGACAACTTACCTTGTTTGACACATCACAGGTTATGAGTGACTAACGCTTGGCAGGTTATAATTTGGCAACTTACCTTGTTAATTGAGATAATAAATCAGTGTCCTAATGTAGTGTAAAAAACTCATGACATTTCAAATTTGAACAACTTACCTCACTTAACACTTCGCAGGTTACGAGTGCTTAACACTTGTACAATGACGGACGACGATCCCTGCCGAATGCAGCCGAATGATCCCGAGAGTCGACGAAACATGGTGTTAGTCTCTCTTCTGGCTGAAGGTGTGCCTGTAACGCGTATACGTATTATGTCGACGAAAAATTTCGATGGAAAAGCAGAAAAATCTGAAAACTGACCGTTTCCGCTGATCCATGAGACGATATTATGATATCTCTGATATGCGTGGACCGATTTGATTGATTTTGGTCTTATTCGAAAGTTTATATGCGGTTTACATAAGAAAAATGCCTTTAAATTTAGAAAATATTGCAGGCGTGATGAGATATTAATGAAATAAATGTCAGGTTAGGTTAGAATAGCCGCGCGACGAGTAAAGATACACGGCAGCGACAGTAGACACATATACAGGGTCATCCGTTAAAACTGCAACCTATGCGCGCGCGAACAGACGAAAATGGCAACACCGCTTCACGGACGCATTCTACTACAACCATGCACTGGCCCAGCGTTCGGAGGGTAACAGTGATGCCCAAGCTTCGAAAATTTTAGGATGGTCTCTTTCAAAATAACGCCGCAAAGAGTTGTGCGGAATTTCCCGGCCCAGGTAAGTGAGCCGCGCGCTCCGCCTTTATGATCGGTTTACCACTCGCACCCCGGATTACTGTAATGCGGTTTGAAAACAATGTCAACTGGTCGCGTATCAGTTTTAATTTCAAAAATTTTAGCTACGACAGGGGTGACCGCGGCACTATACCTTCGTACGGAGAGATTTTTCAAAAGCCACAATAATGACGCATCGTTCCAAAAAATGACATTAACGGAAGCTGGTATAGGCGTGGCGTTGAGTAGCTAATAGGTTAAACATTCAGACACAAAAATTCTAGAAAAAAGATTCAAACACTGCTACAATCAAAGACACGTCCCATTAGTTACTCCTTACGGCCGATCTATGCATGCACTGCATATAAGGATAAAATTATAAAAAAGAAAACCAGAACAATAAATTCTGAGGTCTGCAGAACTAACACATAATTGAATAAAAATTTAATTTCTCAATTTATGAAAGTAATGACATAAAAACAACTAGCCTATTGTTTATCAACATCATGAATTTTAAAAAGCGCATTGAATACAGTATTAAATAAACAGTTTGCAAAAGCTTTTCACAACAATTATGGTTAAAAAATTGATAAAAGAAAAATTAAGTAAATGTAAAATATTTTAAATGGTCCATCATCAAGAGGGAATAATTTTTCCTCATTTTTCGGCGCAATTTGCATTCGGATATTTTTCATAGTTCAAAAGTTATACGAAAAAGGCCCCCAATTCTTCAACACCGGCCGGGAAATTTCAAATAGCTCCGTGTGACGTTAATTTGAAACAGACCATCCTAAAATTTTCGAAGCTCGGGCATCACTGCTACCCAGCTGTCGCTGCTGACCCTCCGAACGCCGGGCCGGTGCATGGTTGTAGTGGAATCCGTCCGTGAGGCGGTGTTGCCAATTCGTCTGTTCGCGCGCACGTAGGTTGCAGTTTTAACGGATGACCCTGTATATATAGGGTCTCGATTCAAGTACCTGGCGTCGAGACGCTACCGCGTCTCTGATAGGGTAAGTGTGCGTATTACTGCGGACTTTTAAGGTAGGTTAACTTTAGAACCCTCGATACGGCGTTCAAATGAATGAAAGTTCCTCCTTCTTTTTTTAAAAGAAATGTGGGACCTTAATAATTCCATAAAAAAATTTGAGGGCGGGGTAATAAGCGCAGTTGCTTAAAAACACAGAGATTTGTCGATCAATGTCATTGCAGGAGTTACTGCGGATATGCATGCATTACTGCGTGCCAGTTACTAACGAAATACCAGTTACTGCGCATGTATTAATGCGGTCTGATGTCAGGCGAAACATAACCTTAGTACCTTTGGAGGTTATGTAGACAGAAGTGAATACGGTCGGAAGAAAGGTTAGGTGGCGCAATGGTCGGTCCGCAGTAATACATGCACATGGTGTAAAGTACTGTACCTAATACTGCGGTGACAAATAAAAATTAAAACTAAAATGTAGATTGATTGTTTTTCTGAAAAAATAACTTTTATTCTACCGAGCAATAATGCTACATTACATATATTACTATTAATAACAAAAATATAAATGTTTTTCAAGTAGGTGTTCATGACCGCTATATCGGGAATCGACCGAAGTTTCGCCTTGACGAATTTCAAACTACGATAAAAGAATTAATAATAACTTTGCTGTACATATTTATTAATAATTACCTGTAATAGAGTTTAAAATAATTTTATTAAAACTTTTCAAGAGATTATGTACTTTCTAACATTAAATCAGCTCCGGCGTAGTGTGCGTGCGAGGTGGGGGAAATTCTGGATCGCTCCCGTCCCGAATCTGGCATCACTGCGTGGGACCAAACGCTTACCCCCACTATGACCTACCGTCGTCTCCCACTATGCCAGGCCTGCACTATGCCCTACCGGCGTCCCCCACTTTGTTCCCACCGCACTGCACACAAGCATATTTTTACTCCTGTCCGTGTGAGCTGCCTGTTGGGCTGGCGAGCACACGGATAGGGGTAGGGATATCCTTGTGTGCAGTGTGATGGGAAGAACATGGGGGACGACGGTAGGCCATAGTGGGAGATGGTGGTAGGTCATAGTGGGGGTAAGCGTTTGTTCCCGCGTCCCACGATTCTGGCATCACTGGCTCGAGCTCGAATGTGCGCCCGCGCCGCGCCCGGAAACAGGGGTCCTGGGCAGTGATGCCAGATTCAGAACGGGTTCCCCCCAGAATTTCCCCCACCTTGCACGCACACTACGTCGGAGCTACGTGTCCGTGAGCTCGGCGCTTCGGAGTCCAACTCATGGACACGCAGCTCCCGCGTAGTGTGCGCGCGGTGGGGGAAATTCTCGAGCGCTCCCGTCCCGAATCTGGCATCACTGGCTGCGATCCATGGTGAGGTGCAAGCGATACGCGGCCGTGCGCGATCTTCTTGAGTGCCTCGAAATCCAGTTTTCACTTTCTGACATATGTATAATACTCTTGTAATGAAAAAAATTTGGAAAAAGTTTGGTGACGGATATCACGTTTTAAGACCTCCTGATCAAGTTTTGACTATTTAGAAAAGAGCTTTTTTACCCGACTGCGGCACGCAAAGGACGGTATTGTGTTTATCAGGCTGTGTATGTCCATGTTACGCTCTACAGCCTGTACGGATACACCGATTTGGACAAATGAGGTGTCGTTAGAATGGTCTTGACGTTCCGAATGTTATAGGATATATAATTTTCAAAAAAGTAAAAAAAAAATTAAAAATTTAAAAAACCCGACGGCTTAAAAAGCGAACAAAAATGACAATAATAATAAGATGACAATTTAATTTAACTCAATTGCCTGCAGGCGAAGTCCTTAAATTTCTTCTATCCCATGATGTAAGGACATCAGTTCTTATATAAGGGTCCTTACATCATGGGATAGAAGAGATTTAAGGCCTTCGCCTGCAGGCAATTGAGTTAAATTAAATTGTCATCTTATTATTATTGTCATTTTTGTTCGCTTTTTAAGCAGTCGGGTTTTTTAAATTTTTAATTTTTTTTTAAATATCTCATATATTTGTTAACATGATTACGTTTAAACGGCAAAATGGATTTCAATGAAACTTTATATTTAAATTTTATATTCTTGTCTTAAGATCCGATTAGATCACGAAAAACGATAATTACCCGTTATGGTTCTTCGATTTTTCAGATATACGAACTAAATTCTACATAAAAAAAAGGTTAAATAAAGTTCTTCTGTAACTTATTTAACAAATAAAAATGTACATTCATAATTTCTTGTTTTCATTTTAAATTTCCGTACGTTTTATTCGAGCTATTTCTATTTTTCAAACCTTAAAATGAATTTTTTTATTAAAAGATGAATATTTTGGGTAAGTATGCAGAAAAGGTGTTTCAGCACCAATTTCAATGATTTTTTAATATGTTCTCGGGGACATGAATCTAATCAACTTTTTCCTATACAGGGTCATCGTTTAATTCTGCAACCTGCGCGCGCGCGAACTTGTAAAATTGCAACACCGCCTCACGAACGCATTCCACTACAACCATGAACCGTCCCGACGTTCGGAGAGCTGCTAGCGACCGTTGGACAGCAGTGATGCCCGAGCTTCGAGAATTTTGGTCTGGTCTCTTTCAAATTAACGTTGCAAAGAACTATTCAAAATTTCCCGGCCCGGGTTGAAAAATTTGGGGCCTTTTTCGTATAACTTTTGAACTATAAGAGATATCGGAATGCAATTTGCGCCGATAAATGACGAAAAATTATTCCTTCGTAATGATGGATAATTTAACATATTTTACGTTTACATAATATTTCTTTTATAAATTTTTTAACCATAATTGTTTAAAAACCTTTTCATACATTTGATAATGTATTTAACGCTGTTTTTAAAATTCGCGGTGTTGATAAACAATAAGCTAGTTGTTTCTGTATCATTACTTTCATAAATTGAGAAATTAAATTTTTATTCAATTATGTGTTAGTTCTGCAGACCTCAGAATCTATTGTTCTGTTTTTCTTTTTTATGATTTTATCCTTAATGCGGTGCATACCTAGACCAGACGTAAGGGGTAACTAATGGGACGTGTCTTTAGATTGTAGCAGTGTTTGAATTTTTTTTTCTAGAATTTTTGTGTTTGAATGTTTTAGCTACTCAACGCCACGCCTATACCGGCTTCCGTTAATGTCATTTTTTGGAATGATGTGCCATTATTGTGGCTTTTACAATCAGGTGGCGAAAAATCTCTCCGTACAAGGGTATAGCGCCGCGGTCAACCCTGTCGTAGCTAAAAATTTTTAAATTGCGGTTATTTTCAAATCTCATTACAGTAATCTGGGTGCGAGTGGTAAACCGATCATAAAACCGGAGCGCGCGGCTCGATTACCTGGGCCGGGAAATTCCCAATACCTAGCTCTTTGCGACTCTAAAATTTTCGAAGTTCGGGCATCACTCTTGTCCAGCGATCGCTGGCAGCTCTCCGCTGGGCCGGTTCATGGTTGTAGTGGAATGCGTCCGTGAGGCGGTGTTGCCATTTTACAACTTCGCGCGCGCGCAGGTTGCAGGATTAAACGATGACCCTGTACATGTTACCGCCGCTTGACCTTCGTTGCCGAGATATTTGCCAACAAAACTATCGGTATTATTGTTAGCGTATGCGCCAGCATGGGACAAAACTAATGACGAACCTTTGTTTCCGAAATATTTGCGAAAAACTTCTATTGATCTATTCCGACGCAACGGACACAGCGATCAACTTGAGGTGGTTGGTCATCTGGGGGATGTGTTTATTTTTGTCTCTAGACAAAAATGTATAGGAAAAAGTTATTCAGAATCATGTCCCCGACAACATATCCAAAAATCATTGAAATCGGTGCTGAAACACCTGTTCCGCATAATTACCATATTTTGATACTGTAAATTGGTGAACTTTGTTAAAATTAGAATCCACTCTTGGCCAGTAGCATGGACGCTGTAGCGCCTTCGATAAAAAATATTTTTTCAGAGTATGATCTAAAATCTAAAATCTAAACGTAATCACATTTCTCGCTAGATTTTTCGATAATTATATCAAGTTGCGACAAAGAATCACGCACTATTTATAAATTAATTACGCACGGCGTGCACGCTATCGCTCGATGGAAACTACGGGAAAGTGGTGGTCTCTTCCATCGTAAACGATTCGTTATGCAAAGCTAACATCGCGATATACGGTACATTAAAATGTGTAAATCGGTATAAAGGAATTGTACAAGAATAAGAGAGAAAGGTAACTGGTAAATGCATCTGAGGCAGTTCGGTACTGTCACCATTGCCTTGCTTGTTATGGGTTGAGAAAACTGAAGGGTTTTCACTTTAGAATCTTTTTTATTATTTTTAACACAAATGATATATTCGAGTCTGGGTCGTACAGAAATGACAAAGAGTACACGCGCTGACTTGTAGGAATCTACTGACGCCTTGAGTTTTTTTTGTAATGGTGGTGTGAGTAGAGGGGAGGTATACCCTGGCGCCCTCTGTTTTTCCGTTCCTATGAGCGTAAGCCCATTTACCGGTAGATATGTGGTGTGGTATTACCGACCGGAGTATTTGAAATCAAGTATGAAGTGTAGAGCGGGAAAATTTGCAAAAAAACCGCTGGCCTGAAACAGGTAAACATAATAAGGGGACGGCACAAGTACCTACATATAGGGAAAGCGACGAGATATTGTAAAATCGCCCAAGGACGGGACGGACCTGAGGCATGAAGGCAGGTAAAGGATTTGGTCGGCGGTTGCAGGATGAATTTTGCTGCACGCGATAGGTGGGTAGAAGAAGATAGGAAGTTTTGAATAAAATGATTTAATATGATGCTATTGGAGGACAGGGAGGTCATCGAGACATAGGGATGAGAATTTTAGTTTTGTAAGGTATTTTCATAAGGTCTAAGGTGCCGGTTTGACGAGCTAACGGGTTTGAATGGTTGGATACGTCGTCACTGGTTATGAGAGTATGGACTTACTCGGAAATAAGAGGAATGTTTGCATCGCTATGCAGATTGAAGGTAAAATATCTCATGGGAGGGTGCAGGATAGTGCGTAGGATTTTATTTTGTGTGATTTGAAGTTTTGATTGATTTGTGGCGGTGGTGAACCACCAGGCCCGAGCGCCATAAGTAAGTACCGGTCTAATGCATGATTTGTATATGTTGAGTCTCAATTGGAGGTTGAGGGGGGGATTTGTAGCTGATGTAAGGATATAGGTGAGTGGCGACCTTTAGTGTTTTTACTATACGGTCTTCGATTGCGGAGTGATTACTGGACGTGTTCATTCCAAGGTACAGGAGTGCCAGAAATTTGTATGTTGAATTTGTCCCTGGCGGCAAAAATATTGTTTCGTCTAGTGAAGTGTATCGCTTCAGTTTTATCCGAGTTTATTTCTAGTTTCCAATTTGCAAAGTACGTTAAAATGTCATTGAGGTAAAACTGTAAGCGTATAGCTGCCAAAAAATTGAGGTAAAACTGTATAGCTGCCAGGACGAAGAGTAGATAGCCGTGTCATCAGCGTAGAGTGCTAATTCGCAGCTGTTAGCCTTGGGTAAGTCATTGATGTAAATGTTAAAAAAGGTGGGACCGAGAATGGATCCGTGCGGGACCCCCGCCGAGACCGCGTGCATATCGGAGTTGGCGCCACAGCCGTGGACGTATAGTTTTCTGTTAGCCAGGTAAGAGGAGGCTATTTTAAGAAAGCCGTGAGGAAGGCCTATGGAGTGTAATTTGAAGAGAAGGGCTTCGTGACAGACAGTATCGAAGGCCTTGGCGAGGTCGAGCAAGACCATGGCGACGCAACGATTGACATTAAGCTCGTGAGCGACAGTTTGGGAAATTCACAGAATTTGCTGCACGGTTGAGTGACCCCGGCGGAAGCCAAACTGCTGATCGGCAAGAAGGTTCTTAGTAGATAAATATTCGGTAAGGAATCCATGGATGCATCTCTCCAGTAGCTTCCCTAGGATAGAGAGGAGGCTAATGGGCCTGTAACTGGAAAGAGAGTTTCGAGGTTTGCCTGGTTTGGGAATAGAAATAATTTTGGCAATTTTCCACGCTTCGGGGAAGTATCCTAGTGAAATGGTAGCGCGGAAAATGTAATAAATTTGTAGGATGATTTTCTTTGAAGCGTGTTTCAACATCAGAGTCGTGATTCCGTCGCTCCCAGGAGACTTTAGGTTGCTGGAGGCCTTAATGTATTGGGCAATTTGATGCGGCGACAGGGGGAAATCCTTGTAGGTGATGTCCTCCGTTTGGTTGAAGGAGGAGGTGAAGTCTTCAATAGTGGGCTCCAGAATTGAAGGAAGTTGAGTTGCATGCGCGTGAACGGCGGAAAAGGTTGCTGTCATGGCTTCCACTTTATCAGAGACAGACGTCAAGGTGTTATTTCCCAGGATGAGGGGAGGAATATTTTTTGCCGCGTTGGTGGTAGAGAACTTGCGGTAGGTGGCCCAGAATGTGTTCTGAGCCACCTACCGCAAGTTCTCCACCATCTGGGATCTGGTTTATTAAATGCTCTTAGCGTGCTTTCCCATTGTCTTGCACAAAGGTAAGCTATGCGTTTTTTTAATGGTCGCTGTTATGTCCTTGATTTGTTCAGCCACGACGGAGGCTCCGAGGAGTTGTCCCCGTTTACGGAGAATTCGTTTATGACGAATAAACGATTGTAATATGATATCGTCGTAGTGGTGAGCGTCGTGGTTGAGATTTGTAGTTGGGACCAATGCACGAGCTCTGCATCCATGCAGAAAGGTGGTAAGCTCAGTTATGGTGGAGTCAATGTCAAGCTTGGTAGGCAAGGAGTGAGTAATACACACGTTTTGTGTCAGTGTATTGTATCGCGCCCAGTCCGTGGAAGTGTGCAGTTTGTGCATGTGCGTCGAGTTAGTTGGAGTGATCAAAACTGGACGACGATTTGTGCCAAAGTCTTCGGTAATGGTGCATGTAAGATTTTGGTGGTAATCCGTAATAAAAAGTCAAGTGTGGATGATCTGCAAGTGCCGGACTGGAATGTAAAGTCCTCTGGGTGTACGATACAGTACCGATGTGTTTGACTGTGATTGTATAGTGTTTTCCCAGCTTTGTTTGTGGAAAAGTTATTCCAGTATTGATGCTTGGCGTTTCAGTCGCCTCCAATAATGAAAGCTAAGCCCAGATTAGTTACGACGTCAAGGTGTTACGTCCCGAAACTTCAATAATTTTTAAAATCCATCTCTTGTTGCGTTTTCTTTTGCTAGTGGGCAGAGTGCTTCGACAACGCTTAGCGTTGTAGGAAATCCCTAGTCGAGCGCACTCTTGCTTACTGTATTTTATCTATGAAAACGGATACTCGGTACTCGGACCGTCGTCGTCGCGACGTTTCGTCGCTACGCCGTACCCTGAACGTGGGATTGTGCTGAGGCATCAGCGTGGTTCTCAGTAATTCGTTCAAAAATAAGCAGCGGTTCGCATACCTCGCGACATTGATTAAATGTAAGCGGCGGGGGTGCGTCTTGACAATGCATCTAGCATTCTGGTGAAACCTCGTCGAGCGCATTTCCGACCGCCGAATCGTCGCATCAATGTAAAGGAGTGATCTGAGTGCGAGAATGCGTGAGGACGAGAGTACCCTGTTTGGCGCCGGTAGCGCACAAGTATGAAGTATAAAAGGATGAAGGTGAAAACACCTAATGACATTATGCATCTGTTGCTGGGGCATGATTAGGATTGCAGCGTCAGCTTATCTCGGAGCGGTCCTCGCGGCTGGACGCGCCCGAGGGCGCGTAGCCGGATCACTCTTTGTCGTACAGTCGCGGAGAGCGTGACGAGTCCGTGGATAGTAATTTCTTTTCCATAACTTAAATTCTATTTCGAGCCAGAGATTCATAAATTTTAGTGAATGGACTCATCTCTCCACGTTAAATGTGTTTTAAATTCAATCGTTTTCTCAATTTTATAAATCTGCGTTTTATATTCATTAAATATTTTCGTTTAACTAATACGTTACGCTATAAAAATAGTTGCGACGAGATCAACCTTCAGTTAGATCTCAAATCTATTTTGTGTTTGCTTATTATTAATTTCCGCTATTGTATTAATCATATATTAGTGAGTGATTGTGATTTCTTTCTTCGCAGGCACGGAAAGGAATTCCATTGAGTATTGTTCAAAGACAAACAGCCAAAATTTATACGTTTTAAAAAAATTATACCGATAAAGTGGGTGAGTTGCGCATTCTATCTTTAAATATTGTAATTCGGAATTGATCAGCAAGCGTCGTCTCACGTAAAGAGGTTAATTTCATGTATTTTATTCGATCGTTGTGCATGCAGAGGTAACGGAGAGTCAATATTGGTTTTAACCGGTATTTTGGGATTTTCCCTTGGCTCCCCAGCCGCTCTAGCTAATTTAGTAAAGAATAAAAGGAAAAACATTCACATTTGAACCCTACATCTGAGCAAAAGTTAGTTACTGTTAAACCTTCCGTAACCATCCCTAACAATAACTCGCGGGCCTGTATAGGACGAGATCTTTGATTCCCGATACCAAACAAAATTCTCTAAATTATTAACTAATAAATTGTACTGTAACGCGCGTAACATTCTTCCAATTAGACCGACTAGATACTAATTACTCAGACTGCTCGTTTACCACGTAACCGCGTTACAAAGGATTCCCGTGGTGAGAAAGTCGCCAGGTGGGATGTAAGTGACTCCCAGTATGATTTTCGGGGATTTGAGTTGAACGAAGCAGGCTTCGAAAGGGAAGATAACGGATGAGTTGATGGTAGAGAAGCTAATGGAGTCATGTATTAGAAATGCTACTCCACCTCGTCTAATGTTACGATCGGTTCTGATCGTGGTGTAGCCAGGCAGGCTGAAATTATCTTGTGGGGTCAGCCAAGTTTCCGTGATGAGGACAATACCGATCTGAAGTCTGGCCACCGCCAGGAGAAGCTCATTGCGTTTCGCAGGCAGAGAGCCTGCGTTCCATAATAGTATGGCCGGAGAGGCATTTTTAGTTTATTCCCTGGAGGAGGGACTAAAAGACTTGAAACTTCTCGGCGAGGGTGCGGCAGGGACGTAGCTGGTCGATGAGAGACCGTGTGAGAGCAAGCATGTGTTCAATATTTACGATTTGATTTAATTCGTGCATGGCAGCGATCAAGTCCGTCATGGTGTTTAAGCTATTGGAGGTTTTAGGAGTATTTGCAGGTAAATGAGTGGTCTCGTGAGCGCGGGCTAACGAGGCAATACAGTTATTGGAAAGAGGGGGACCGGCAGCTACATTGGCGTAGGACGGAGAAAGAGATGATATTTGTGGTCCGCGAGGAGTAAGGATTGAAGGATTTATGGTTTTAGGGCCGAGATTTGGAGTGGTAGATGCCGTGTTGAAGACGACTCCTGTAGAAGGTTTGGTTGTTTGGTCGCGCCTACTGAGATACTTTAACAAAGCAGGGCACTGACTGATGTTGGTGGTGTGTTGGCCGTCACAGTTAACACATTTTGGGGGAATTTCACTGTCTTTCTGGCAATCAGAGGTGTGATGATTTTTTGCGCACTTGACGCAGTTTAGCGGGAAGCGACAATTGGAAGTTGTATGGCCAAATACCTGGCACCTGTAGCACTGGGAGTAAGTTTTTTTTTAAAGGAACTTTTCCCAGTAAAATCTGGTGCTGAAAAGTGCTTTAATTTTGGCGACTTCGGTTGGGGAAGTACCAGATGGGAAATTAATCCGGTACATGGAGAAGGAGGAGGCCCTTGAGGAATTTTTATTGCGAAAAGGAGAACATGAAGTAGGATTTAGATCTTTGGTTTTTATTTTCGCGATGATTTCGTCAGTGGGAATATCTGGCAAACCCTTTAAGACCATGGAAAGGGAGCGTTCCGAGTTGATGGAGAAGGTGAAATAGTGAGTTTTATCCTCGTCTAAGGCGAGTTTTAGTTTGTTGAAATTTGCTATGTTGTCAAATTGTAGCCTTATTCTGTTACCGAGATATTTAATGTTAAATGTTTTGCCAAATTCTTGAACTAGTTCGCTTTCGAATTTCGGTATACTGAAGGCGAAGTTAGATATGTATAGTGGGGGAGGTTTAACGGTTTTGTTTAAACTTGGGTTTGAAGACACGATGTTATGGTTTCCTTGCGGAGAATTTGAAGAGGTATTTCCTGGAGCGGTTTTGCTGGCTAAAGGAGAAGGATTTTTCGTTTTTGCACTCGGAGCGTTTGTTGACAGGTCCTCAGGGCGGGTGAAAGCAGCAAGACTAGCAAATCTATTTGCAAAGGAAATGTTTGGGGTCGCGTCGACCTCCATGGTAGTAGTAGTGGAGAGCGTATGTGAGATTGGGCTGAGGACAGGCGGGAGTCGATTTTCAGGATCTGAGTTAATTTTAGAAGCCTTTTTCTTTTTGCTGTTTGTAGGTTTTTCCCCTGTCTGTTCACAACGGGGTGATCGATGTGGGGAAGATTTTGGTTAGGTGAAAAATCAGATTTTTCGGAGGAGGTTGAATCGAGCTGGGAATCAAGCGTGTTTACCACCGGGCATGGCGAGTTTTTGGTTCATGTTTTTGAAAACTGATTGACTTACCAGTCTGGCAGATGTTAATGTAGATATAGTGGAGCCTTCATCATGGTCGGATGACCCTGGGACCCCGGTGGGGTCTGAGTAACTGACCTCGGAAATTTTGGAGCCCTTGTGCAGCTTGAGAAAGGTAGAAGCTTCCACTATATAATAATGTGCTGTGGAAAACCTACTACGCGAAGTAAACGCGGCACTAGCGTGACACTAGGAGTGTGTGGATAAAGAATTGCAGCTATTAGTTCGGAGACAGGTCGCTAAGTAGAATACCGTCGCGGTCGGACGCCAAAACAGAACTGATGTGACAACTTTTTGATCGCGAATGACTCGAATCGACTGACCCCTTGAGGCGGAGGTCATGTGTTTTTATCCCCTGTTGGAACAAGGGATTCGGCGTGGCCCACGTGACCAAGAAAACTGGGGGTCCTGGCTTTTCCTGGAAAGGAGAAAACACGTGCAGGCCACCTTACACCAACCGGCTGCTGCACATGCTTAACTCCAGGGGTACGTTAAAGCGTAAATCGGTCGGCGTTGCATGACAACTGCGTTCGGGTAAGTCGAGAGGCGTTACCTTATAACCGTTTTTGGGTAGTTGGGACAGTGTCGCATAACATGCTGTTATTTCTTTTAGCCTTTTCTTCGATTTTTCTCCTTCCTGAATTTTTCTTACTATTTTACGATTTCCTATGTATTCTTTTCGTTTCTCGTTGCGAGTGTTCTCTCGGGCCTGGTTTTCGTCAAGTACATTTGACGGTCAGATCCGCGCGAACCCAAGTGTATACTTTGTTTATGTGTCCGATGCGTTTCGTGGGGGGTCGCGCAGTCGCGCTTCGCGATATTTAACCGTCATTTCAGTAGAACTAGAAATCAGGTGGTGGGTTCTATTTGTTTCGCGCTGTCTGTAATTAGTAGTCCCCTATATCACCCCCCTTCTATACGCTAGCATTTGCTTGTTGCTTTGTATATAATATTTTTTCTACATATTTCAATTTTTTCGTGGCAAGTACGATGGAAACGTTTGAGAAAGCAGGTGAAAAGGCTACTCCTGTTTATCGGCCGTTGTGAAACGAATGAGAAGTTCCAATCGTGGATTCGCGAAGTACCTAATGATAAAAGCCTTTTCTACTGTTCTTCATGCGAGAAAACTTTTTCTTGCGGCTCGTCGAGCGTTAAAAGGCATGCGGAATCAGCGAGACATAAATATTTGTCATCTAAAAAAATTCCGCGAATAACTGTGCATGCTAAGGTCTCGAGAAAGATTTTTATGCCTCAATGGCTTGAGGATTTCAAGCCCTGGTTGAATAAGGTCGCCGATGATCCTTTTTCGTGTTTCTGTTCGGTTTGTAAAAAATCATTTGCTTGCGGAATGTCTCAAATCCAATGTCACGCGGATTCCAAATCCCACATCAAAAACTGTAAAAAAAATGGAATAGATGTGAGGAAATGGAACGATTTCAGATCACAACGCGAGGAATCGCCTTTGTCATTTGATGAACGAAAAAAAGTCGCGGAGATTCGTTTTGCTGCATTAGTTGCCGAGAAAAATATTTCGCATCAATCCGCAGAGGCGATTCTTAAATTTTTCCAAGACGTTGGGAAAGATCCTGACGTTTTGGAACGTATGACGTTTGGTTGAACAAAGTATTATAATATTATATCGAAGGTACTGTGTCCTCGGGAAACAGAGCGTCTTAGTCATGTTTTACAGAATTCCAAATTTTCAGTATTTATTGATGAGACATCCGACTCTACCCATGAGAAATAGATGTCGTTTATTGCTCGGTATGTCGCACACGAGACTTTGGATGTTCGAACGGAATTAGTAGAATTAATTAATCTTGACGCGCGAGAATATACTGCCGATAAAATATTTACCTCATTTAGGAACTCCATGTGGAAAAAGCAAATTCCGTTCGAAAACATTCTTACTCTGTCGTGTGATAACGCTTCTGTCATGACAGGGTGTCACTCGTCATTCAAGACCAATCTTGCCGAAATTCGCGGTGAAAATTTTTTCACCATGCCGTGTCCATGTCACTCCTCTGCATTGGTAGTGCATGCAGCATGCGTTACCATTCCCGAGTTCTGCGAGGAATTATTGCGGAAAGTCGCAACATTCATTTATAGCAGTCCCAAACGCTCGGCCATTTTTCGCGAATTTCAGCATTGTTTTCAATTTACGGACCGCAAAATTTAAAAATTGTATACTACGCGATGGTTATCGTGTTACTCATCCGTAGTTACACTTTTAGAAAATTGGGACAGTGTGTTGCACTTTCTGCAAGAATTGTTCGTAAGTGAGAAGACAAAGTCTGGGGAAAATCTGCTTATCATCATGCAAAATCCAGAAGCGAAAGCATATCTTCTGTTTTTGGAATACATTTTAGAGTATTTTAATGACTTTAGTTTATTCTTTCAGTCTCAAAAAACAAGAATCCACTTGCTTCAAAATACTGCCAAAACTCTTTTGTACAATATTTTACGTAATTTTTTGAAACCGCAGCTTTTGAAGCACATGAATTTAGTCAAATTAATAGATTTTTCAAAATGCGATAATCAAATCGCATTTAATAGTATTCATTTAGGTCTGGAATGTGACATTTTTCTTTGTCAGTTAGTTGCAGAAGGCAAACCCGATGTTGTCCAAACCGTTCGAGAAAATTGTATTAAGTTTTACCAAGATTGCCAATCGATGACGAATTTCTGAGCAAGTTATGTGTTTTTGAGCTTTATTTGGCATTAGTAGATAATGCCACTTCCTTCAAAAGTGTTCTCTTTATTGCTCAGAAATTGGGCGGTTTCGACGAAGACGGTTTGCAAAAAGATTGGTCGACATTGCACCTGAATTTTGCAAATGAAGACATTTTGATGATATTTAGAAAACGGTGTTATTAACGCAAAACGATCAAGGCTCATTTAAATATCCATGTTTACAGGAATTATTAAATTCCATTCGAAGTCTTCCAAATTCAAACGCCGATGCTGAAAGATTGTTTTCCATGTTTCCCGACATAAAGAACAAGAAACGAAACCGACTTTGTTCGACCATCGTCAATCAATGCCATTTGCGTAACGAAATCGGCATTAAAGACGCACGGGGAAACAGCTCAGACCATGAAGGTAGATGACAAACATCTATCTCTCTTGTCATCTGAGAACGTATATGGAACTTTTGCGAAGAAGCAAAAGAGTAGTTTACGTTTACATGCCGTTGATGGCCTCGCGGATTTTCCTTCTACGTCGGGTAATGCAAATTCGTGATGTCAAGAATATTATCAATTTCATCAATTTTCTATTTCATTCGATTTTGGACATCGCGAATATGTACATAGTTGTTCGATTTACCTCACGCAATTCTTGTTCTATCCTTGCGATAAATTCGCTTGCTTGCTGTACATATGATTTATAGAGAGAACTTCGAGATAATTGTACAAATAAATATATATTCTTAACTATATTCATTTCATCTGTAAAAATTATCTCGAAATTCTGTCGCATGTATTATAGTAAATTCCTCTGCTTGCTTTCTATCCTTTGGAAATGTAAACACTTGTAGCATTATTTCAGTCTATTTCATCTCGTCAATATATCGAACCCAATTGATATATTTACATGCCGCCTTTCTTTTCTATTTTTGTAATGTTTTTGTACATTTTAGTGTACAACATGTATCGCGATGTTAGCTTTGCATAACGAATCGTTTACATTTCCGTCCCGATGGAAGAGACCACCACTTTCCCGTAGTTTCCATCGAGCGGTAGCGTGCACGCCGCGCGTAATTAATTTATAAATAGTGCGTGATTCTTTGTCGCAACTTGATATAATTATCGAAAAAACTAGCGAGAAATGTGATTACGTTTAGCTTTTAGATTTTAGATCATACTCTGAAAAAATATTTTTTATCGAAGGCGCTACAGCGTCCATGCTACTGGCCAAGAGTGGATTCTAATATTAACAAAGTTCACCAATTTACAGTATCAAAATATGGTAATTATGCAGAACAGGTGTTTCAGCACCGATTTAAATGATTTTTGGATATGTTGTCGGGGACATGATTCTGAATAACTTTTTCTTATACATGTTACCGCAGCTCGACCTTCGTTTCTGAGATATTTGCGAAAAACTGCCGCTACTGCTACAATGTATTCTGCCGTAAACCTACCTACTGTGGTTTGCAAAATTGTTGGCAGTCGAAAGCTGCGCGGGGCAAGGGGACTACCTCGCTCGCGCCGCCCCACTCTCTGTCGCGGAACTGCCCAATTCCCCACTCGTAGGACCTTAGCGGCACACGCTGCATAGTCGTAGAATTCCTATATCTACGGGGGACACGTTCTATGATCTATTACTTACCGCGAATGTACAAAATCGCGGTTGGGAGGTCTTACTGCACTACTTAGCAAAACGTGATTATTGTCAGTTATATTTCACAACATTGAATGTATCTTTAATATAAGCATGAAGAAAAAAAATTATGACATGAACATTATTTTTTATACAATCTGTAGGGAAACATGGTGCTTAAATAAATATTAATGACAACGTACTTATGCTTAGTGAATTCGAATCCTGTGCATAGCACGATTGTCACCTGACCATTATCAGGATGGTATTATTACCAAATTAAAATGCATATTGATTTTTCTGAAGTCGTTAAGAAACACATAAACTCAGCGATGTTTTCCATCCGAATTAGGAACCTGGATACAAGTAACATCCTTTCATATTATGTCGTTAGACACTCGGGTAATGTTTTTCTGTCACCGTTAACACTTTCGCTGCCGGCGTGCGAAAAAATGTTGGATGCCGGGTGCCACCGACTTATTTATATGTTTATATGCCTTTATACTTTTAATGTTAAAGTATATTCATGATATTTGTTGAAACGACTCCGATCGGAGCCGTCGCGCTGGCAGCAAAAGTCTTAATGTGTACTCAATAGTGCAACATTGTTGGCAACTTGTGTCCAAACACTCTGAGACGTCTACGCTATTGCTTTTCGTCGGGTCCCTGATATAGCTCTATTTCTCTCGATCTCGCCGTGTCCCGTTCGCTCTCTTCGTCACGCGGTGCTGCTGACCGATTCGTTGCCATGACGCGTTGGCCAATAGCGACAATACGTGTGCCTTACCGCTACCACTGTGTTAGAGAACGTGGGCCTATGACGATTCACTCGATCGGACCACCAAGTTTCTGCCGGCAACATTTTTGCAAACCACAGTACAGTACACGTTGTTACGAAGTAGCGAAGCCACTCGTGGTTCCTCAGTAACTTTAGAGTTTTATTTGTAGATAGACTTTTATTTACAAGAATGAAAACCGTGCTTAAGGTAACGAACGCGTAACAATGGCTATAGGTCGGTTGTCCGTACTGGAGTGTCTGGCGTCGGTGGAACTCCAAGGGTTTTATACCCCTTGAGGGCCCGACACTTTCCCCTGCTTTTTGGCGGGAAAGTCTGGCGGGAAAATCAGGCGGGAAAATTAGGCGGGAAGATCCTCGTTGGAGATCTAGCGCTAAGATCTATTGCGAAGATCCGGAGAGATCTGCTATCGAGTGGATCTAACGAGAAGTTATGGTGGTCCTTTGTCGCGGGTTTGGGCTGATCCTTGTCTATCGGCGCCAGCCTGGCGCATAGCGTAACAACGTGCGTAGCAGTGTATGCGCCAGCATGGGACAAAATTAATGACGAACCTTTGTTTTCGAGATATTTGCGAAAAACTTCTATTGATTTATTGCGACGCAACGGACACAGCGATCAACTTGAGGTGGTTGGTCATCTGGGGGATGTGTTTCTTTTTTGTCTCTAGACGCTTTGCGCCCGAGGTGGATAGCACGTGGAAATGTGATTGAAAAAACACAAAGTAAGTAAAGTTTCATTGAAATCCATTTTGCCGTTTAAACGTAATCGTGTTAACAAATATATGAGATATTTAAAAAAAGCTCTTTTTTAAATAGTCGAAACGTGATCAGGTCTTATAACGTGATTTCCGTAACCAAACTTTTTCCAAATTTTTTTTCATTACAAGAGTATTATACATATGTCAGGATGTGAAAAGTGGATTTCGAGGCACTCAAGAAGATCGCGCACGGCTGCATGTCGCTTGCACCTCACCATGAATCGCAGCGTTTTAAGAGCGGGAGGGAAAGACGCACATTCGTTTTCCCTCTCGTCTTCCCGACGTTGCCCGAAGCGCCGAGCTCACGGACACGCAGCTCCAGCGTAGTGTGCGTGCGAGGTGGGGGAAATTCTCGAGGGAATCCGTCCTGAATCTGGCATCACTGCTGAATCAGTGGTTCTGGGCATGTCTGCTGTAGGGGACCAAAGAGGCTCTTGAAACGATTTTGGATCTGTAGCTTTGACCGTCTAAATTAGGGCCGAGACTATTTGTCGACATTTTAGGTATTAGAAATGAACACAATTGAAGCATTCTTGTAAAAAAACACTGTAAGTGCCAAAATTTGAAAAAAATAACATTTTATCGGGAAAGGTTCTACGTACCAATGGCAGCACTGTAGTATAGAATTTTATTTTTGGCACTTACAGTGTTTTCTAAAAGGACTCTTCAATTCTTGAATACATATTCGTTAAATATTACTTACCAGTTATAAATGTATACAGGGTGTCCGCGGGAACACTGGACAGCGGGATTTCTCCTAAAGTATTGGATGTAAAAATATGAAAAAATATGGAATGCATGGTTCGAGGGGGCCAACTTATTAGCCCGAACGAATTTTTTTTTCGATTATTATTATAAAAGATACGATGGTCAAGTTCGGTTTTTCAAGTGGAACTCTTCTTTTTGAAAACCTGAGTTGATAGTGCGTTCCAAGACAAATTCAATAAGCATCAATGTATACACTTTATTTCCACTGGTTTTTGAGATATTGCGCTTGCAAATTTACTGTTTTTCACTGCAAGAAAACCCTCTGGAATAGCAAGGACCGAGGGCGGTCTTGCTGGCGTCACGGGTGGCATTGCCCGTTGAAACAGATACCTACCTGCCAAAGGTCTCCGCCAGAAATGGCAGGCCCAAAGGCTGGACAATTCTTTTCCGTCAGAAATGCTACTTAGGTAGGTACATCTGCGGTATCGAGAAGCGCATCGTTACTTTTATTTCGCACTTGCTTCTACGCTCGGATGGCCGGTTCTTTTGGGAGGAATGCAAGTTGAATTGGTTAGGTTAGGAGGTGTGAAAGTTGCTAGACAAAATTTCAACCATAGGGAGCAGATTGTATTAGTACCAATCGGATTTGTATCCCTCACAAACGGCTGCTAGAGAGCAAGAGGCCCTCATCACAGCAATCCCAGTAAACAAACTGACTGCAGTCTGACGGCAGATTGATGTCAGATTCGAGTATATTCTGACGTCAGATTCGGGTCCTACTATGTCCGCATTTGACTATGGTTTTGTGGTCAGAGCCTGACATCAGCATCTGATCGCAGATTGATGTCAGATTTCGATCAGATCTTGCTGCCGTGGCTGACCGCAGATTGAGAGCAGAAATCGAGCAGATCCTGCGCAGCGCGATCTGACGGCAGATTGGTGTCAGATACAGAGCAGATTCTGACGTCAGATTCGGTGCCTACTATGTCCGCATTTGACTATGGTTCTGCGGTCAGAGCCTGACATCAGGATCTGACTGCAGATTGATGTCAGATTTCGATCAGATCTTGCTGACAAAAACCGCCCGCAGATTGGTGGCAGAAATCAAGCAGATCCTGATGTCGGACATAGTAGGCAATTTTATATAATAGTATAGATTTAAAAACAGTGCAAAAGTCTGTAGCGTAAATAATATATAGAACACGTTTATAAGACCGACTTGAAAGATCTGATTTCTACCATATTTTATGGAAGAAAAAAAAGTTGGTAAACCATGTATTTAAACGGGTATTATAACATTTTTAATGTTTTACTTAGTTGTTAGTCAATTGAATGCCAGGGAGGCTCAAAATAATTATTTAAACTTTTAAAGACAGTTCTTCCACATATAAAAGAATTAATGATAACTACTATTTATTCAGTCGTCTTAGGGCGGTATTATCATCAATCGTTTTTTAGTTTTTAGCATGCGACATCCTCTACTAGTCTAGTAGATTAGTAAAGGATGCCGGATGCTTAAGACGATCTTCGTCTTCAGCAACGACTGATAATACCGCCCTTACAGTCGGGTATAACAAATATATACTCCGCAGTGGAATGCCGGCAAATACGAGTGGTACTCGAGAGCCCTGAATGATCAAGCCCTCGGCCACTTATTCCCGCCACGGTGCTATTTCGTAAGCGAGAAGCGGTCGCCCGATCGCGGCCTGGCGGGTCGCGTCGTGAACTATGTCAGCAGAATCTACTCGATTTCTGTTGCCTATCTGCCGTCAGATCACGGTGCGCAGAGTCTGCTCAATTCCTGCCATTAAATTGGATTAGCAGACTCTGCTTACTTTCTGCCGCCATTCTGCTGTCAGATCCTGACATCAGAATCTGCTCTATTTCTGCCGCCTATCTGCCATCAGATCGCGGTGCGCAGAGCCTGCTCGATTTCTGCCATTAAATTGGATTAGCAGATTCTCCGCAGTGTCTGCCGCCAAACTGCTCGCAGGCTATGTCAACAGAATCTGCTCTCTATCTGACACCAATCTGCCGTCAGATTGCGCTGCGCAGGGTCTGCTCGATTTCTGCCATTAAATTGGATTAGCAGATTCGCCGCAGTGTCTGCCGTCAAACTGCTCGCAGGCTATGTCAACAGAATCTGCTCGATTTCTGCTGCCTATCTGCCGTCAGATCGCACTGCGCAGGGTCTGCTCGATTCCTGCCATTAAATTGTATCAGCAGACCCTGCCGCCAATCTGCTCTCAGGTTAAGGCAGCACAATCTGTCGGCTTTCTGCTGTCAGTCTGCTTTCATCATCGAATATAACAAATCCTGTATCAAATCTGTAGTCTTTCTGCCACAAACATTTGTACTCAGGCGTTGAGCAAAATCTGCAAATACAGACGTGGCTATCTGGGATACCTCCTCTCCAATGCCCACCTTCTCTCGCACGGATACGTCCACGCATGCTTTTGTTTTGATGTCGAATCTCGTTTTTATACTCGGGAGGACCACGCATCGGCAGCGGGCTACCCAGTTATTGAATTCAGGAGACGATCGAAACACATTATTACAAAACACACATGTACTACAATTAAAGTAAATCGTATTCCTCACGGGCAGGAGTACTGATAATAATCGAATTTGCGCACTATCAACTCAGGTCTTCCAAAAAAAGAGTTCCATTTGAAAAACCGAACTTGACCATCGTATCTTTTATAATAATAATCGAAAAAAAATTCGTTCGGGCGAATAAGTTGGCCCCCTCGAACCATGCATTCCATATTTGTTTTTCATATTTTTACGTCCAATACTTTAGGAGAAATCCCGCTGTCCAGTGTTCCCGCGGACACCCTGTATAATATCGAAAGAAATTGAACTTATCATGTCGAAAAGTAACCAGTTTAGTATTGAATTACTTTAATACAGCTACCGCGTAAATACGTCATTGCTCTTTGCTCTAGAAACAGTCCAATTCGCTGAAGCATGACGCCACGTTTGTACGGTAAGTCACGATTTCAATGTAAATGTCAGTGAACGTGACTGGAAAACCGTTGGTGATAAAAGATCATTGACGTAATAACCCTGGGCGCGGTGGACGAAACTAAATAATCATTTAAGGAGAACTTAAAATTTTTATCGGTGTTATAATGTATTTTAATCAAATTCATGATATATCAAGCCATGAACAGTTTTTCTTATACTGAAAACAATTCAACCTAGTGGTGTGAAAATATGATTAATTTCTTAGTAGTTCATATCGCATTTCGACAAATCCTAATTTTTTATTGTTAATGTGAAAAAAAATATTAGCCACTTCCCCACTGATCATTCAAAGTATTGCCGAATCCTTCTTCCTTCTGACTTTCCCTGATTTTCGTTATCTACCTTTTCCACTATATTCTAATATTTTCTAGATTAAGGTAAGATTTTATAATTGCCTGATGACTGCACCTTCCCCGTTTGTGTACATTGTTTACCTTTCTCATATTCTGCTTTTTCTTATTCCACAGTAAAATCGTAATAATATTAATAATTTTATAATAATAATAATAACGATATATCGTGAATATATGTATTTGGTTACTTTTCGGTCCAGGCTACTGACGGGGTTATGACTGTCGTTATTTTATACCCATTTAAAAACATTGTCGTAAATTAATATCCCATCAAAAAAGAATCCCATTTAAAAGCAGTGTCGTAAATTAATAGCTTTACAAAACTAATGATATACATAAATTGCGCCAATTATCACAACGGCTATTTATATAAAGAAAAAATGTATTAAATAATATTAAGCAGATATATTTTTATACAAATAAATATTTTCATACGAATAAATATTTTATTCAAAATACTAGGCGCTGCGAAACCAAAAAAATCTTAATTGGCTTAGTTAATAAAAAAAACAAGACGAAGCACCACTGAGACAAGAAAGAAAGAAAAAGATTTTAATGCAATTTATGCATATTTATTCAGTTTAGTAACACCAATTCGGAGAGCAGCGCCAAGTATTTTGAATAAAATATTTATTCGTATGAAAATATTTATTTGTATAAAAATATATCTGCATAGTATTATTTAATACATTTTTTCTTTATATAAATAGCCGTTGTGATAATTGGCGCAATTTATGTATATCATTAGTTTTGTAAAGCTATTAATTTACGACACTGCTTTTAAATGAGATTCTTTTTTGATGGGATATTAATTTACGACAATGTTTTTAAATGGGATTATTTTTTATGGGATTATATACTTGGCGCACTTTTTGTACGTTTTTTTTACAAAAGGTAATTTTGTTGAGATTTCACAAATTTTGTAGTACGATACATATTTCTTAAAACTCTAAAATAAAATTATACATGTAAATTCATTTTCTCGTACAGCAGGGTTACAACAAGGTTAGCAAGTATTTCTGTTTCGCTTCTGCTTCGATTATCTGTAAATATATAAAATCCACATTTTAGTTACAACATAACTTAGAACTTATAGAAGAAGAGTGGACTTTTCCTATAGTAAGTGTAGAGACTAAAAAATGTGTCCGAAGGAAGTGAGAGCGCAGAAAGTCTTGTTGGAGGAAATTTAAATGCTAATGGTAATTTAGCGAAAATGAACAAAGAGATCCAATATTTTTAACGCACAATTTATTGGTGTTGGAATAAAATTAATTTAGTATGTTTCTTGGTGAATTGAAATATTGTTAATGAGAAACTAATAAAATTAATGAATAGCATGGGAACTACTGTGGATTTTAATAAAGTATTACGAATATCTTTCACAATAGATTGATAAGTATCAAGGGAAATGCATTTTCAATGTACTTTCTTCACTAATGTGACTTACTCTACGTTGCAAGCAGTATGCCTTAATTATCTTAATTCTTATTCTTAATGCTACGCTAATTTGACAAATTTCCAAAAACTTGTACGAAACAAGATGCTTCTCTGTCTATTTAAACTTCTCCGGACAACCTCTAACCCTGTGCATCCCCTTCATTTCTATCGTACAATCTTGTGCGTCCCCTTCATTTCTATCCAAGCCTGTGCGTCCCCTTCATTTTTATCCGAGCCTGTGTGTCCCCTTCGTTTCTATCTAAGCCCCTGCGTCCCCTTCATTTCTACAAGATTTACATAAAAACTCTAATGTAAAAATTGTTTGCTGGTATAAAAACAATACCTATATTAATTTGTAGAAACGTGTGCGAAAGAAGATGCTTCTCTGTCGAACCTTCTCCTGACAACTTTCAAGTCTGTGCGTCCCCTCTGTTTCTATACGCTCTACATAAATAGTCTATTAAAAAATTTTGGCGACTTACCTTGTTAATTGAGACAATAATTCAGTGTCCTATGTGGTGTAAAAACTCGTGACATTTCAAACAATTTTATTATAACTGTTTGATATTAGTTAGGTTACGTTCACGTCGACAAATGTGCTCTCTCTGTCTGGCTGTCACGTGGCAACGATTTGTTACGCAATTGGCCGAAAGTGCCGAAACCTTCTTCCAATGAACGACGTGGATATTGGTGACATTTCCTCTCCCTTTCATGTTCCCCTCTTGCCAACACTTTACGACGACGACGACGACGATTCTTAATTTTAAGAACATAGAATTCAGCAAATTCCAACTTAACATCGGAATATCTCAGCTCATATGGTACGTAGGAACAAAACGAAGACACTTTTCTGATGTAAATCAAACCCAAGCTATCCATTAAGACCATTAAAAAGCTAATCGGATCAGCCGTTATTGAGATTCGGTAATCTCAGGGTCCTTGATAGCGGGTCGCGGCGTAATATAGACACTGGTGTGTCTCGCGCTGCGCATATATCTACATATACAGGGTGTCCCAAAAATGTCGGAGTTCCTTGGAAGGGGTAATTCAGGGGGTGATTTGAAACAACTTTTTCCTTAGCGAAAATATTGTCCGAAGCTTCGTTAAGGAGATATTAACAAAAAGCCCCGACCAATCAGAGCGCGCGCCTTCCGCTCGGGCTACCGCGGTAGCGTTGGCTACGCGGTAGGCGACTGCGCTTGTACTACGAACGTACGAACAAGCAAGTCGGCATGCATCGAAGGAAACCGCGTTACACATTTTTTTTTTAAAGCATAATCTTAAATAAGAATTATTTGAAGTGAGAGGATAAGAAGTACGTAAATTTCGTTTTTAAATAAGGCATAAACGAAAAGGTAATGTAGCAGAAAATGTACGACATGTGATCGTAATTCGTTATTGAGGTAAAAATCCGTAGTTCAATAACAGCCAACACAACTAAATTTAAACAATAATATTAGGTGTACGAATAAATTCTTTCCGACTGGATTTACATAATCAGTACAAAGCTACTGAATTTCTATCGCGGTGGTATTCATAATCTGCCAGAAAAATGGGGAAAGGTAATGAACAATAATGGAAATTATGTCGATGATTGAGTTGTTTTCATATTTTTTAAATCGAACTGTTATTGTACCCTAAAATCGGAAAGAATTTATTTCTACACCTAATAATCACCAAGGTCATCGGTGGCCGAAAAGATTTATGGTAGGGTAGCGCCCAGTGCTCAGCTGATCGCAGGTATTCGCAGGACACCACCCGAAGGTAAGGGTCGCAACGTCAAGTGCTTCCGGGTTAATGTACCGAATATTCACTTCACTGCACTGATACTAACACTGATCACTTAATTTATTTTCTACGGAGCGTGTTGCTCCTACGTTATAAAAATTGGTGGCCCCGAAAGGGGCCGATTGCTGCTAATTGAACAGGTGCCCAATATGGGCACCCTCGGCGTCTACGCACGCCTCCGCACGTATAACTAGCTGCCTTTGCACTGCCCGTAATGTTTCGGGCGTAATATTCGCCACCGCAGCATGGATCCGCACCACGAGGTCTTCAAGTGAATCCACTGGCTGACGGTACACCTCATCCTGCAATGATTGTTGTACAACAAATACAAAACGTAAGTAAAAAAAGAATACCTATAAAAAATTAAGAGCACTAATGAAATTACCTTCAGGTAGCCCCAGAGGTAAAAATCCAGCGGGGTCATATCCGGTGACCGTGGGGGCCACGCAACAGGACCGCCGCGGCCGATCCACCTGTCCTGAAAGGCTTCGTTAAGGTAGTCGCGGGCAATTGTGGCGTAGTGAGGTCCAGCCCCGTCTTGCTGATAGACCATGTTCTGCTGGACCTCATCTGGAATATGGGCCATAAGACCCGGCAGAACATGCTCTAAAAAGACTTTATACGCTGGACCGTCCATTCTGTCTGGCAGCATGTACGGTCCAACGATAAACTCGCCACAAATGCCCGCCCATACATTAATTTGCCAACGGACTTGTGCTGCGCGTGTCCGAAGTGCTAGCGGATTCTCCTCGTCCCACACATGCCGATTGCGGGAATTGAAGCAGCCTTCCCGCTTGAAGATTGCTTCGTCCGTCCACAATACGTATTTGCAGAACGACGGATTCCGCTGCACTTCTCCCAACAGCCACACTGAATATTCAACCCGCTGGTCGCCATCCCCGGGGTGCAAATGTTGCACCCGTATAAAGCGGTACGGGCGCAACATGTTCTCCTTCAGGGTTCGATGTACCGTCATACTGCTGGCACTAGAAGAAAATGCAGAAACATCCATTATTAGATAACATTTGTTTCCCTTAATTAATAATTGTTGCAGTTATCTTGTACTGTGACTTACTTTAGGCGGCGGCTCAAGTCGCGCACGCTGACGGTGGGGTCCTCCTCGATGGCGTGCAGGATATTTTCTTGCACCGCAACGTTCCGCGCGTCTCGGGGTCTACCCACGTCGCTGCCTCGCGGCATCATCGAACCCGTCGAGTATAAACGAGACGCCAAACGTCTGATCGTTCCCTCGCTCGGGATTTCGATGCGCGGGTACTCCACTGCCAAAGCTCGCACGGTGGCACTCGCGTTCCCGTCGTTTCGCGCGTAAACCCAGAACATAGCGTAGTACTCTTCGGCGGAGTACATTTCTGGGCCGAGATTACTGGCTGACTGACAGGATTTTTTCCCAAGTAACTTCCCTCTACCCCCAAGTAGTTTCTCTCATCCATTATGAGTTTACTCCCACCAGGAGAAGAGGCTTTAGGTAAAAAGAAGCCAGCACATTTTTGGAACACACGTGTTTTGCAGAAGTGCAACGAAAACTTTCACAAAAGCCCGCGCTCCGTCCTTCCACTGCCAATGTACCCATTGCTTCGAGATAGAAAACAGACACCACGTGTATCGGTTCGAAAGGGTCCGAAGGGAAGAGACGTAGAAAGTCTTCGACTTGCTATAAAGAAGAAAATGCATACCATTCCTGTTTCCCCTTTCTGACACCCTGAGTTCACGTCTGCTACGAGGCGGAACCAATTAAGTCATAAATTATCCGAAGCTGTAGGAAACCGTTCTCTACCGCCGACTTGCGGGACAATACGATCATAAACCGCGACCCTGGCGAAATGCTCTGGCTGATGAGCCTGATTAATTTTGGAGAACTAGAAATTACAGAGTATTATCCAGCATCAATACGTCTCGCGGAGAGACACAGGAAAAGAAGGGTAGTCCGCTGACTGCGCGTAGTCCCGCCCGCTTCGTCCTACCCTCAAATTAAAGACGGATCCCTTATCTCTCGAGTATAAACACGCGGTCGAATTTCAAAACACAAGCACGCGTCGACGTATTCGGTGCGAGAGACTTTGGGCTTGAAGTCCCATTGGCCGCAAACTAACCAATCAGGCCTGCTTATCTCTCGTGTCTAAACACGCGCTCGGGTTTCAAAACAAAAGCACGCGTCGACGTATTCGGTGCGAGAGACTGTGGGCTTGAGGCACGATTGGCCCTGCATCCCTCGCAAATGGCCACTGTCCTCAAGAGGGCCTCTTCACAGCAATATCTCCTCCCCAAGGCCTACCTTCTCTCGCACCGAATACGTCGACGCGTGCTTTTGTTTTGAAATTCGAGCGCGTGTTTAGGCACGAGAGATAAGCAGGCCCGATTGGTTAGTTTGTGGCCAATCGGACCTCAAGCCCACAGCCCTCAGTCTTTTTAGAGCATGTTCTGCCGGGTTTTATGGCCCATATTCCAGATGAGGTCCGGCAGAGCATGGTCTATCAGCAAGACAGGGCTGGACCTCACTACGCCACAATTGCCCGCGACTACCTTAACGAAGCCTTTCAGGACAGGTGGATCGGCCGCGGCGGTCCTGTTGCGTGGCCCCCACGGTCACCGGATATGACCCCGCTGGATTTTTACCTCTGGGGCTACCTGAAGGTAATTTCATTAGTGCTCTTAATTTTTTATAGGTATTCTTTTTTTACTTACGTTTTGTATTTGTTGTACAACAATCATTGCAGGATGAGGTGTACCGTCAGCCAGTGGATTCACTTGAAGACCTCGTGGTGCGGATCCATGCTGCGGTGGCGAATATTACGCCCGAAACATTACGGGCAGTGCAAAGGCAGCTAGTTATACGTGCGGAGGCGTGCGTAGACGCCGAGGGTGCCCATATTGGGCACCTGTTCAATTAGCAGCAATCGGCCCCTTTCGGGGCCACCAATTTTTATAACGTAGGAGCAACACGCTCCGTAGAAAATAAATTAAGTGATCAGTGTTAGTATCAGTGCAGTGAAGTGAATATTCGGTACATTAACCCGGAAGCACTTGACGTTGCGACCCTTACCTTCGGGTGGTGTCCTGCGAATACCTGCGATCAGCTGAGCACTGGGCGCTACCCTACCATAAATCTTTTCGGCCACCGATGACCAGGATCGGTACAGTGACCTAGTGACACAGGTTTCTGAAAAGGAAGGAAAGGAATATCCGAATGGGTGAGTTTTATTTAATTTCTTGGTGATTATTAGGTGTAGAAATAAATTCTTTCAGATTTTAGGGTACAATAACAGTTCGATTTAAAAAATATGAAAACAACTCAATCATCGACATAATTTCCATTATTGTTCATTACCTTTTCCCATTTTTCTGGCAGATTATGAATACCACCGCGATAGAAATTCAGTAGCTTTGTACTGATTATGTAAATCCAGTCGGAAAGAATTTATTCGTACACCTAATATTATTGTTTAAATTTAGTTGTGTTGGCTGTTATTGAACTACGGATTTTTACCTCAATAACGAATTACGATCACATGTCGTACATTTTCTGCTACATTACCTTTTCGGTTATGCCTTATTTAAAAACGAAATTTACGTACTTCTTATCCTCTCACTTCAAATAATTCTTATTTAAGATTATGCTTTAAAAAAAAAATGTGTAACGCGGTTTCCTTCGATGCATGCCGACTTGCTTGTTCGTACGTTCGTAGTACAAGCGCAGTCGCCTACCGCGTAGCCAACGCTACCGCGGTAGCCCGAGCGGAAGGCGCGCGCTCTGATTGGTCGGGGCTTTTTGTTAATATCTCCTTAACGAAGCTTCGGACAATATTTTCGCTAAGGAAAAAGTTGTTTCAAATCACCCCCTGAATTACCCCTTCCAAGGAATTCCGACATTTTTGGGACACCCTGTATATACAGGGTCACCGTTTAATCCTGCAACCCGCGCGCGCGCGAACTTGTAAAATGGCAACACCGCCTCACGGACGCATTCCACTACAACCATGCAACGTCCCCGCGTTCGGAGAGCTGCAAGCGACCGCTGGACAGCAGTGATGCCCGAGCTTCGAGAATTTTGGGCTGGTCCCTGTCAAATTAACGTTGCAAAGAACTATTCAGAATTTCCCGGCCCCGGTTGAAAATTTTGGGGTCTTTTTCGTATAACTTTTGAACTGTAAGACATATCGGAATGCAATTTGCGCCAAAAAAATGAGGAAAAATTAATCCCTCTTAATGATGGATAATTTAACATATTTTGCGTTTACTTAATTTTTCTTTTATCAATTTTTTAACTATAATTGTTTAAAAAGCTGTTGGAAACTGTTTATTTGATAATGTATTTAACGCTGTTTTTAAAATTCGTGGTGTTGATAAACAATAGGCTAGTTGATTCTGTATCATTACATTTATAAATTGAGAAATTAAATTTTTATTCAATTATGTGTTAGTTCTGCAGACCTCAGAATCTATTGTTCTGGTTTTCTTTTTTATGATTTTATCCTTAATGCGGTGCATACCTAGATCAGACGTAAGGGGTAACTAATGCGACGTGCCTTTGATTGTAGCGGTGTTTGAATTTTTTTTCTAGAATTTTTGTGTTAGAATGTTTTAGCTACTCAACGCCACGCCTATACCGGCTTCCGTTAATGTCATTTTTTGGAACGATGTGCCGTTACTGTGGTTTTTATAAGCAGGTGGCGAAAAATTTCTCCGTACAAGGAACCGTCAACCCTGTCGTGGCTAACATTTTTGAAATTGAGACGGGTACGAGATCTGTTGACATTATTTTCAAACCTCATTACAGTGATCTAGGGTGCGAGTGGTAGACCGATCATAAAAGCGGAGCGCGCGGCTCGATTACCTGGGTCGGGAAATTCCCAATACCTAGCTCTTTGCGACGCTAAAATTTTCGATGCTCGGGCATCACTCTTGTCCAACGGTCGCAGGCAGCTCTGCGCTGGGCCGGTGCTTGATTGTAGTGGAATGCGTCCGTGAGGCGGTGTTGCCATTTTCGTCTGTTCGCGCGCGCGCGGGTTGCAGGATTAAACGATGACCCTGTATACTTGGCGCGAGACACTACCGTGTCTCTTGATTCTAGAAGTTGTTTATAAATTGATTCGGGGAATTAAAACTCTGTGTCAGATCATAGCAAATCCAGATAAGAATAAACACTGACAAAGTAAACTAGTCGAAACGATGAATAAAATGTAGGACTTTTGATCTCTTTCAAAATAATTCTCAGGTTCTATTATTGTATAATTTTACATAATTTTGGTATATTTTAGTGTTTGTTCTGTTTTTCTAACTAAAAAAAAATGCAGGTGGAATAAGAGCCTTTGTTCACTAATGAATTTACAACAAAGTAAACGGAAAATGTGAACCCAAAATAAATTTGAAGATATACACAGGTCTCCTAATAATTATATAAATATTTAATATACAATTTTATGCTGCTTACTTATATTATCACAGAAAGTCTCTTGTTTTGGTGCATTATAGTCAAATTTACGATAATTAAACATATCTTTACGCCAGAAGTTACAATTATGTCAAAAATGGCGGTAATGGACAATAATACGTTTATAGTACCTGTTAAACTGTCTAAACGAAACAATTTACAGTAATTTTGAAGCGAAAATTTAGTAAATGATATTTAGGTTCTCTCCAGTTTGTAACTATTTATATAGGAATAAACTTTTATGGGAGAAAAGTCTTATACAGTTTTTATGCTTAGGTGTTTGTGCTTTGCAGATACGTTTTTTAAAATAAATGACCTTTCAATCGCGAGAAGTTCCCAGGTTCTATACTTAATCGATGTAAAATATATATCATTTATATGTCCAAAAATTATTTTCAAGTCTTCGATTTCATCCATTTCTACCTTCAACCATGGACGCACCTATAAATAGAAGAGAAAATACAAATTAATCCTCCGAATTTACTTAATTGAAATCAATCATGATAAATTACTCAGGACAAATACTAGATAAATTTTATATCCTTATCTCGGTTTGCTTAAATCAATTGTGAAGTTATTATAAAACACTCTATTTGTAAGGTTGGACGTCTTAAATGTCAATGTCTTAAGAAATTAGATCACTTTGGCCAGGTCAATAAATATCGCATGTTTGGGAATTTATTTCTAAGTGACAAAAATACTTTTAGCACTAAAAATTTTTCAATGAAGACAGAAGCATCTTTGAATAATGAATACTTTTTTTCAAATAGCAAGACATTCTGACAACTTTAAATGCGTTTCTCTCGAAACCACGTTTTCCGAAAGGGTGTATGCTGCAGGGCCGGCTGGGGGGGGGGGGAGGGGCAGCCAGGGCCACCGCCCCGGGCGCTGTATGCGTTTATTCATTTATATCTGTTCTGCTAATTGATTTTCGTGCCCTTGGAGGGGCGCCATGATAATCTGGCCCAGGGGTGCCAAGTATGCTAAAGCCGCCCCTGGTATGCTGTAATTTGTGTAAAACTCTATGGATTTTTATACAATTTTGCACAGATGTTCTTAAATGTATTCTCCATCGTCCGACAGTCAATTTTTTGTGAGTGAATGTGTAGTGACAGTCACTCTAATACCATGTAACAATAAGATGTAGTTGCGCATTTGAAACTGGAGCAATGTCACCATCTTTGTTACCAACTTATTACAGATGAGAAAAATTCAAATACTCAATCGTGTTTCTCCTAAAAAGTAGTTAAACCTTCTCATCCCCTTTTTTTCTATACACCCACACAGCACAACGTCCGGCAACGTCCCAAAGACGTCTACAGACGTCTTGGGGACGTCTTGTTACTGATCGGGACATTCAGACCGTCTGAACGTCCTGAAAGTAACAAGACGTCCCCAAGACGTCCGTAGACGTATGTAGATGTCTTTGGGACTTTCCCGGAGGTTGTGCTGTGTGGGCATATACTTGCGATTTACGAGAAAAGTGTGGGATAGGAATAACATGAAAACTTTGTGTATAGGAAAGGAACTGTTCGTTTACCGTTTCATAGTTCTCATCCTCCTGAAATTTTCTAATCTCCTTTTATTCCTCTGAGCGTTAGCTTTTGCTTCGCTCGCGGCGGCACCCGCCTTAGCGGCTGCCCGATTCGTATTAGCGAGTTCCTGCCTAGCGAGTTTCAGCTGATTCGACAATTCCTCGACCCGCCGTTTCGCTGCGTCCAACAATTCCTCCTTCTCCCGCAACGATTTTTGAGCTCCGCTCGCAGCTGCCTGGGCGTTCGCCGCGTTCGCTTTGGCCGTTTGCACCGCGTGCGATAGTGTCTTTAACTGCATTGCAACCGAGGGCAAAGAAAAGTAAGATGACCGATTACTTTTATAGATGCTGATTTACGATTTTTGCGGTGTTGAAAGTAACGAGCTATCCCAGATAGCTTGTGAGGTCGTGCATTACGCGTGGTAATAATTCATATCTACTTACGTACATGTAATGATTCATAAAGAAAACTGAACTATCCCAGTAAACGACTAATTGTACCTAAAACGTATTATTCAGCATTTAATAGCTGTTAAGGGGGTAGGTCATCCTGGAGAGCCCTAAAACAGGCCTCTTTTCAAATGCAAATTGTAAAGTGATAAATAACAACGGAAATAACATTTTTTCTAGTTTTAATCGCTATTCTATGAGCTTTCACACAAAAAAAAAAGTTTAAATATCTCCATATATATGTACATAAAAGTTGTGAGTAAATACGTAACGGTGCACCGTTTCATGGTGTGAATAAAATCGCGAAAACCGCTTCAACGAATTGGATGAAAATGTAATGAGAGATGTCGAAAGCCACTCTGTAGGATGTATCGGGAGCAGATTTTCGAAAAAAAGTGATACAATTTTTATGTTGAAAAATGCGATTTTATCGATTTCTTGTATGAAAATTTTTTTTTATCTTTTTTTACAAATTTATCTCGAAATTCTGCTCCGGACACATCTTAGGGAATGGTTTTCTGCATCTCTCATTAAATTTTCATCCAATTCGTTGAAGCGATTTTCGAGATATTATGTACACCATCAAGAGGTGCACCGCGTACACGCGCATTTACGTTTTTACTCACAACTTTTATGTACATATATAGAGATATTTAGACTTTTCTTTTTTTTGTGTTAAAGCTCATAGAATAGCGATTAAAACTAGAACGTTGTCCCTAATGTTATTTATCACTTTACAATTGGCGTTTTAAAAAAGGCCTGTTTTAGAGCTATCGAGGGTCACCTATCCCCTTAATGTCGATATTACAAGCTTCGTCGATACTTTGCAACGTTTGTAATTTTTCCTGCATAGTCCTCCCGCATAGTGAGACTAACATCTCAATAAAAAAAATGGATTGTAAAGTTGTTTAAAAGAATAATTCAATGTGTGTCGTTTGCATCAAAACTGATTCCTCCCATGTTATGAAAAGCTATAAAAGTGTATAATGTAATTTATAACTTAACTAGCAAAATACCCCCGCGCGCTTCACTTTGGGCCAAAGAGGCATCGAGAACTTAATGAAAACACATTTCACCCCCTTGTCACCACCCCCTTGGGCGTTGATTAGGGCAAAATCCTGAAATTGGTTTTTTGGCATTTATGTGGGTAATTTTTGTGAGTAAGAACTAAGTTGATATCTAATCAATCGGGCCTAAAATATATTAGGAAATAGGGAATCCGAGAAAATACACTTTACCCCTTTTCACCCCCTTTGGGCATGGAATTTCCAAAAATCCCTCGGCCACTTATTCCCGCCGCGGTGCTTTTTCGCAACCGAGAAACGCTCGCCCGGTCGCCGCCTGGCGGTCGGGTCACGAACTACTATTATTTAAAAATCATTATTTAAAAAAAATAAAATCGTTAGAACTTTCCTTTCGGCATCTCATTATTGCTTGAAATACCAACTGATCGTATCGAGCCAAGTCTACGCAAATTGCAGCGCCACTAAATTTTTATAAATAATATCCTAAAAATTTACACGTCTGCTATATACGCCCTAATTATAATTAATTTCTTTCACGTGGAATTAATGTACTTCTATTTGGAATTATTAAGTTGAATTACGTCACCTGATCTTGAGACTGGCGTGCTGCCTGCATTGCAGCATTAACATCAGATTGCTCTCGTTCCCAAGATGAGGACTCCTCTTGAACGACCGATTGGGCCTCCTTTACTTCCTCCTGCAATTGGTCCACTATTACCTTCTTTCGCGAGAGCACCTCTTCCGCCGCTTTCGCAGCTTCCACTGCTTTTTCGGCGAGCTGTGTCTTTACCTACACAGTGGAATACGTTTGTATCTCTTGTTACAACACTCCAAAAAATTTCCACAATACTACATTAATTATAACTCTTTCATCCTATACTGTTTCTAAGACAATATTAATAATGGATTCATATATAATAGTAATCTACTGTCCATTATTTATGTATTGCAATAATAAAAGTGGAGGTAGGTAACAATATTTGACTTTGTAACTCTGTGACTTTGTAATGAGGTTACTTTGTATTTCTATATTTCACCTTGATTTCACCCCGAGACAACATATTTCAAGGTCATCAAAATCGGTAAGGAATACCAAAAGTAATATATTTTTAGAAAGTAAAATATTTGCAATTTGTTGCGTATACCTACTTATTTCTACAATTTCATAATTCGTGAATGTAAACATATATGTAACAGAAATAAGTACTTGACGTGCAGCTTGCTGACCAGCAATATTCTGAGCATCTGAAGCTGCTTTGGCTTCCTGAGCAGCTTTCTGCGCAAGACTGCTGCTTTTCTCTGTTGGAGGTTTCTTATGATTGCTGTTTGGTGAATTGCAACTAGGACCGTCAACATAACGGACTTCCCTCTGATTCTATTTGAACACAAAAGTAGTGACATGCTTTGTAATATCTAATAACATATGAAAAAAAATTTAGATCAATTTGATTCAGAAAAGTGATAAACATATGTAACTTAATTCGTCAGATTCATGGATAATCATACATAAAGCACAAGCATGACTATTTGCACTAATGATTATAAAAGAATTCAAGTTTTTCAAATTTTTTATTTGGGTCACTTTTATAATTTCTGCCATATTCGTTAAAATATTCAATATATATGATTATACAAGCATTCCTGATAAAAGCGCAAAAATAAGAGTTGAAGCATAATGATGATCTGAGGTTATTAAAAGATTCATCTTCCTGGCAGAATAAACGATATATGCGGGAATAACAATCTTGTAAATAAATGATTTGGAGCAATCTTCGACTTACTATGTTAACTGGAATCTTGTGAATCCTTCCACAATCAAAACACTCAAACGCCAACATTACTAAAGAATTATAGTTATTTGGTTAGGAAAGTTGAACTACTCGGGTTTGCATGATACTCACCGATATAAATGACGTGGGAGATGTACATTCTGAAAGCAATGGATTTTAGGTAAATGAGGGATTGTAGTTCGTATAAATCATCATATAACAAAGTATTAAATAATGTCTAATTAATATGATTCCTAAATGCACATTGACGAGAGAAACAGATGAAGCGCGACAGTATCGAATTTTGTCTATCGAGATGCATATAGCATAGATTAAAATACTTGCTAGCAAATATTACTCATTCACTTTCAAATATTCGTGTATCAATTCCTGCAACTCTGTGCTTTTATGCACACGTCCGGGTTGAGTAGGGATGAGTGGTAAAAATGTGTATAGGGCGATTTCTTGTACAAAAAGAAATCGAAAATAAAGAATACAATTTTTTTACATGAGCCTTCAATTTCGAGAAAATCAGTTTAAAAAATTCGATTATTGGCTCAATACAGGGGCAAATATGTCGCAACTCAAAATGTAATTAATCGTTCTATAAAAATAATTAAAAAATGTGATAGAACTTTTTTTGTCTGAGCTTTTTCTAAATCCCCCTTTTCTGAACCGAATAAGAATCTCCATTTATCTACGTAAATATTCCTACATCCTTATTTAAAATGCAGGTATAAAATTAAATGTGTTTATACATATAATTGTTTATTTTTCTAAGAAGGGAAGAAGTAGAATTTAGACAGGAAAACTGTTTTTAGCTTTGTGTGTTGAAACATAAGAAAGAAGATAACGGTCCAACTCTTGTCCACAATTGCCACAACCCCTTCCGTATCTACCATCCGCTTAGACTGCAGACCTATAAGAAGTCCAATGATCTGGTAAGAGGTATCAGTTCTTAGTTGTTTCCTTGCGCAAAGACTACACCGATTCTCCAAACATTCGATCGGTCCTGTTACATGTGAGTGTTCAAAGTCCTTTGACGATATATTATTAACATATTTTCATAATTTAAAATAACATTTTCATTAATTTCGTAGAAATTATAAATTTTGACACGTAACTTGCAGTCTCTTAATAAATTCATTCGGAAACTAATTGCCAATATTAAAGCGCAAAATACGAATAATAGATATATAAAATGGTTATTCAAGAGCTATCTACTACTATCATATGATAATACTAAAACAAAATGAACAGTTTTATTTATTAAAATATACAATCTATAAAGACATTTCAACTGGATTTCCAGTATTACTTTAAACGAATATATTAAAATACTTGGAATCGAACAATTGCTAATAATACATAAAACTTAAGAAAATTTGTTTTTATGGAAAGGTTATAAATCATTCAATTATTTCTTGATTCTGATTCTGATATCGAAATATACTATATGATCTTTTATTCTTCTGAAGCCTTATAACGCAGTTTGTGCATTTTTATTTCATCTATTATATAGAATGTGTTGCTAAGTGTGGTACAACTGGAAAAGCAGTGATTCTAAATTAAGAAATATGTAGAAAATATATAACAATTTTTTTCATTTCCTTTTCAAGAAAATCGATTTTGAGAACCCATCTTGTGCGCGTGTATTTTGCTAAACAATGATAAAGTGCAACTGCAAATAAATGAATCCTTGAGCAAAAATTAATCGAAAATGTGGAATAAATTTTTGTTTAATCACGCTTTGTTTTTGAGAAAATCCTTTTCGAAAAATTCACAGAATGCAGTAGTAAATATCAAATGAATTCTCGTGGAAAAATAAATCGAAATTGTAGAATGTCGATCTCCCACATTAGACTTTCTTTTTGAAAAAATCAAAAACCGCACCTACGTCATATGTACATCTTCAAACTCAATTTTCTCAAAAACGAAGCCTAGTTTGGAAAAAATTAATTTTTCAATTTCAACTCATTTTTACACAGGCATTCATTTTATTCGCAATTGTATTATATTTGCCAATGGATTCTATGGATTCCACCTAATTTTTGGCAAAGCGGATGTGTATCCAGAAAAAAATTCAAAATTGATTATTTCAGACACGATGCATCGTATGCAAAAACTTTATTCTACATTTTCTACTTATGTTTCCATGCAAAGCTTTCTTTTTCTATCGCATATTACGACATACCCAGTACATTTATTGAAATTAGTGTTAAAAATTAATATACAAATGTTCTTTATAATACTCAAATTTTTAAACTGCTCCTGGATTTGAATTTGGTAAATATTGGTACAATATATCATTTGTTTTTTTTTTGGTTAAACAATGCATTTGTAACATAATAAGATGAATCACAAAATTGGAATTTTTGTTGAAGGTGTCGATACTGTGATTCATATCGTACTTGAAAGGAACTTGTAACTGCAGAAATTCGACTGGAATATACAATATACTTTCACATACCTTTAATGTAGCGGAATTTATCTGGCGAACATGAAAGTGCAGTTTTCAGAATAATACATACACCTTCTAATTTCCCGTTCAAGGCTTTATTTCTTACTGTATGCATTGCGCAAAAGCATTATACAAAGTGTATATTTTACGTAAAATTACCACGATTACTTAAGTGTTGCATTTGATACATAAATGTTTCCCACGATGTAGGACTTTGTTCGATTGGCCATTCATACATAAAAACAAGATAGTGTACCTAATAGACTTAAATCTAGAAATATTACTGAATTTTTGCCACCTCATTACCTTATTTTTAAGTAGGTATACACATCGAATCATTAGATTTTCGTCAACTTCTAATGCTAAAATTTTTTCCTGTTACTGATAACAAATTTTACTCATTTTGCAATTGTTTGTTTTTTGCTTCAGCAAGTAATGAGTATGAGTATTATTGTACTGAATACCAGTTAAAAACAATTCTATTACAAGAAAATGACTTAAGTTACAAGTCTGATTTTTAATATTATTGACATTTGAAACATTTACTGACGAAATCAGGGCCTTGACACATTCGCCCAGGATCGAAGAATTCTCGAGGGAATGTATTCTCATAGTTATGAATGAAATGGGTGGTGAATGTGTTTACATTAATTACGCCTTCCATTCCATGCAAATCCTAGAATCCATAAGCACACCTCAACAATAAAAAATCTTTAGTTTCTGGGAAAAGGCTTTTCGTAATTCCTCCGCTTTCTGGTTATGTAGTATTCACAGATTTCATAAGAACTTTCTTTTTGTGTAATTATTACCTTAAAGTGATTATACTACATGAATTAAAACTTTACGTATTTCACGAAGATAAGCATTTATTCAATAAAAACTTGACCTGGTAATGGCACCTTTTTCATTGAAGTAAATCATATGTACTTGATTCCACCATTTACAATTAATATTTCTATAATCATAAAAACTATAATCCGCTTACTGATATTTAATATTTATCGTTCCGCCCATTCGTAATATGCTCAATAATAATTAACCCAGAAACAATACCAGAGTATTTATACCCTTAAATATTTTTCGATTAACGAGTTTGTAACTTTGTCATTGTAGTATTGCAAACCAAACAATAAATTATTCAGAAGATAGTATATTATATTAAAATAAATATTCTTTGTTTATTTACTCTGTTTCATATATCTTCAAAATACTTAATGTTCTCTACGTCGCTGCTTTAAATAATTCATGTTTAATAACAATATATAATAATAATTTCATAACAGTGTCCACTCGTCCATTCAGTATCATGTAAGAAGAGAATTAATACAAACTGTCACATGATTGGCGTGTTATAACAAAAAGATAATTTTTTTAAAATTTATATAAAAATTATGACGTCCCCTGTTTCAATCGGATTTGGCAAGGTGACTTGAAATATACATGATTAAAAACTAGTCCTGCGCGAATGGGCGTTACTGCATCACGAGCGCACAGATGTAAGTGCATACAGATTAAATCTGCCATCAGCCTAAGGTCTCCCTTTAATTATATATGCACGTACATACGCACATTGCTTTTCAGAGCGCGACGGAACTGGACTTTTGGTTTTGAACCGTCGCGAATTGCGACACAGTTGCTGCAACAAGGTGGAACGTGCGTCACGGGTGTTTTACGTCAATCCTGATTTTCGTAAAAACTGTATGCCGTATGGGATCAATAGCTTTGAGCATGTGTGTCTAAATCACTCGCATTAAATACCAGCTCTCTAATTTGTTATAAATCTGCAGTTTGATTGATAAAACAACCACTAGTTTTATTCTTATCGTTAATGGTAAAACGTTGAAAAATTTTCTACACATATGATTTTCAATTGAAGACTTTGCTGCAAAAAGGGGGCAGCTCCATTTTTTACAGGTTTTAAGTGATGATGTGTAATATATGTACAAAAAAATCTACATCGTTTGATGCACATCTGATAAAAAAGGAGCGATTTATAGCAAATTTTGAGCCTACCTATTACTGTTTTGCGCAATACGAATGCTCCAGATTTGAAAAATTCACTAAAAATAAAAATGAAAACTTATCAACTCAATAACTATTGCTTATTTTGTGAAAATATATATTTTCAAAATTAGTGTTCTCTTTTTAATATAAAGTCAAAGCAATAATAATATTATAAACAATTTTTTTAATTTACTTGATGTTGGTAAATATGGAGCTGCACCCCACTTGTTGCAAGGCCCTCCATTTACGTCAGTGTTTAAACCTACTTCTGGCGATATTTAATTTTAATTTAGTGTGAGCACACAAGCATGTAAATAATAATCGCCGTTAAACAAATTTATTATCCGTACTTTTACACTACTTTTATATAACTGAAGGTGATTGCGAATGAGATATTAAAACTTAACACATTCTCGAAAGTTTGTTTATTTTACGAGAATAAGGAGAGATACTAACGCAACTCCTCTGAATACCCTGTGACTAATGCTAGCTGAAATGTGAAAGGGATATCTGTGATGGGAGTGTCCGAAAAGAGATGTAGTATGAGTGAGTGCACTAGTTTAACTTTCGCAAGTCAGCGCGTAGGTGCACAAATTGTGGCATACTGAATTAACGCTTAGTTGAGGAGCAAAAAGTTGTTGCGCAATAATTTCACGTAGGAATTTGATTAAAATAAACAGGTGAAACAAGCATTTTTTTAGTTCTTATACGATTATACTTGTGACAAAACTAGTTATTTCAATATTTTGAATAGAAATGATGTTAATAACATTCCTGATACGTCTATGTATCTAGCAAAACAAATCAACTATGAAGCAATGAAATTAATAATACACATACAGGATGAGACATGTAAAACAGGTCATTTCAATAACTCGCCTGCTTTTGACGATATCAAAAAATGTGTCAGACCAATCTTACTTGGTTTCAAGGGAGACATAATCTGATGCCAACAGTTTTTTGCAGGTGGATGTGTAGAGGAGATGCGAAGGTCAATTTCGTTTTTTTAAATAGAATGATGTTATTTAATAACTTTCCATGTAACAGAACGTTTTAAGACGCAAGGGGTGACCTATGGTTAAAGGTCATTCAAAGTCGTTGAAGGTCAACTACAATGTAAAATAATTTAGTTCAGGGAACAGATCTAGTACTTTCGTGTCTTTGCTAATTGTTGGTGTTATAACTTTGACGTTGTCGCGAATTACAAAAAGTTCCACGTATGTTTTTCGAATTGCATTAAGGGGGGAGACCACTGTCTCAATTCTGAATTTTTTTACATTTTCTGAAAGGCGTATGTTTCAAGAATGTTCTCTCCAAATTTGATGAAGAAATTCGCCAAATTGACGGAGATATGGTGTTTTTCGTGAAGCGGTGTCAAACGCGCGACTGAGCCACGCGGAACTTTGAACGCGATTTCCTCAGAATGACATTTTTCAACCGCGTTGACAATCTACAGAGAAAACTATACGTCCAATTGGCATGATCAAGGACATTTATTGTACGGAAAACCTGTCGCTATTACGTGACGATCAGACATTTTCAATTTTCAACCAGCTTCTATTTTTTTAGCAACATTTCCCCAATTTTGTACCCAGAAAACATGACTTTTTTTCAGTGGTCCGCCATTTTGTTATTTTTTACAATTTTGACATTTTGCGATTGTCACGTAATAGAGGTAAGCTTCTAGTTTTTAAATATTATTGTTTTTTTGAATTCCGATTAACCATATGGCCTGGGCACTGTCAACACGACAAGCATATTTTTGCCGCAGCGCAAATTGAGACGAAGAGGATACAGGAAATGAATTCATGAACTTGATTGAAAAAATTGTTTTTTTACCCTTCAATATGTACGTATTAACTATACTTAGCAATAAATTGATTTGCTTGCATCGTTTGGTTGAAATAAATTCCCGAAAACACCCTTACTTTTCGGACCATTAAAACTCGGAAAAATCGATTTTTTCTTTTTTACATTTTCTGAAAGACGTATGTTTCAAGAATGTTCTCTCCAAATTTTATGAAGAAATTCGCAAAATTAACGGAGATATGGTGTTTTTTGTGTAGCGGTGTCAAACGCGCGACTGAGCCACGCGGAACATTGAACGCGATTTCCTCAGAATGACATTTTTCAACCGCGTTGACAATCTACAGAGAAAACTATACGTCCAATTGGCATGATCAAGGACATTTATTGTACGGAAAACCCGTCGCTATTACGTGACGATCAGACATTTTCAATTTTCGACCTGCTTCTACTTTTTTTTAGCAACATTTCCCCAATTTTGTACCCCGAAAATACGACTTTTTTTCAGTGGTCCGCCATTTTGTTATTTTTTACAAATTCGACATTTTGCGATCGTCACGTAATAAAGGCAGGCTTCTAGTTTCTAAATATGCTAATTCCAATTGTACCTTTAATTCACGAAAAACATTAAAAAAGTTCTCACGCAAAGATTGTGAAATCAACTTTGCTAATTCCAATTGAATTCTCGTTCTCCGTTCGAACACTGATTCCTCTGTCACTTTTTAAATTAAAAACGTTCACATGCAAAGATTGTGAAATCAACTTTGCTAATTCCAACACGAAAAAAGTTCTCACGCAAAGATTGTGATCATCTTTGCTAATTCCAATTGTACCTTTAATTCACGAAAAACATTAAAAAAGTTCTCACGCAAAGATTGTGAAATCAACTTTGCTAATTCCAATTGTATTCTCGTTCTCCGTTCGAACACTGATTCCTCTGTCACTCACCTCTGTCAGGAATCAGTGTTCGAGAGGAGAACGAGAATTTAATTTAAAAAGTGACAGAGGAATCAGTGTTCGAACGGAGAACGAGAATACAATTGGAATTAGCAAAGTTGATTTCACAATCTTTGCGTGAGAACTTTTTTAATGTTTTTCGTGAATTAAAGGTACAATTGGAATTAGCAAAGATGATCACAATCTTTGCGTGAGAACTTTTTTCGTGTTGGAATTAGCAAAGTTGATTTCACAATCTTTGCATGTGAACTTTTATAATTTAAAAAGTGACAGAGGAATCAGTGTTCGAACGGAGAACGAGAATTCAATTGGAATTAGCAAAGTTGATTTCACAATCTTTGCGTGAGAACTTTTTTAATGTTTTTCGTGAATTAAAGGTACAATTGGAATTAGCAAAGATGATTTCACAATCTTTGCTGGTGAACTTTTTTAGTGAATTAAAGGGAATTAGCTTCTTTCATACATGAGTCATGTTTTTTTTTGGGGGGGGGGGGATTTCATCACTTTTTTCATAATTTGTTATCAATTACTAATTATAATAACAGCAAACCCAATGGCCACCTGTATTATCAGACCAATCATCGTTCGCTTGGCTGTATAAAATTTGTATATGTTCTTTTGATTTGTCTACTGGGATTATTACATCTGGACATTGTAGTAAAAGCGTAACAATGGGTTCATAACCATGAAATTGTCGAAGAATATTGTGAAAATGGTTTATATGCGTGTCTTCTAACCACTCCCCTATCTGAATGATCTTTTCATCTTTTTCTGACAAATCAATTTTTCTCAATTTCTTCGATCGTGGAATTGTTATAGACTTATTTGCTCTCGAAATCGAATGCTTACGAGAACGTCTCAAATTGTTTACTACTATATCATTCATAAATTCATTACCATCGACATCAGTCAAATCTATCTTGAAATTGCTTTTTTCTCCTTGTAACTTAGTTTGTTTGTTTATAATATTCCCATCTTTCAGAAATGGTTTATATCGCTTCAATGTGTAAAGTTCTGCATTGTCATTTATTTCTGACTTATATTTTTCACTTTTTTCAGGAGTTGTCACATTTATGATCGCTTTATTCATATTATTATTATTGTTTGTAATATTACTCCAAGACGAATAATTATGTTCCATAAAAATATTTGTACCAATATTACCGTGAAATAGCTGCCTAACATCTACCTTGATTCCTCGATTTTGAATATTCATTCGTAACCTTTCGTAACATATTTGCCGTGCAACTTGTAACGGCAAAACTTGTTGTGGAATTGTTACATTAAGATCTTGGGGAAAATGTTCGAACTGTATTTCTTCGGTCAATAATTTCAACAGGTGATTTCGCATAAGTGTTGTATTATAGTAAACATTTTGTGGTTTAATACTAAATGCTAATGAAACGCCAATTGCTATAGCCATGACTCCACAATCCCTTGTATTTTTTTGTTGTTGAACAATCGGAAAACGAACAGTTTTTTTTCGTAATTGTAATATGAGGATACAATTTTTCCAAAAAAAGTTTTTGCTCCTTGTGTAACGGATCCGCGAAATTCTGCAGCGTATCGTATATGGAAATATTTGTCCCGTCATAGTAACTGCATGTCCAATGTTGTGGACGATGCAAAATTTGTATGTGGTCCCTATCTTTCCTAACGGGTTTGATTTCTAGAAGGTTATATCTTAGATACGTAGGTCGAATTTCGTAATTAGCGGCTTTGTTCAATAAGTAAGAAAAAGCCGACATATGAGAATCCTCAAGCCAGCCATCGTTTGACTCACATCTTATAATTTTCTTATCCTCCTCGGTTAAATTTATATGAGGATTATTAAAATTTAGGTCTTGTGTTATAGATCTCAAATCTTTATTTTGTACATGTACAGACATTTTGGTTTTTTAAATATTATTTAACTTTAAACTTTATTGAAAGTTGGTATACTCGAGAGAGAAGGCGCACTGCAGCCTATCGAGTGATGTTATAAGATAAGGCGCGCTGCAGCCTGTAAAACTTACTCGGAATAGCGCACAGCAGCCGACCGAGTATGTTTTACTTACTTTTTGAATATTCCAATCTGTAAAAAAACAAAAAATTTATAATGAACACTACTATCATACGTATTATTATAAATAAATGTAAAGGTCACTTACGAAATATAATATTTGTGCCTTCGTTTCTCCCACTAAGCAGAATGGAATGTCCTTCCAAGGGACTTGATACTAAAAGGATACACATTTCACTAAAGAAACAGGTTAATAAAAATCTGCGCAAACTATTATTTGACTGGGTATAAATCTGTTCTATTCATTGAAAATATATTCGTTTCATTATACATACAGCTTAATTAAGATAATAATGAAGCATACTTACATGTAAGAAAATAATGAAGAATTTTCGATTGCCAGGAATGTCTCTGCCAATACGAAAATGAAGTGAGCCCCGGTCGCCCGCTTCGTTTTGTGCATGATGTAAGGACATAAGGTGTGATCGTGCGCAGCCTTCCAGATTAGCCAATGACGTGCCCTTCCCAAGATCGTCCATATTGGATTGTCAACCAATACGACGTCCTATTACATTCGTGTAGTCTTGTTCAAACTTGGCGCCTCTAGAGTTTACGCTACACGAAGTTAGGTAGTACATTATAAACCCCATAATGTAACTAGGCGGCCATATTTTAACATGGCGGAAAGTGGGAAGGCGCAGTAGAAGACGAATATGAGCTGCCGGCCGAGCACACCTTATGTCCTTACAACATGGTTTTGTGTTTCGCGCGACCCTAGACTTACATGCCCATCGGTCAGAGCGAGCCCTGCTCGTACACACGGCTCAAACGATTATGGCCGATCGAGTTTCGATTGCATTCGAGCTTACTATATATATAGGACTGACATTTTTGCATCGCTAACATTCTACAATATTTCATGAATATGGTGAGAGCACTGCCAAGCTACAGGTTCCCGTCTAGAACACTTCTATTTCATGAGGAAACATCACTGTGACACAAGAAAGGATGACTTTTGGCCTTAGGGCGGTATTCACAGTCGCGTCTTGAGATCAAGACCATCTCAAGCATTTGCTTAAGATGCCGCCTAGATTCATAGTTGCGTCTTGAGGTCGTGTCTTGAGCATTTGCTTGAGGAAAATCTTTTTCAAATAAGTAAATCCTTGTATGACGTCACATGTGTCAAAATAGACGGTAAAACGAGGTTATATTTTCAAGACGACGTTTTACATGTCTTGAGACCTTCTTGAGATTCCACCAGAAGAATGTCCGGAGTAGAGGGGGAACATCTACGGCAGTGGCCGTATGTGTGCGTGATGATTCCATCACCCATGTACCGTCACGTGATAGTCCCCCTCCACTCCAGAGATTCTATTCCCCGGCAACGCGTTGAAAGTTTAAACTATCAAATACTTCCGCCATTACCTGCATAAAGGACGCGAAAAATGGATTTTGTAGACTATATCGACATTAATATTGATATTAACGATATTGACGAAGATGATTATATAGCGGACAATACAGTCGTTAGAAGGTATATTCGGGACGTGCAAAATCCATTTGAATATTACGATAAAGATGAATTTAAAAGGCGATTTCGATTTAATAAGGACTCTGTATTACATGGTATTTTACCGAGAATTATTGAAGGACTGGCGAAAATAAATAATCGTGGCCTGCCGATTGCCCTGCAATTGCAACTACTTGCATGCTTACGCATGGTATATGGGCCATCACGCATGTAACAGGGTGATCCTGGAGCAACTGGACTTTTGAGAAAAAAATTGCGAAATTTCAAAATTGATCTTTGTTAAATTTATGCTAAAAATGGGAATATTTTTCAATTTCGATTTTAAATTTTTAATTAAATTGGTACTACAAAACGTTAAAAAGCGAGAAGGGTATATATTTTTCTTTACCACCATCCCAAAATTGCCCCCCCCCCTTGATACCTGTTACATAAAAACAATATTCTTTATTCTATCGTATCGAAGTCCTGGAAGTCATCGTGAGGCACCACGGGGGGTATCCTCGCCATTCCGGAGACTCTCTGCTAAACTGTTCCCCCGGCATTGCTATAATATAACCTCGACGCTCACACGCATTACAGTTTAGTGGTTGGGTTTATATATTAGTTCATTATGTAAATCAATATAAATCAATTTTACATCTAATTTCCTTGATTATGCTCCGAATTACGTTGTTCCTGAAATCATTATAAAGCACCGCGAGGGGTTATCATCGCCATTCCGGAGACTCTCCGATAAACTGTCCCCCCCGGCATCGCTATAATATAACCTCGACGGTCATACGCATCACTTGCATTCACGTTCGAGTATCCTACTCCGTCGTCCACCAAGGAACGAGAACGGAATATCCTTCGTCATTGGTTGTTCTAACAGAATTATTCCGAAAGTTTCCGAACGTGAATGAGCAAATGCTTGAGTAAATGCTTTATAAAGTAAATGGATACGTCATATAAGCAATCGCTTATTCCAAGCAAATGCTTCAGAACGACTATGAATACCTGATGTCTTCAGGCAAACAAGATCGTCTTCTAGAAGATGATCTCAAGCATTCGCTCAAGACGCGACTGTGAATACCGCCCTTAGAGCATAAGGATTTAATTTATTAGAGGTGAAGTTTCTAATTGTATGAATATATACCTCGTATTCGATATGATGAATTAATATATATATGTTGAAAAAAATTTCTTTCTTGTTCTTTAGTTTATTTAGTATATTTATTTTTGGGTTGAAGCTGATTTTTCTTTCCAGCTGCGCCCACGTATATTTTGATACAAATACATATTTTAACGAATAAATATTTTATTCAAAATACTTGGCGCCTGTCTCCAGCCGCTCCTCTTATGACGCTTCGACGTGTATCCTCCTGTAATCAGTAATAATAATAATAAACGACAGCAAGTATATTATTATAATAATTTATACATTGTTGGAACGCGCAGATAAATATGTTATATTGTTAAAACATAAACAGGTATTTAATTACAGTATTAAGAAATAATACCATGTGCCGTGGCCGGGCCCTGTGGTGGAGATGGTGGAGATGATGGAGATGGTGGTGGTGGTGGTGGTGGCGTTGGTGGTGGTGTGGTGGTGTGGTGGTGGTGGTGGCATTGGTGGTGGTGGGGGAGGGGGCAGCGACGTAGTTGCGACTGTCAGCGACAGCCAACCGGCCTGGGCTCCCCTGATATAAGCTAAAGTCAACAATTTTTATTATATTGTTAAAAGATAAAAAATACCAATTAATAATAAAATTAGGAATTAATACCGTTTGTCGCCGGCTGCTGTGGTGGTGGTGGCGGCAACGCCGCCGTTCTATAGGTACCTTGTTCGCTCCCGGCATCATTCGAGTCCAGTGTGTTTTCTACTGGGCAAGTTTATGTGGCTCTCTCAAGAATCACTACTTTGGAAGGACTGCACTTGATTAACTTTGACCCGCAATCTGTGGCAACTAGTGAATGAACGGCGGCGTTGCCACCACCGCCACAGCAGCCGGCGACAAGCGGTATTAATTCCTATTATTATTATATTAATTAGTATTTTTTATCTTTTAACAATGTAATAAAAATGGTTGAGTTTAGCTTATATCAGGGGAGCCCAGGCCGGTTGGTTGTCGCTGGCAGTCGCTGGTTCCTCACTCTCAAACCCTGCCTCCAGCCGCTCCTCTTATGACGCTTCGACGTGTATCCTCCTGTAATCAGTAATAATAATAATAAACGTCAGCAATTATATTATTATAATAATTTATACATTGTTGGCACGCGCAGATAAAAATATTATATTGTAAAAAACATAAACAGGTATTTAATTAAAGTATTAAGAAATAATACCATGTGCCGTGGCCGGGCCCTATGGTGGAGATGGTGGTGGTGGCGGCGGCGGTGGTGGTGGTGGTGGTGGTGGTGGCGGTGGTGGTGGTGGGGGGGGGGGGGGCAGCGACGTAGTTGCGACTGTCAGCGACAGCCAACCGGCCTAGGCTCCCCTGATATAAGCTAAAGTCAACAATTTTTATTATATTGTTAAAAGATAAAAAATACTAATTAATAATAATATTAGGAATTAATACCGTTTGTCGTCGGCTGCTGTGGTGGTGGTGGCAACGCCGCCGTTCTATAGGTACCTTGTTCACTGTCGGCATCATTCGAGTCTGGAAAAAATGAATTTGAATAAATGTATACATAAATTTTTTTATTATTTAATTCTTCTGCAAGCTTATTTTTTAATAAAACTCACCATCAAGTAAGGCGGCCTCCCGCATTTTCTACAAAAATTAATAAACAATTAATTAACCAAAAAAATCATCCAGAGTTCATAAAAGTGGCGTAAGATAGAAGAAAGTCATGCGTTAAGCATATATAACAAAAATAATAATATAGCGACTTACCTTGTTAATTGATTGAGACAATAATTCAATGTTCTATATGGTGGAAAAACTCGTGACATTTCAAAACTTTTGATAACTGACACAGGCAAGTTGTAATTGATTGACAGCTAGGTGACATTTACTAGCGAACCGAAACCAGCGGTTTTTTGCCTTTTTTGTAAACTGCGCAACCGCATTTTCAGCAAAACTATTCCGGATAACTTCAGCTTACGAAAGGCGACATCTACCCGCGTGAATTGGAGAAGTAAAACGAGAATGGCGACATCTACTAGCGTCAAGTACAAGCGCTACGTGCGGACTGACTGTCTCGTAAAAAAAAGTGTCCTTTTCCTAAATAAAAATTTTGCATAATTGTTTTATCTTTTAGAAAAACAGCTTGATGCATTAACTAAAACGACAAATGGGTTCGAAAAAAAATAATTATTCGCTTAATCATGTTAAAACACCGGGACTATGTCATAAGACAAGAAAAAAAGACCAAAATAGCTACGGAGGCCTGTCAATTTCGCTGTCATTCGTGTATAGATACGTGGTCGCTCGGTGTGCCTGGGGAGAGGGGAAGGGGGAATTAGCTTCCAGACGCGACCGCGTCTGTTGATTGTTTTTTTTTTAATTTCGATGAACCATATGGTCTGGGTACTGTCAACGCGACTAGCATGTTTTTTCCGGAGCGCAAATTTTGACGGAGTGTATACAGAAAACGGATTTATGAATTTGATTAAAAAAAAATTTTTCTTACCCTTCGATATATACACTATTGACTATACTAAGCAATAAATTGATTTACTTGCGTTGTTTGGTTGAAATAAATTCCCGAATATACCCTTACATTTCGGGCCGAGACAGTGGTCTCCCCCCTTAAAAGAATCGCAAAAACAAATGAAATGCATAATTTTCTTATAGATTACATTCCTCTCTTCGCTTATTATTTTTACCATAAAATTAAATCTGTAAACTAATATGAAATTTTCTTTTCCAGATACAAACCATTTCAAGAAAGGAGGATCTATTTTAATGATTACAATGATGAGGAAACTGGTGCTACTATTAGCATGTGCTTGTTTGGCACACAGTGGCCCATCCAAGAAACAACCACGCGACCAAGAAGCCGCCGGTTACGAATACGAATACGGTCGAGGTGAGCTAGGAGGAGTTGAACCATACTATGCGGAACCCGTTCCAGCCGTGCCTGCAGGTCCAATTGGTCATGGCCGCGGGCTTCCTCAACCAGGTTTCAGCGTAGGTGGTCCCCTAGCCAATATCGCAAAGGGCGCAGCGGAACAAGCTCACACGCAATTAAGCAATCAGCAAACTGCAGCTGGACAAGCTGCATACGTCGCTAAGAACACTTTGGCTCAAGCCGCGGCTCAGTCGGCTGCTACCGCAGCTGCAGCCCTTGCTGGCAAACAGATCGTCGTCCAGGGATTGGAACAACAATCGAGGGATGCTCATGTAGCAGTTGACGGGGAAAACTTGCAACTGCAGCAAGCTGAACGCGCTGCAAGCGCAGCGAGGACCACCGCTAAGCAAGCTATGCATCAGCTACAAGTAATTCAGGCTGCTTTGAACGCCGCTCAGACTACAGTCGACCGCGCAGCGCAAGCTGCAGCTGAATCTGCGGCGGAATTGGCGGCTCAAACCACTATGCTTGGTCAAGCAAAGGCGAGAGCGGAATCAACCGACGAGCAGCTCTCTAGCGCGCGTCTCGACTATGAAAGTACCCAAGCTGCTGCGCAGAAGGCTGCCACTTCGGCAGCGGCTGCGCAGAACAACGCTGCGGCTGCTGCTGCACAGGTCGCCGATAGCGCTGCCACGTCTGCGCTATTGAGTCACCAGCCACAGCCTGTGCAACAGCCTGTGAAGCTTCCAGAGAATCCTGTGCTGCGAGGACATGGTGCACTTGCTGGACCTGGCGGACTTGCTGGACATGGTGGACTTGCTGGGCTTGGCGCCCTCCTCGAACCCAACACACTTTTCTCGTCTGGAGCCCTTCAGAAGGGAGGTGGACTTGGTGCACACGGTGGTCTCGACGACAGCAGTGCTCTTTTAGCGTCAGGTGTGCTCCAGAAATCTGGTGGGCTTGGCGTACACGGTGGACTCGGCGAATCCAGTATTCTTCTCTCAGCTGGTGCCCTTGGTGCGCAAGGTGGCTATGGCGCCGTGGAGGGGCTTGACGACACTGGCGCTCTTCTTGCATCCGGTGCCCTACAAAAAGCTGGTGGCCTTCGCGGGCCTGCTACATTTCAACCAGCCAATGGCCTTCATCGCTCAGAACTCCTTAGCCTAGCGAACGCTTTACCCCCTGATAGTTATGATCTGAAAGGTTATCGTTACTAGGTTCCTTTAGATTAAATAATTCAATGGAATCTAGATGTGTCCCCTTTATTAAAAAATAAAGGAAAATCGTTACGTTCCATACACCAAATTGCGAAATTAAATATTGAAATATCCAATTTGGTTCCTCCAATTCCTTACAACTTCCTTACCCTTCTTATTTAATTCGTAACTGGTGCACGAGTTTTTTATGATGTAACTAGAACGTGTGGATTGTCACGATTTGATAAAAAATTTTTTGATACACATGTAAATACATGTAAAAATAAATTGTTACATTCTTATTCTGTAGTACAGGAGCGTAAAAAAATAAAAAAATAAAGGAGAAGAAATTGATTCGGAATAAACATTTATTTTAATTGTATTTGAAATCACGTGTACTTGTTGCAGCATAATTAATAATACCTACGGTTACAGTTTGAAAATTTTGAGCGTACACTAAGTTTCTCAAAACATATATGTATATCGACATTTTGTCAGTATATTATATTGATAGGCACATAGGGTAATTGTGGGAGAGATGCCGCACTCGGAGAGACGCCGCACTATCGATATTTCAAGGATGTCGGTAATAAAACACATCATTGCCGATTTTATTTGTTTAAGGTTGTTGATTTGGGTTAGTTTGTCAAGCAAGAGCGGGTTTCCTGTATTATTGTTAAAGATTTTGCTGTTTTTCGAGGTAAGCCTAGCGTACTTTGCCTGAATAGTTATACGTCGCGTCTATTTTTACTAATATAGTAGCTAAAAATTCATAGTTTTTCATGATACAACATTTGTAATACGTTAAAGAATATTTTGGCAGAATAGGTTACTTTCGACATAGCATGCGGAAATACTAGTGATCCTCTAGGTAGTGATCTGCACATGTGGCCGCCGTTTTCTATTGGTCGACACCATTAGTGACCGCAACCGGAAGTAGAGAGAGCAACGTTTATCTGCGTCATTTTTCCTATTGGGCGAAGCAATAACATCTACCAATTGGATTCCACAACATTGAGCGAAAAGTGGGATCAGCAGCAAACTTCATTTAATACTGTCAGTTTTGAACATGCGAAAATGTGCCCGCCAATTTGTGACTTCCGCTTTAGGACAAAATGGTGGACACATCTGCCGATCACTATCTAGAGGATCACTAGGAAATACGAAAGTACGGCGCCTCTCCCGGGCATTTCGGATAGACGCCGCACTTTTATTTGGGGTAGATGCCGCACTTTGATACTGTACTGTTTCGGAAACTAAGTCGATTTAAATGATGTTTTTAATGTTTAAAATACCAAAAAAGTTTTTTAAAATAGCTAACGTGGTATCTCAAGGCAAATTATTTATTTTTAAATTATTTATTTTAAGGGCGGTATTCTTAAACGTGTCTTAAGCAAATGCTTAAGATCATCTTCTAGAGGACAATCTTATTTCACATAAGACATCATGTATTCCTAAACGTTTCTTAAGATGATCTTAAGCATTTGCTTAGAATAAGCAATTGCTTAAGCACTGTCTTTATAAAGCATTTGCTTAAGACAATGCTCATTCACGTTCGGAAACTTTCGGAATAATTCTGTTAGAACAACCAATGAAAGAAGGATATTCATTGGTAGGCGACGGAGTAGGGATGCGAGATCACGTGCTGTAGTGACCGTTGAGCGTCACTTTTAAATTTCAAACACATTTCTGGTTACTGTCGTAAAAATGTCCGCAATTGCCGCAAATAAAGACGAAAAACGAGCTAAGCACTACACGGCAGTAGAAAAAAGTTATTTTTTGCAACTAATAGACAAGTACAAGCATGTAATAGAATCTAAAAAAAGCAATGTTACTACATTGCGGGACAAAGAATTGGCATGGTCCAATATTTGCGCGGATTTCAATAACTCCTCAGTGATAATGCAACAGGTAAGCATGAGCTTAACATGTTCAGGGCCAGATTCTCCAGAAATAAAAAGCACACATACTTATCATTTTGTGCTAATGTTCTTTTATTTTATAGAGAAATATGCACCAACTCAAAAAACTGTGGACTAATTTAAAACATTCATTTTACATCTAATATGCTTGATCACGAATTAGAAGGTAAGTTCAGTTACCTATAGTTGTCAAATTTGATTATAAAATGTAATAAGAACTGAGAGAGCAAAGAATAGTAACTTTTATAATACTGAATTTAGATGCAAGAGAGAATACAAACGAATATGACAGTGAAAATTTAATGAACACAGTAACATATAACAATGACACATTAATGGCAGAAGATAATAATCCATCGACTTCACGAGGTACAAATTTCTACGAACAACCCCAAAAAAGGCAAAAAGTCAAAGAAACTGAAGAGGAATTAAAAATAATAAGACTAAAAAATATTATGGCACACGAAGAGAGAATGGCTAAGCTCAAAGAAGAGCATTTGAAAGAACTTAATGAATTGGAGATAAAAGCTGCTTCAGCAAAAACTCAATTGGCTGAGTTGCTATTAGCAAAAGAAGAAGGGTACCTACATTAGACCATCTCTGTTTTAAGTACCTGTTGCATTGTCACTGACGAGTTATTGAAATCCTCGCAAATATTGGACCATGCCAATTCTTTGTCCTGCAATGTAGTAACATTGCTTTTTTTACATTCTATTATGCTTGTACTTGTCTATTACTTGCAAAAAATAACTTTTCTCTACTGCGGTGTAGTGCTTGCTTCTATCATATTAAACTAATATATAAACATGAAACGTTGTATTGTTCGTTCCTTAATCACAACTCAACCACTAAACCGATCTAATGTAAAATTAAAAACACCTCAGAGAGTGGAGATTCCATTTAATTTTTTTCTTTACATAATTGATATACTTGATATATTTAGCGAAATAATATCGGATGGGGGGAATTAGTTGGATCGTCTTGGATGAATACCTGTAGGTTTCCTTTCCTATTCATAGATAGACAAACGTGTAGAAGAAAAGGCCGGAAGTTTTTCGTTCCCGCTAGTGGGATCCGCCTATACCACTTCCTAACAAATAATAATAATAATATTAATAATTTCACATACACAAAATCAGATTATTTTAATATATATAGATGATTATATAGTTATTATGCCGCCGGTATTAGCATTATCCGATGTACACCACGAGGAGGTTACTCGGTCGGACTTTGTACATCAGGGTGGCTCTGAAAAGAGCCGATTTGTGTGTGCGTCCGTGTCTGTTATTAGTTGAAAAGCCGAGCAATTAGGGCCTCACGAACAGCAAAGCCATTGGCATTGTGAACATTTTGCGCTGGAACCACTGGTACTTCTTCATTAATATCCTCATCATCATTAGAATCATCATCTTCTGGCAACATGTCATTGAAGATTAACGACATGTTGTGCAACACTGCACATGCCACAACAGTTGTGGTAGAGCAGATCAATTTAGTCGTTAATCCGCGTGACAAACATGGAAACCTTCGTTTCCAAACGCCAAAAGTCCGTTCCACAATGATGCGCGTTCTACTTTGGATATTGTTATAGCTGCAATGATACAACAGTCAGTCAATAAATATCATTCTTATTCATACTGAACAACATGATAATTTTAAAAAACAGAATAATTACGTCAAATCTTCGTCTGTTCGTGGATTTGTAAGTGGCGTCATTAAAAAATGTAAGCAAGGATACCCTCTATCACCAACAAGCATGCCATCCAGTCGGCGTTCAAAGTACCGCATATACAGTAGAGAGTTCCGAAATATACGGCTGTCGTGGGCACTACCAGGCCACTCTGGTACTATGTCCAAGAACTCCATCCTCGGACCAACGACAGCCTGGAACAAAGATGATAATTAAAAAAATAAAAAGAATAACTTGGAGACTAAAAAAATGGAGTGATATTAAATCACATAATTGATGAGCCATAATAGTATTTCAATTATGAATTAAAAACTCGAATGAAAACCTACTTGTACGTTGAGTGAAAAATAACCTTTACGGTTCCGGAAAATTTCCGCAATATTGTTAAATCTCGTGGACGACAGCCTGATATGTGTGCAGTCAATAGCTCCATCAATACCCGGTAGACCGATTGCTCCATTTCCTTTTCCAAGGTCAATGAATAAGCGGCGATTCTCCATGCGTGCGTCAAAATCCCTTGGCATTTTTATAAATTCCGGAAGTAAACTAGCCAGTAAGTAGCTTACACGGAAAACAATTCTCGACACTGTCGGTTGGGAGATGTGCATAGTGTCACCGAGCAGTTGCTACAAATATATTTTAAACAATTTTCCTCATGCACACTCTTTAATTATCAATATTTCAAACGTTAAAAATAGAATATTATATTTACAACTTACCTGAAAACTTGCAGTTGCATAATATCGTAAACACACCAGTAGTTTCAATTCCGGTGAAATGGGTGAGCCACGGTTGTCATATTTTGCAAGTCTGTCGTAGATTTTTGGTAGAATACCAAACATTACGGAGTCCTTCGAAAAACGAAATCGCCTTTTGAATTCCTCCGCATCATACAAGTCATAAGGATTTTGACCGTCCCGTATATATTTTTGGTTTAGCCTATTGGCCGCTATTCTATGATCATTGCCTTCATTAATATCGTCAATATCGATATTTTCGATGTCAATATCAATATTAACATCAATGGCAATGTCCAATAAATCCATTTGTCACTTTTCTTTTTGCTAACTATTCGCTTCTTTTACGTAAGTAATGGCGGGTAATGGCCGTATAGGATGCAATAGGATGGTCTTAAGACGTCGAAAACGTTGTCTTGAGAATATTACCACACTTTGCGAGAATAGGATCGTCTTGAGACTCGAATAAGATCATCTCAAGCAAATGCTTAAGACACGACCTTAAGCATTTGCTTAAGACACGTTTATGAATCTAGGCGGCATCTTAAGGGGGGAGACCACTGTCTTGGCCCGAAATGTAAGGGTATTTTCGGGAATTTATTTCAACCAAACAACGCAAGTAAATCAATTTATTGCTTAGTATAGTCAATAGTGTATATATCGAAGGGTAAGAAAAAATTTTTTTTAATCAAATTCATAAATCCGTTTTCTGTATACACTCCGTCAAAATTTGCGCTCCGGAAAAAACATGCTAGTCGCGTTGACAGTCCCCAGACCATATGGTTCATCGAAATTCAAAAAAACAATAATACTTAGAAACTAGAAGCCTGCCTCTATTACGTGACGATCGCAAAATGTCGAATTTGTAAAAAATAACAAAATGGCGGACCACTGAAAAAAGTCATGTTTTCGGGGTACAAAATTGGGGAAATGTTGCTAAAAAAAATAGATGCAGGTCGAAAATTGAAAATGTCTGATCGTCACGTAATAGCGACGGGTTTTCCGTACAATAAATGTCCTTGATCAAGCCAATTGGACGTATAGTTTTCTCTGTAGACGGTCAACGCGGTTGAGAAATGTCATTCTGAGAAAAACACGTTCAAAGTTCCGCGTGGCTCAGTCGCGCGTTTGACACCGCTTCACGAAAAACACCATATCTCCGTCAATTTTGCAAATTTCTTCATAAAATTTGGAGAGAACATTCTTGAAACATACGTCTTTCAGAAAATGTAAAAAAAAATTTCAGATTTGAGACAGTGGTCTCCCCCCTTAAGCAAATGCTTAAGAGGATCTTAATCTTAAGACACGTTTATGAATACCGCCCTAAATCTTATAATCGGAACATATTTGTGGACTATGTACTCTTTTTTCACATTTTTGTTTATTTTAATCTCAAGATGCCAACTGAATATAAAAATTTTTTCGAAAAGCAGAAATAATATCTGTTCCTACTGTATCCATTTAATTTTCCAATTTTATAATTGTATAAAATAAAAATGTTTCAATTTACTTTGGTTTTACTATTTTTTTTTATAAAAAGTTAGAATTAACAAGTTTAAATCGAAAATTAAACGTGTTTCGAAATGCGGCACCACTCCCTCATGTGCGGCGTCTCTCCTACCAAAGGATGTTTTTAGTTTCATTTTTTAAGGGTGACAAATATTAAAATTTTGATTTTCTTTAATGCTAGTAGAATCACAAGATGTTGAACTAATAATATGTATCCTTGGAAAACATTTTCATTGCAAAATTTATACACGGTGACAATTTTTCGTAACGTGCGGCAACTCTCCCACAATTACCCTAATCATCAGTCGTCAGTGTATCATCGAGACTCCTGATGGTTGCGGTTTTGATGAAACAGTGATATATGATTTCAAAAAGAGATGGCTCACATAAAAAATTATAAACACTATACTGCATTCCATAGTGGAGCATACCGACGCCCCTACCGGTTTGCGACCGATCTGCGCAGCTCCCACTACTACCCACAGTTTGAATCGCATGCGATTGGTCATGGTAATTTCCGAAGAATAACGCGGGACCTGGCCGTTGTCAACGTAAACAGTACACGAATAGTTAACAGAGAGAGTAGAGGGCCATGCGACGGAGAAAAACATAGGCGGTTAAGTGGGGAGTCGAGCGTAGAGAGAAGAGATTAAGGACGAAATAAGGAAGGAGAGAGAAGAAATGAAAAAGGAGAGGGAGGAAAGACGTAGGATGGAGGAAGAGTGGAGAGGGGAAAGGAATAGGTGGGAGGAAGAGATGAGGGAGGAGAGGAAGTGGAAGGAGGTGGTGGGAAGGGTTGGTAGAAAAACTGGGAAACTGGAAGAAAAGGAGAGAAGGATGGAGGAGGTGATGGAGAAGGTAGAAAGATGAGAAAAAGAAAAGAAGAGGGTGGAGGGGGGGACAAGGAAGTGATTAGGAATGAGGAGGAGTGGAGACTAAGAGTGAGAAGGATAGAGGTAATGCAAGATAAGAAGGAGAGAGAGAGGAAAAGATGTAACGTGGTGGTAAGAGGGATGGGGGGGGGGAGGAAGTGACGTGAAGGCGGAAGTGGGGAAGGTTTGGGAAAGGATGGGGCTGGGGGTGGAGGGAATAAAGGAGGTGGTGAGAATAGGAAAAGCAGGAAAAGAAGGAAGGGGAATGGTATTGGTGAGATTGGAGGGAAGAGAGGAAAAGAGGAAGTTTATCGAGGCAAAAAATAAACTGAGAGGAAGAAGAGAAAGGAGGACGACCTAACAGAGGAGGAAAGGAGGACAAGGTGGAAGATTGAGAGGGAGGCGCAAAGGGAGAGGGAGAGAGGTAGAAGGGTGCAGGTGGGCTACATAAAAATGTGGGTGGACGGGAAAGTAAGAAGGTGGGAAGAAATAAAGGAAAAATGGTGTGAGGAGCAGGGAATCGAATGATGTGGGATGGGGGAGTAGAAAGGGAAAAGAGGATGAGGAAAGAAAAGGAAAAGAGGGGGATTTGGAAGGTGGCATTCTGGAATGTGGCGGGAGTAAAGAGGAAGGATGAAGAGTTCTGGAGGGGATTGACGGAATGGGATGTAATGGTTATGAGTGAGACGTGGATAGAGGAGAAAGAGGCTGTGGCAAGGAGGCTGCCCAGGGGGTATGTTTGGGAAAAGCAATGGGCCAGGAGGGAAAACAAGATGGGGAGAGCGATAGGGGGACTGATAATGGGTGTAAGAAAAAGGTTTGAAATGGGAGAGGGGGGAGGAGGAGGGAGGGAGGGGATAATGGCGAAGAAAATGAAGATTGGGGAGGGGTGGTGGAAGATAGTGGGGGTATATATAAATGGAGACATGAAGGAGAAACTAGAGGATCTGGGGGAATGGATGGAGGAGAGGGAAGGGGGAGTAAGAGTAGTAATAGGGGGAGATTTTAATGCGCGTACGGGGGAGGAAGGGGGAGTAGAATTGGGAGGTGAGGAGGAGGAGGGGGAGGAGGAGATCCAAGGACAAGGAGGTGAATGGGGAAGGGAGGAGATTGTGCAGGTATTTGGAGGAAACAGGTTGGGGAATAATGAATGGAAACACAGTGGGGGACGAGGAGGGGGAGTGTACTTTCCCAGGGGGAAGGGGGAACACAGTAATTGATTATGTGTTAGGGAACGAAGATACAAGGGAGAAGGTGGAAAGGATGGAGGTAGGGGATAGGATAGAGTCGGACCACCATCCGGTGGTGGTGTGACTAAGAGGGGAGGGGAGAGAATAAAAATAATTATCATTTGAAATCGTGTTTCCTTAACAGTAGTATGGTAAGGCGGTTTCCAACTCAGGTCCTCTGAGGGGAGCGCGGGGGCGGGGGGAAGTGAGGGCGCGCGGGGGAGCGCGGCGGAGGGAAACATGGGCGCGGGGCCTGCGGGGAGAGGAAAACCGGTTGCGCGCGCACGAGCCGCGGAGTGGGGGATGCCGCGATGATGGAGGGGATCACTCCAGGCCGAGCCGCCGCGGAGACCGGACCCACCGCCGACAACTTTTTAGATCTAACCGGAGGGAGTGAATGACCTTGGCCCACCCCCAAATATTTTTCCAAACCGTTATGTAGCTGAAATTGTTTTAATAATTTATTTTTATTGGGAATTATTTCGGACGATCTCGGGAAAAATCGACGTTTTTTGACACACCGCGTCTTCGGAGGGTGGGAAAGAGATAGAACATTACTTTAAAGCTAAAATCTGGGAGAGGGAAAGAGACAGCGCTACATAGTGATACAAACACATTTTATTCTAAAGCTAACAGTATTTCGAAGCGTTTCGATTTACTTTAAAGCTAAATCTGGGAGAGGAAAAGAGACAGCGCTACATAGTGATAGAAACACATTTTATTAAAGCTAACAGTATTTCAAAGCGTTCCGATTTAACGTCGCTGCATATCGTGTGTAATTTGAATCTCCTCTAGCAGTCGTGCAGGATGGCGACATTTGGCAGCGCGAATCATAGAAAGAATTATGCGGCGTCAGCAGAAACTTTTTTCCATACCAATATGTGATGGAAAGTTTTCCCCAACACAGAGAAATAATAATAATTTTTTAATCACCGATATAGCAAACTGTTATGTAGCAAACAGACATATTTTTCCGAACCATTATGTAGCGAGCATTCTAAAGCTAACAGTACTTCAAAGCGTTCCGATTTAACGTCGCGGCGTATCACGAGATTTCGCGAAATCTGACTCTTCTGGAGCAGCCGCGCTAGATGACGTCATTTGGCAGCGTGAAGAACAAAATACAATACATGTAGAAACGTCGAATCTTAAAATTATGCGGCATCAGCAGAAAAAATCTTTTCCATATCAACAGACATTTTTTTCCCAACGCAGAGAAATAATAATTTTAATCCCCTCCCTCACCGATCTACCGAACCAATATGTAGCAAACACACACTCTAAAGCTAACAATTTTTAAAAATGTTTTTCAATCTTAACATCGCAGCGTATCGCGCGATCACGTGTAATTTGAATCCCCCGAGATGGGACCGCCGTGCAAGATTACATCATTTGGTGACGTAACGAACGCACGAATCATAAAAAGAATTATGTGGTGTCAGCAGAAATTGGTGAGGTGAGAAGGAGGAAGACGGATAAATAAATAGAGAAATAATATGTTTAAGAAATTTAATTACAATTAAAAGAATATAAAAATATAAACAGAAATGAAATATAATTTAACATTTTTTTCCTACGAGCATCCGCTAAAATATCATTGATGACAGATGCTACCAGTTCGCAATCTACAAGATAATCCTCGTCGTAGTATTCGCTATCACATATTATTTTAGCAGCACGACGCGTATGTAATGTTTCGCAGGCAGCGTCGCCCTGTTACAACACAGTAACAAAAGTTTTAAAGTTTGTCCTCACATCTTCTGCAGTTTGATACAGCCGCGGATACACATAGCTTACACATGACTTAAGATTAAATAAAAATGATACTGTATTCAGTTTGAAATACAGCGACTTATTACGTAGTATCATCTTTAGAATTGGAGGCGAGAATCATAGAAAGAATTATGCAGAGTCGATAGAAATTGATGACAAGTGAAGGAGGGAGACAGACAAGCAAATAGATTGCAATATTTGTAAAATGATTACATATTGTTCAATTAATTAAACAATAGAAATATAAAAATAGAATATAAATAGTGAATCAGCAGAACCATCTCTCTCTATCTCTCTCTCTCTCTCTCTCTCTGTCTCTGTCTCTCAATCTCTCGTTCTTTCTCCTTCTCTTTTTCTCTTCTTCACATCAATCGCAAGACAACATGAACATTCACGAACAGCTGATGGACTTCCTATTTACTTTTCGCGACATCATACATACATACTCTTCCACACAACACCTCGTCTACATTCATACGCACTCACGCTCTCGTGACCGAACCGAGTGCTCAGTTACACAGAACAGTAATATCTCAACAACATTCGCCAAAAGTGTTACGTATCTATTGTATCGCCTCAATTCTTTATCTCTAAATAAACCGCACGATTCTCAACATCTTTGAGTTCTCTCCATACAAATAGAATATAAAAATACAATATAAAAAAGACAAAAATATAATAATAATAATAAAAATAATAATTTAATTTGTTACCCACTTTTGTGTTACAATTTAACGATCATATACTCTTTCCATTTCATTCCCGCGATTGTGTCAGTGTATGTCCTACCCTTCTAATGTATCCTGCTGTGTCTTAACAAATTTTTTTTATTTTACAAGTGTTTCCTTATCTATTTTATGTTGCATAATCATCTTTTATCACTTTCCTGTTCTTCCCATCTTTCCATTCTCCCTATTATCTCCTATAGAATAACCAAGTTTGTCCCTTCTCCTCTAATTACCTCTTTCCAATTGCTGCCACTCTCTCCACTTACTTCACATGCTTCAATCACGTGTTTCACTGTTTCTTCCTCTTTCTTACAAACCATACATATCCTTTCTTCTTTCTTCTTTCGATAGCCAGCCACGGAGACCTCTCCAGACCTGACCCACGCCCGAAAATTTTTTATACCTAGCCGAGTGAGGAAATGACCTTGGCCCAACCCCAAAAATTTTTTCCAAACCAATATGTGATCGAATTTTCCCCCCAACACAGAGAAATAATAATTTATTTTTATCGGATGATGTTTCAGACAATGTCGGGAAAGATCGGCATTTTACAAACCACGTATTCGGAGGAAGGAAAGAGAGAGCATTACATTAAAATCTAAATTCGTGGAGGGAAAGAGAGAGCAATACTTAGCGTCGCAGCGTCTCGCGCGATCGTGCGTAATTTGACTCCTCTGGAGCAGCCGCGTGCGATGACGTCATTCAACGGCGCGAAGAAGGCTCGAACGAAATAGAATTATGCAGTGTCTGCAAATGTTAGAATTATGTGGCGAAAGGAGAAGGAAGACGGGTAAATAAAATGTAGAAATAATATAAGTTTAAGAAATATATATTGTTATAGAAAAAAATATAAATATACAACTAAATAGAAATATAATAAAAAAGGAATATAATAATAAAATATAATAATAAAATGTAATAAAATAACACGGAATAAATAGTAAAAACAGAAAAAAATAGTAAAAATAGAAAAAAATAGAAAAAATAGAAAAAAATAGTAAAAATAGAAAAAATATATACAAATGAAATTAACTAAACAAATTAAAATCTATATAAATTAATCTCTCCGCGCTGCGTTGGCGGTGGCGCGAGCAAGATCCGGGAGCATGTCCCGCAAACGCTCTATCTGGGGCGGTGGTGGCAGCGGTGGCAGGTTCTAAAACATGTAAACGCAAATATAATATTAATACATTCCGCACAATATCCTATCACAATATCACTTACCAGCAAGCCATCAATGGCTGCAGCGATGTTGTCGCTGTCATCGCTGTCATCGGTGTCATCGGTGTCGGAGGATGAGGAGTCCTCGATGCTGTCCTCACCACCACCACCACCACCGACTGCTCCCTGCAAATCCTAGAACATAGAAACCTTGATATAATATTCACGTGTTAAACGTAAAAAAAACGTACAAAACATTGTTATGTACATACCTCCTGATTATTCCCCCACATCTCCTGGTCCTCGTCGGGCGCAATCCTGAATATTCACATTATTTTTGGTTGGAACTATTGCCTTTAAAGAGACTGTTGCCGTCAAAGATTTGAAGACAACTGGTCTCGCTGCATCTCCAGGCCCTTGCATTTAAAATCTTATCATGAAATCGAGAAGTGCGTAGCTTTGCAAAAGTAAGATGCTGTTGTTCTCCACATTCATTTTCGCTGACCATCCTCTCCTTCTTCACACGCATCTTCTTTCCCTTCTTCTTTGGACACACCAAGCGACTAGACCAAATCACTTTGATCATGTATCGAACGGGTATTGAACGGCTTTGAACATGTATCGAACGTGAATCGAACGTGAATCGTACCACTCTGAACGTGAATCGTACCCCTCTGAACGTGTATCAAACGGGTATCGAACGTGAATCGAACGTGAATCGTACCACTCTGAACGTGAATCGTACCACTGTGAACGTGAATCGTACCACTCTGAACGTGAATCGTACCACTCTGAACGTGAATCGTACCACTCTGAACGTGAATCGTACCACTTCGAACATGCATCGAACGTCAATCGTACCACTTCGAACATGCATCGAACGTCAATCGTACCACTTCGAACGTGTATCAAACGGGTATCGAACGTGAATCGAACGTGAATCGTACCACTCTGAACGTGAATCGTACCACTCTGAACGTGAATCGTACCACTCTGAACGTGAATCGTACCACTTCGAACATGCATCGAACGTCAATCGTACCACTTCGAACATGCATCGAACGTCAATCGTACCACTTCGAACATGCATCGAACGTCAATCGTACCACTTCACGTACATGATCGTTAAATTGTAACGCGAATGTGGGCAATAAATTAAATTATTATTATTATTATTATTATTATTATTATATTTTTTTTATAATGCACTTTTATATTGAATTTTTATATTTTTTATTTTTTTTATATTTATTTTTTATATTCTATTTATATTCTATTTTTATATTTTTTATTTTTTATATTATATTTAATATTTAATTGTATTTTCTTTTTTTATTATTTTATTTTCTTTTATTATATTATTTCTTTATAATGTATTTTTATATTGAATTGAGTTTTTATATTTTTATTTTTTTATTTCTTATTTTTATATTCTATTTATATTCTATTTATATTCTATTTTTATATTTTTTATTTTTTATATTATATTTGATATTTAATTGTATTTTCTTTTTTTATTATTTTATTTTCTTTTATTATATTATTTTTTTTATATTGTATTTTTATATTGAATTGAGTTTTTATATTTTTATTCTTTTTATTTCTTATTTTTATATTCTATTTATATTCTATTTATATTCTATTTTTATATTTTTTCTTTTTTATATTATATTTGATATTTAATTGTATTTTCTTTTTTTATTATTTTATTTTCTTTTATTATATTATTTTTTTTATATTGTATTTTTATATTGAATTGAGTTTTTATATTTTTATTTTTTTTATTTCTTATTTTTATATTCTATTTATATTCTATTTTTATATTTTTTTCTTTTTTATATTATATTTGATATTTAATTGTATTTTCTTTTTTTATTATTTTATTTTCTTTTATTATATTATTATATTCTTTTTATTATATTTCTTCTTTAATTGTATTTACTTTTATTTTATTATATTCTTTTTTATTATATTTCTTATTTAATTGTATTTTCTTTTATATTTATATTTATATTGTGTTGTATTTAGGAATTGGAAAGAGGTAATTAGAGGAGAAGGGAAAAACTTGGCTATTCTATGGGAGATAATAGGGAGAAGGAAAACATGGGAAGAACAGGAAAGTGATAAAAGAATATTATACAACATAGAATAGATTAGGAAACACTTGTAAAATAGAAAAAATTGTTAAGACACAGCAGGATACATTAGAAGGGCGGGACTTACACTGACACAATCATGAGAATGAAATGGAAAGATTATTTCATCGTTAAATTGTAACGCAAAAGTGGGCAATAAATTAAATTATTATTTTTATTATTATTATTATATTTTTGTCTTTTTTGTATTGTATTTTTATATTCTATTTGTATGGAGAGAACTCAAAGATGTTGAGAATCGTGCGGTTTATTTAGAGATAAAGAATTGAGGCGATACAATAGATACGTAACACTTTTGGCGAATGTTGTTGAGATATTACTGTTCTGTGTAACTGAGCACTCGGTTCGGTCACGAGAGCGTGAGTGCGTATGAATGTAGACGAGGTGTTGTGTGGAAGAGTATGTATGTATGATGTCGCGAAAAGTAAATAGGAAGTCCATCAGCTGTTCGTGAATGTTCATGTTGTCTTGCGATTGATGTGAAGAAGAGAAAAAGAGAAGGAGAAAGAACGAGAGATTGAGAGACAGAGACAGAGAGAGAGAGAGAGAGAGAGATAGAGAGAGATGGTTCTGCTGATTCACTATTTATATTCTATTTTTATATTTCTATTGTTTAATTAATTGAACAATATGTAATCATTTTACAAATATTGCAATCTATTTGCTTGTCTGTCTCCCTCCTTCACTTGTCATCAATTTCTATCGACTCTGCATAATTCTTTCTATGATTCTCGCCTCCAATTCTAAAGATGATACTACGTAATAAGTCGCTGTATTTCAAACTGAATACAGTATCATTTTTATTTAATCTTAAGTCATGTGTAAGCTATGTGTATCCGCGGCTGTATCAAACTGCAGAAGATGTGAGGACAAACTTTAAAACTTTTGTTACTGTGTTGTAACAGGGCGACGCTGCCTGCGAAACATTACATACGCGTCGTGCTGCTAAAATAATATGTGATAGCGAATACTACGACGAGGATTATCTTGTAGATTGCGAACTGGTAGTGTGATATCCCACTATTTTTCGCGCGGTACTATTTAAACATCTTCGTATAAACCTCCAAGTCACTCCACCAAAGTCCTTCCAAATCAACAAATACCCCTTCTCCCCAATCGCTGATCACCTCGATGATGTACCTTAGCGGTCCCCATCTCGAGATGGTCAGTACAAAACCTCCTTCGATTATTCGCCATACGAGGCACAAACTCCCCCTCTTGCTAATTTTAAACAAGTCCCTCGCCCCAAAAACCCCTTAAATCGAGACCACGTCTCACCCCTTTCCCATTAAAACTCCAGAAATCCATCCGATAGGTTGAACATATAATTCCCTATTCATAAAAACCCCGGAAATGTAATTGCGAAGAATATTTGGTGTACGTGACAGAAACGCGTCTAATAATAGACGCACCATTGTAAAAACCCCGGAAGTCCTACTGCGACTTATTTATTAAATATGTCAAGGCCTATACCGCGCGTACCCCCGCGACAATTATATAAATACGAGGGGACCGAGACAGAAGTCCTCTTTCGACGAAATCTACTTGCGAAAGGACCACGAAACAAAAGTTTACTTTAACCAGTGTTTAAACATATCATCTCACCAATCATTGTAAGCCTTTATTATTATCATTTATTACTACGGCATATCACCATCCTCCATATTTTGTATCATTATTCTTGTTGCTTTCATATACCTTTTGAATTATTAACGCTTATTGCTTTATATATATATATATTTTTGTACTATTAACGCCTATTGCGTTCATACCTTTTGAATTATTAACGCTTATCGCTTTATGTCATTCTACTTTATCGTATATTGTATTTCATGTCCATACATATTTTGCTATTGTTCACCATTAATATCAATGTCATGTGCTAATGCTAAATGTCTATCACATAATTATAAAACTTATCAAAAATCACGATAATAGTACATAACGTGTTAAAAGTGCTTCAATTTGAATAAACGATTCCTGTTTAAATCACGCTTTGAATTATTGTGTGTATTCCGCGATCGCGAGGATTCCATATCCAAACCTAGCTGCCGCAACAGCTGATCTCGATTCCCGAACGCGAAAGAGCCTACAGTGTTTACCAACGTTCTTTTGCATAGCCCGCGTACAGTCGTATAATTAGACGGATTTCGCGGAAGTATTACGAGTAACTTCCTACGTGAATGCAACGGTAAATGCAATTTCTTAGTCAAAACAAATACAAAGTGCTCTAACGGGTGTCTCCCGGGTGTATATTCGCCATTTAAGCCTTCCCTGGTCGATCAGCGTGCGGAAAACGTGCATTCTCGCCTGTGTTCCTTCTAAAACCCTCAGCGTGCGGAAAACGTGCATTCTCGCCAGTGTTCCTTCAAAACCCTCAGCGTGCGGAAAACGTGCATTCTCGCCTGTGTTCCTTCTAAAACCCTCAGCGTGCGGAAAACGTGCATTCTCGCCTGTGTTCCTTCTAAAACCCTCAGCGTGCGGAAAACTTGCATTCTCGCCTGAAATCCTTCTAAAACCCTCAGCGTGCGGAAAACGTGCATTCTCGCCTGAGTCCCTCCAAACCCTCAGCGTGCGGAAAACTTGCATTCTCGCCTGAGTCCCTCCAAAAAACGATCAGCGTGCGGAAAACTTGCATTCTCGCCTGACAATTACCCCTCGTGTCATCGTCCCTAAACCCCTCCACCCGGGACGTGACAGTAGCATCTGTCATCAATGATATTTTAGCGGATGCTCGTAGGAAAAAAATGTTAAATTATATTTCATTTCTGTTTATATTTTTATATTCTTTTAATTGTAATTAAATTTCTTAAACATATTATTTCTCTATTTATTTATCCGTCTTCCTCCTTCTCACCTCACCAATTTCTGCTGACACCACATAATTCTTTTTATGATTCGTGCGTTCGTTACGCCACCAAATGATGTAATCTTGCACGGCGGTCCCATCACGGGGGATTCAAATTACACGTGATCGCGCGATACGCTGCGATGTTAAGATTGAAAAACATTTTTAAAAATTGTTAGCTTTAGAGTGTGTGTTTGCTACATATTGGTTCGGTAGATCGGTGAGGGAGGGGATTAAAATTATTATTTCTCTGTGTTGGGGAAAACTTTCCATCACATATTGGTATGGAAAAAAGTTTCTGCTGACGCCGCATAATTCTTTCTATGATTCGCGCTGCCAAATGTCGCCATCCTGCACGACTGCTAGAGGAGATTCAAATTACACACGATATGCAGCGACGTTAAATCGGAACGCTTTGAAATACTGTTAGCTTTAATAAAATGTGTTTGTATCACTATGTAGCGCTGTCTCTTTTCCTCTCCCAGATTTAGCTTTAAAGTAAATCGAAACGCTTCGAAATACTGTTAGCTTTAGAATAAAATGTGTTTGTATCACTATGTAGCGCTGTCTCTTTCCGTCTCCCAGATTTTAGCTTTAAAGTAATGTTCTATCTCTTTCCCACCCTCCGAAGACGCGGTGTGTAAAAAAACGTCGATTTTTCCCGAGATCGTCCGAAATAATTCCCAATAAAAATAAATTATTAAAACAATTTCAGCTACATAATGGTTTGGAAAAATATTTGGGGGTGGTCATTCACTCATCATCAAGGTCATTCACTCCCTCCGGTTAGGTCTAAAAAGTTTTCGGCGGTGGGTCCGGTCTCCGCGGCGGCTCGGCCTGGAGTGATCCCCTCCATTATCGCGGCATCCCCCACTCCGCGGCTCGTGCGCGCGCAACCGGTTTTCCTCTCCCCGCAGGTCCCGCGCCCATGTTTCCCTCCGCCGCGCTCTCCTCAGAGGACCTGAGTTGGAAACCGCCTTACCATACTACTCTTAACCTACTACAATCTTTCTAAAATTTTTCAGATATTTTTTTTATATGAATAGGAAACAGGACATGCGCAAAGTAAAATAAAAATATAATATTTTAATTTTAACCCTATAATATGAAACACCCTAGTGCATAGACAAAACTTACGTGTTAAACTACCTCGAGAACAGGCAGGTGATCCTCTTTGTGGATTTGAAGGCCGCGTTTGACTCGGTGGATAGGGGGGTGTTGATGAAAACGATAAGGGGAAGGCGGCTAAGGGAAGGACTGGCGGAGAGGTGTGAGGAGGTGTTAAGGGAGACAGTATGCAGGGTAAGAGTGGGGGACGAGGAGGGGGAGAGATTTTGGACCGTAAGGGGGGTGAGGCAAGGGTGTCAGCTAAGCCCAAGCCTGTTCACCCTGTTAATAGCGGATATGGATAATTGGACAACGGGGGTTGGGGGTTGGGGGTAAAGGTGGGGGAGAGAAAGATTTTCACGCTGGCATACGCAGATGATGTGGCGATGTTAGCCGAGGATGAGGATGGGATGAGGGGTATGATAGGGAAGTTAGAAAGATATTTTGATGGGAAGGGCCTGCAAGTAAAGGTGGGAAAAACAAAGGTGATGAAGCGTAGGAGAGGTGGGGAAGGTGGAAGAAAATGATCTGGAGGTGGAAAGGGAAAGAATTGGAAGAGGTGAAGAAATATAAATACCTAGGATACACGGTGAAGGGGAATGGGGGGCAGGAAAAACATGTGGAAGAAAGAGTGAGGGAGGGGCAGCGGTAATGGGGAAGGTGTGAGGAATAGGAAAAAGGTTATTTGGGAAGGATTGGGTAAGAAGGATATGGCTTTTCGACAGGTTAGTATGGGCGGTGGTGGGATATGGGGCGGAGGTGTGGGGGTGGAAAGAGAGGGGGAAGGTGGCGGCCCTACAAGATAGATTTTTAAAATGAGTTTTGGGGGTTGAAAGAAGCACTCCGGGCTATATGATCAGGGAAGAGATGCAAAGGGGGTTGTTAAGGGGTAGGGCAGGGATGAGGGCGTGGGGCTATGAAAGAAAATTGTAAGAGGGACAGGGAGGGGAACTAGCGGGGGCATGTTAGGAAGAGATGAAGGGGAGGTTTAAGAGGGGAAAGGTGCTGGAGGGGTGGGAAAAGGAAAGGGAGCAATTTTTCTTGGAAAGGGGGTGGACAGTAGAGGAGGTAGAAAGAGGGAGGGAAAAGGGGGAGATAAGAGGGGAGGAGATAGTGGAAAGGGAAAGAAAGCTACAGGAGGAGGAGAGGTGGAGGAGGATAGGGGAGGCTAGATATAACAAGTGGTATGGAGGGTAAAGGAGTCGGGGGTGCCGGGCTACCTGAAGAAGGGATGGGGGGAGAGTAGGTGGCAGAGTGTAGCAAGGTTCAGGTTGGGGAATGAAATGAGAGGGGGTAGGTATTGGGAAGCGGAGGAGAAAAGGATGTGTAGGGTGTGTGGTTGGGAGGAAGAATCGTGGGAGCATGTGTGGGAGGTATGTATGGGATCGGGGGGAGAGGGGGTGGCAGGAGATGGTGGACGAGGTGTTGGGTGAGGAGGGGGAAGGAGAGGAATGGCTGAGGAGTATAGAGGAGAGGAGGGAGGGATGTGGGTGAGAAGTGTAGAGGATGGATGAGGAAATGAGAGAGAATGGGCGGCGAGTGGAAGCGGAGGTCAAGGAGGGGGAGCGTAGACAGGAGTGAGTAGAATTAAGTTGTAGAAGGTTAAGGATAGTTTAAGTTAAGTTAAGTGGAGAATGTAAAGGGAGATTATAACCCCTAGGGGAATAATAAAGGATATATATACTATTTATACTATATACTATTGCGAAATGCAGTATAAAAAGGCATTTTACTGAGTAAATTTTTCGAAAAGCTACCTGTTCACCTATGTCAATGAGGTTTGAATATGTTGTAGCAATGTAGCAGTTAACATTCTGAACAACTTCTTCCTTATATATTTAGATGGACAGTTTTTGAACGTACAGTCTAAGCGTGCGCTGTAAAACTGTACGTCTAAACTGTTACCTCCACCGTAATAATAATACGAAGAAGAAGGATAATAATTCTGCATAATGATGATGATTACGATGCCCTCTATCATTTCGCAGACCCAAAAAGTAAAAATCCACACAAACTTGGAAATTGGTATGTATCATTAGAAGACACTTACTTCTGCATACACGTACGAACTTATGACCATAAGAAATATACGTTTCATGCATTATATAGGAATCCCAACTCACATAAATTAGTCTCATTATGCACAACCCCGTTCAGATCGTCCCACAAATTACTATATAAACACGCGCGTGGTACATATAAACATGTTAAGTCCGGAAGGGACTTTTCAATAAATCACCCCGAGCGGCTGGAATGATCTATCAAAGGGCTTAGGCCCACTTTGACTATACTTATCAGGGAACGGGAAGGTAGAAGGGTTTGAATGAGATCTTACAATGGAATTTGGGGAATAACAATAAGATTATATATATATTCTGGTTAAATATAATAGAAATTACATGCCCCACAGACGGCGCTCCGTCTCTGCTGACGCTAGTATGTCGGTCAACCTGTCGTAGGTCATGGTCGCTCGCTATGCTCTCGGGTAGCACTCGGAAGTCGACGGATATCGGAGTCCATATTATTATCGCTCTAGCCCGTTCCTTCACATGTCTTCACGGGGTCGACGGCGGTTCGGATCGCAGCGCAAGGGCTCTGCCGGCTAGGCCGTTCGCGGTGTATCGGAAGGAGTTAAGGTCCGCGCACACATATCCGTTCCGTGTCAGTTCCGTATCCGTCCGGTGTCCGTCCGTATCCGTGCGATGTCCCTAATTTCACTGACTCTGGCCCGGTCAGTCCCAAATTCAGTCGTTTCTGCAAGCCTGCTGTACAGTTTTGTCAGTCAGTAGGTGACAAAAATATTCGTACACCCTTCAAAACAGAATAACATCTTTAAAATTGGTTCAAACGACGTGATTTTTTTTAGAAGCTGGAAGGATTAGTATACTATGTAGTTTACCAACAGTTAAGGCTGCCGTCTCATTTTTGTTATGGTCCGAATCGATCGAAGCGTCCCCAGTAAACAAACGGAGCCTAATGAAACTACTGCGATCGATAAAAAGAATTTGTACAGCGATGACATCTTCAGGTACTCTGGGTAGGTGAATTTTTAATGCTTAGTTGCCACATGTTCTGTACTCTCCGTCTCTGCCGCGCTGTTGCCACAGAGTTCTCTCTTTTCATCGAGAAATCATGAAGGAATACCTACAGCACGAGAGCTGCGTCTAGCGTCAGAGCCTCCCTGAACGTAGCAATAATGGAAGAGAGGTCCGGGAGTGTAAGAAGGAAAGATGGAAAGATACCAAACCTGACACAATTTGAACTATCATTAGATATTACGCATAAGATTTATTTGCAGAATTGAAAGCCCGTTTCGTTTAAAGTAGTCCGATTTAAATTATTTCCTGTCAATTTAATTGGCAGAATCACTTTCATATTGATACGATGAAAAATAAAGAAATTCTGTGCCTCCATAATCGGTGATACATCGCCGAGCAACTCCAGGCAACAAGTTAGACGGTTGAGCGATATAATGTCGCTCGGCTCGAGCTTCGGGGGACCTCAAGAATGAAGGCCTTCGACTAAAAAAATTATTTGTGGTCGACGGATGAATTCCCGGCGAATAAACTGAAATTTGATAGTTTATTTCAATAATGAAACAATAATAATTAGCATATCAATGTCCCTTCTAAACTTCGCAATTCTTATTATGTTCTCTTATTCTGTGCAATATTTATGATTTTTAAATTTTCTGTTCTCTCTGTCTCTGCCGCGCTGTTGCCACAGAGTTCTCTCTTTGTATCGAGAAGTCTTGGAGGATATGGCACGAGAGCTGCGTCTGGTGGCAGAACCTCGTTGAACGTAAAAGAGGATAGCAGTAATGAAAGGTAGAGACGTTCGAGAGTGTAGACAGGAAACATGTCGATGAAACAATACAAATTTGAAGGTCCCCTTGTAAGGCTGCTAAGTAGGTAGTCCTCTTATTGCATCCGACCTGTATGCAGTGTGGATCTGTAACACAGTATTAATACTTAATTGTTATTTCATAAGTGTACACAATTTTCCGTAGAATTTATAAGGTGTGAAACATTACCTGAAACATTTAACATTCCATTTGCCCTGGCATTACTGTCCCATACACCATGTTCTCAGTAATTTTTTAAAAAGTCCGTCTGTAAGAAATGATCGCAGACATTTCGGTAAGTCGGTTATAAAAGTAAAAGTTTGTTTCAATATTTCGTTGAACATCATGCATACCTGCGACGCCCGTATGTACCAGCCTGGCGTCCGATTGACCAAACGGGACTTGGCACCCTTACATATGCAAATAATTTGCAACGTAGATCCGCATCAGTATCTTTTCTTCTAGCTTGCGTCTGTATTCTGTCTGTCTGCTTCTGTGAACTTAGAAATGTGACTGAAAAAATTAAATAGTGAATTAAATTTATTATTTCCCTCGTCACTTTCTTGGGAAAGTTAGGGCGGCGTCGATCGACTCGCGTGATCGTACGATCACGCGAGGAAAAGTGCCATTGCTGACACTTGTGACCACTGACACAGTCAGTGGTCCTACACTTTACAGTGCGGTGCGACGCCGGATTGATCAAATATATTATTTCCCTCGTCACGCCGGTTCGATAAGATCGGAGTTTCCCTCTTTCGCTTTTTCAAGCTTTTCGGTTTTTCTTTCGCTCTTTCTGCTAGTATAAATTGTGGCTCCCGAATAGGCATGCACCTATTGTGTCGACTATCTATTAATTCGGGTAGCATGCATTCTAAATAAAATTGAACCAGTTTTGGCTCCATTTCTCTTTTCCAAAACGCATCATCTCTCTCTACTTTTATAGATTTCAGCCCCTTCGGGGTCCAAACGCAAAATATGCAGTACTTTCTGTCAGTAATATGTAACTGACCTTGTACTTGACAGTAATAGTGATGCGTTTTGCTCATTGAAATACCTGTTTTACATGTGAACATGAGTTGGACAGCGCGTACTTTTTCCATAGCTTCTTCCGGCGTAAAGTTCTCCGCTGATTTGGGGCATTTAATTTCCAATATACCCTCTTGACCGATGATTCCATCCGGTGAAGCTCCTAAGAAGGGGATGCAGCTGTCGATGAAAATTCCACATTCCGCAATATCTGGGTACTGCTTCTTCAATTCTTCGCGAGCAATTTTCTCGCATTCTTTCCCGTATTCCACCGCGGGTGCACTAATTATCCTCGGATACAAAAATTACTTTACTGCATTTGCGCAAAGCGTGTCAGGTCGGCGGCGGCACACTTGTCCAAAATTGGATGCTGTCAACAATTTGGACCTGTATTGCAACCATCTGCGGTTCTTTGCTTGTCCAATGGTTTCATCTTCAATAGCATGTCTTTTCTCTTGCCAGTCCCTGAGCATTTGCATATGCTTTTCCCGCTCCAGTTAATATATTTCGGTTGGCATGTCTGGCTTCTGTGCGTTTGGACCATAATCAGAATCTTTCCGCGAGGGCAATTGCTTGCGTACATATCGCGCAACCTTCGTTTCCTTCTGTTTTGCAGATCTCTTTTCCTTTTCTTTCTTCTTCCTTTCTTCCATTTGGCGCACAACCTCAGGCGTTTTCTTCTTCATTATAGCATTCACTCGCGAGTGCACTTGGTTACTGTTGTACTCAACGATAGCAGCAGCACATCTTCCTGTATACGATCCTCTTTCGGCGAAATTTATTCTTTTTCCGCCAATGTACTTGGCAATTATTGCGTTCAAACTTTCCACAGCGTTATTATTGCTGTTATAGAGTAAGCTCTCCGCATGAGCTAACAGTAGACGAAGTGTTTCTTTTACGTCCTGGTACACTCCAATTTTTATCAATTCTGGAAATATGTTTCTTTCATTCTCTTTATTCTTTCCATCGCAGAAATATTTTAGTTGTGCACACTCTTTGTGTTCACCAAACACGTGACTCGGAACATTCTGTATATCGCCATGCAAATTCTTTGTTTTCTCTTCGATTGATACATTCTGATTGTATCTAAACTTTGCGGCTTTTACGATGTCAATTACAATGGGTGCGTTCCGATTCACGCATACTGCGCATGAAATGCAGAGACAACCGTTCCGTTTTAGTTACTGCGCGCAGTGGTGGTGCAGAGAATTCCCTAGAATCCTTTCACTTCCGGTGCAGCGAGCATGCAGCAAACGCAGATATTCCGAGGTGAAGCAGTCACTGCGCGCATGCGTATTTGTTTCTGTAATTCAAACTTGCAAGCAAAACACATGTGAAAACCCATAGCCAAATCTCAAATGTCTCCGGCAACATTCTAACATAGAGAAATTCAACAATTTAATGAAAAGTAATAAAAATAATTAATTCTCTAATGATCACAGCTGCCACTTTTCTAGGTTATCATTTCGAAGAAACATTATTTCACGTTATTTTTTTTTAATACAAACGTATAATTATGTAGATATTACTTACCGAAAATGTAGCTTGAATAATGATTTAGAATATCCTGGAATAACACGTTCTACATAACCCGTTAACTTTTCTGCTACCACCTCCCCGCGTGTTTTTTTGTTTATAATTAAGAAAGTGTATAATATTTCTAATTCTAAATTATCAGTTAATAAACTATCTTCATTTTCACTTTCCTCAGACGAATCACTGCTGCTGCTAATTTCAGTATCACTGTTACTTAATATTAATATCGAGGATATTGTAACCAACATTTCTTTATTCATTGTAGCGTCCATCTTGATTTCGCATGAAACGCAGGGAAAAGCGTTCCGTTTTCAAGAACGCATGAACCGCAGTAACGAAACGGAACGATATGAATGCGCGCAGTGACTGCGCTGCGATCTCTGCACTCACTGCGTGAATCGGACCGCACCCAATGTCAACATCTCTTCTTCTGCTGCAGCAATTGCGGACTTGATGAAATCATCTTGATACTTCACGAAGTCTTTCTTCGACATGCAACGTATGTTCACTCCTGCAAAAGTGTGTTCCAACTGGGCATAACTGCCTCCACATAAAATTGTTGCATTAACGACGCCCTGATTGCAATCCACTTCTTCGATTTCGTCCGATTGATTGCAGATTTCAGCTTTGTAATGGCATAAAGTGCACATTACGCTGAAAATGCTCTTGAAGCCACGCCGTTTCACACCAGTTATTCGTAGGTGTTCAATGCCACAGTCTTCCCTATTTTTTGCATGCTTACCTATTTTTTGCAATTGGGCAAGCACATTTGGGAAATTCATTATATCGTCGCTATTTAGGAGACGCGATTGCTCTTGCGGCTCGTTCTTCGCAACTTTTTCTACAATGAAGTATTCTTCTTCGTTACTTTCTATATCCAATTTTTCAAGCGTTTCTTCAGTTTCTCCCGAACTGGCCGTATCAGTATCTTCATCGGATGCCGAGTACATTATCTCTTGATGCGTATGACTTCGTCCATCGGATGTTGATGGTTTCTCTACTATACACTCCTTGGCCACTTTTTCTGGGTGTTGTCCTACGGTAGTGTCGTCTGCCATTTTTGCGCTTTCTTGTTTCTTCTGAAGGGCTAAAGACCTCTTTTGGCGATTTACTTTCCGTTTCGATAATCTCTTTGCGTACGGACGTAATTTTCGCGGACGAAACGGAGAATTATTGTCAATGTCTTTTTGCACGTCCTGCATGTTGACATTTCCAGTGATACTCATTTTGCACTATCCCGGCAAACACAACACAACACAAACACAACACAAACTCCTACTGTCCGTTGCAATAAAACGTCAACGCGAACCATGAACGTGACACGTGTATTCGATGACGTGTCTATGCACTCTGTGATGCGATCTGAAACGAATGACGTTCTACAAACCAGGAAACAGTGCAAACTGTCCGTTGTGGTCAGTCCGCTGAAAAGAAACGAAAGACCAAGGCGTTTGCAGAAATGGTGGATTTAAAGAATGTAAGTATAATATTGTATACTATTATACAGAGTAATTTTCTGACTAGAGTCTTCAAAGGCGATGCCGCCAATAGGTCATGTAAATCGGACTATTTTTCACGAAGTTAGCTTGGGGGCTTTTTCATCGGGGCGACATGAGGAATCGATAGACGCCATTTCCGCACAGATCTAATGAGAAATGCAGAACGTGGAATTCGTCACTTCCACGAAACTTAGCGAGGCGCGGCTTATTGGCGGCATTGTCTTTAGGACTCTACCGAGAGAATCACGCTGTACAATCTTACTATTTGCAATAAAATAATAGATTCATTATTTCATTTCCAGGTGAAAGATGCCCTCATAACCGTGTCATGGCGTCGGTCAGGCGAGATGGTCGGGAGCGAGACCGATGAGAAAGACAGAGAGGTTGAAAACAGAAAGATGGAGGATAAAGAGAGAAAGGAGGAGGAGAAGAAGGAGCAGGAGAAGGATACGAAGGCAGAGGCGCGAAAATTAAGGAAAGACGTAGCGAAGGCAAGTTGAATGTGTGTTTATTTTTCTGAAGTTTATTTGATATGAACGGCGACGGCGAAGCCCGGCAAAAAGCGAAACGACACCGCGTGGTCGAACGTGAAATGTATGCATAAAACCCTTATGCTAAAAAATGTAAATGGCGAGAGTTGCCAATATCGTACTGGTCACCTAGTAGAAAATGTAATTTTTATGGTACTGTTTCAGATGAAAAAGCGGATTAGGTACATGGAGTACGAAAATAGGCGCCGGAGAGAATGGCGCGGGGAAGGCGCAAGGCGCGGGGGAGGCGCAAGGCGCGGGGAAGGCGCAGGGGAGGCGTAAGGCGCGGGGGAGGCGCAAGGCGCGGGGGGAATATATATATTAAAATGTAAATATTCAGTTGTTCAAAAATAATAAAAAAATTTACTGATTAGTGTTTTTATGGGTTTTATTTAGAAATAAAAGTGATCCATTTCGGTTGGAATGAGCAATTTGTATAAACGGTTCATTCCATGCCAAGCGGATCACTTTGAATTGAAAATGTTCCGAAATAACTGTTTCAAACTATTATATAAAGGTTCTGACTGAAAGATTTATGAAGAACCTTTATTCTGAATAACCGTTATAAAGAACCTAAATATCAGACTATATAAGTAAAAGTTACGGTTCCTATATAGCTCTATAACTTTTATTTTTTAGGTTCTATATATATGTTCCAAAGCGGTTACAGCACCGATTCTTGTAACGATTGTACAGAATTTTATAGAAAATGAAATGACAACATATTACAACTATAGACTACTGCGTATCATTATAATATCATATCACAAAAGAATTGTATACGTAAGTACAAATGTGTACATAATATATATTTACTTACATATTTCTAAGAATTTTTAAACAATTTGGTTATACACAGTAGTCTATAGTTATAATATGTTGTTATTTCATTTTCAATATAATTCTGTACAATCGTTACAAGAATCGGTGCTGTAACCGCTTTGGAACTTATATTGAACCTAAAAAATAAAAGTTATAGGGCTATATATACTTGAGGTCATTTTAGAAGGAACCTGCCGACCGACAAGTTCAGACCTGTTCTGCACATGTTGGCGCTCCTTGGTGCCGAAACAAGCCACTATTGGTTGTACCCCAAACAAACGCTCTCTCAAAGCCAATGAGCTCATTCTACATGCGCGAAATGGGTTCCTTCTAAAATGACTTCAAGTATAGGAACTGTAAGTTATACTTATATAGTCTGATATGATGATATTTAGGTTCTTTATAACGGTTATTCAGAATAATGGTTCTTCATAACTCTTTCAAGAACCTAAATCTTTATAATAACGGTTTCAAGCCCTGAGTTTGAACACTCAATGTCTGAGATTTTGTTCAAAATGAAACACGTTATAGCGCAAGTAAAAGGGATTCAGGTTGTCACATTTTACCACATTCAAAATGTTTTGATAAAATGTAAAACTTTGATAGAATGTAAAAGTATCTTTTATTTGAGTTTCTCCAGATATTATCTTTGCCCATCTCTGTTCTCCCGCCGCTTCGCCGTGATTCATTCAAGCCTTCCTGATGACAAAATAATAATAGGGGAAATGTGGCAACAGCGCGATTCGACTCTCAATACGTCTCGGCAACTATGTCTATCCTACATTTATCGACTAGATTGGACTTCCACCGGTTTTGATGGTACATGGCCCGAATATACCATCAGCGCTGGTGACGGAGAATCCTTGAAGCTTCATTCTGTCATTTCTCGAATCTATCTCAGTACACGATTCATAAATTCATTATTATTTCAACGTACGGTGGTTATTAGCACTCAAACGCACCAGACCACCCTGCACTGATGTCTCCCGGAGGCAACTATACCCGCATAAACTTCCTTCTTGCCGATTCCAGGACGTAAGACGGTTGAAACGGTTTGTTTACTACATCGCGTATACGTACACGCTTCTCCTAGCTTGTGTGAGCGTACGCACACATTCAAAGGCCCAGTGAGACGGCAGCCTTAAGCCATTGATAAAAATTAATGGGGGAGCACGTCTTTGGTTTAGAGCTGTGAAATCGTCCACATGCTGCGTGGATCTTATTTTGTGTACTAAAAAGACTTATAATAAATATTATAATGCAAAAAATCACAACAATATGGTCTCAAATACCGGCTGAGTTTTGTCTTCGATTAATCGAATCAATGCCACGCAGATGCCATGCAGTCATAAGTGCCAAGGGCTATCCAACATCTTATTAGATTCTCACGAAAATTACAGACATTACACACCGTTATTTATTGTTAAAAGTGATTATAAATTATGTTTCTTAACTTTTGTCACGTATGTTTCTTAACTTTTGTCACAAAGCTTTTGTTTCGTTTCTTCGACCAATATTAATTGTAGTCGTTAGACAAGTACATTCGAGAAAACATTTATTGTATGTTGATGTATGAAATGTTATCTCTTTATGCTAATTTTAGTTACAATGTATGTATCTCACAAGATGAAGTATATACAGTAATTCCCAAACGATTATTTTGTTTCTTATCTTTTGTCAATAAGTGTAAAAAGAAACTAAACGAGGAAAATGGTCAAAAGATGTTATAAAGAAATCTGTAGATGAAGTTTTAAGCAACAAAATGGGGTACAAGAAAGCTACTCGAGAATATTGCCTTCCACAAACAACACTGGAAAGCTATGTCCAAAAATTGAAACAGGGTTTGCCATTAGGTCCAATTAAGAGTGTATTTTCGCAAACAGATGAGGAAGAACTTGTCGAATATTTAGAAGATATGGTCCCACAACTCCTGCAGGAGTGTAGGAAGAAAATAATTTAGAAGAAATTCATATTTACATCGATTGTGAAAATATTTAGAGGAACCGTGTTTCCCCGTTTCGGTACCACGTTATACGCCGTGGCAGGGGCAAGATGGTTTTTCATTACATTTTTTTAAAAGTTTAATAACTTCAAATTTTTATTTAAATGTTGCTCAAACTGTATGTACCAAAGGTTAAAGTATTAACTTATAATTATATATTGATTCATAAAAGCTTAACTAAAAGGTATAATTATCAATTTTTTTGCATGTTTGCTTAGCTTTCCCATCATGCCCCCCTTCCCCTACACGAATATTCATAACAGTCACACTGCAGTCCCAATTTAGCCGTTTCCGTAGGCCTTCAGTCAGGAGTAGGGGCTCGTCCCGTTTCTGCCAACCGTAGCTGTATATACCTACTATACAATTTGTGCACACACTATGTCATAATCCGTCCCTGTTGTAAATTCTTAATCCTTTAGATTTTAGAAGTTCATGAAATACCTAATACATGAAAAGCTCCCTTTCTAATGCTGTTTATGGGATGAATCTAATGCTTCCTCTTCGCTCGTTTATTACTACATCTTTTCTGTAAAATCCAAATAGATAATGCTTCAATCTCATTCATTTCTTCACAGAAATATTTTGTCTAAAATTGTGTGGGGCACGAGAAGATATTTTTTATTGAAGAACAAATGATCGACACGTATCGCGATACGTGTTTCGCCCCGCACCGTGTGAAAGAGTCCGCTCGTTTCCACGTTTCATCTGTTGAATTCAGACAAAAAGTATCGTACGGCCGACGTTTGTGGGGTACACAAAATCAGTATCGCAATACGAGAATCGTCGTGTGAACGGTTCCTGTGGAAGCTATAATGAACAATTGAAAATCGGTACGCATCATACACGTATCGCGATGCATGTATCGCTGTGTGAAAAAGCTCTAAAGCAGGGGTGTCGAACAGGCGGCTCGCGAGCCGCAGTGGCTCCTTCCCTGCTTCGCCTGTTCCGGAGAGCCGCAGGCAGTGATGCCAGAATCGTGGGACGTGGGACAGAACGGTTACCCCCACTATGACCTACCGTCGTCTCCCACTATGGCCTACCTTCGTCTCCCACTTTCTTCCCACCGCACTGCACACAAGCATATTTTTACTCCTGTCCGTGTGAGCTGCTTGTTGGGCTGCCGTGCACACCGACAAGGGTAGGGATATGCTTGTGTGCAGTGTGATGGAAAGAAAGTGGGGGACGACGGTAGGCCATAGTGGGAGACGACGGTAGGTCATAGTGGGGGTAAGCGTTCTGTCCCACGTCCCACGATTCTGGCATCACTGGCCGCAGGAGAACGACCCCCTCCATACCTACTTCACTCTGATGCATTTCTCCTCCGGCGCCGCACAAGCCCTACCACCAGTAGGCTAGTCACCACTACATATCAACATCTATATAAGACTTTTAGCCTTCAAGCGGACTTTACCGGTGACATACGTATATTTATGTCCATGCAAATTAATATATGCCTACATACTTACTTGATTTCTAGTAGAAATGTTGTACTAATGCGAACATTGTGGCCGTGTCATATCATCGACAAGGGATTGTATATCCACTGATATGTTTGATGTTGCTATTCGCATCAATGAGGATAAAGAATCGTCCGTCAACGTCGAGCGATATTTGGATTTAATATGTTTCATGGTTGAAAATGCAGCCTCACATTTATATGTGGATCCAAACATCGAACAGATTTTTAATCCTAAATCGACTAGTTTAGGATATTTTTTTTCATGTAATAATTTGAAAAAATCTAGTCCATAGTCGTTTCTGCTTAATAGAAATGGGTCTGCTTGTAAATTACAAAGTTCCAGGCGGTATTCCAATTTCTGTTCTTCGATTGTGCATCGTTTCGGGTTATTAAAAATTAGGAGGTCCTGCTTCAAAGTGTCGAAATCAGCAAATCTATTATTAAATTCTTTTTCTATTTCAATTAATATTGGTAGAAATGTGATGAAATTTGCGTCTTTATGCTCTTCAGCAATTTCTTTGCATGCTGAAAAATGGTACAACTCCGATATTTTTAATTCGGCTATAAATAGTTTTATTTGATTTTTAAAACCGTTAATGTGGCCAATCAAATCAGAAATTGTTTGATCCTGTGTTTGCAATTTTATATTCAAAGAATTTAAATGATCAGTGATGTCCGTTAAAAATGCTAATTCGCACAGAAACTTAACGTCTTTGAATTTTTCCACCATAGCAGTTTCCACTTTTGTTTCTTTTTTTAAAAATTGTGGTATTTCTTTCCTCAAAGCAAAAAAGCGCTCTAAAGTTTTTCCTGCACTCAACCAACGCACTTGACTATGTAAAAGTAAATCATTATAAGCAGCGTCCACATTTTCAAGGAAAGTTTTAAATTTCCGGTGTGACAGTGATCGGTTTCCACCTCTAATTAAATTTACAATTTTGGTCACGATCTTCATCGTCGAATTTAATGTTATAATTTTTCCGCACAGTGCTTCCTGATGAATTATACAATGGAATGTAGGGCAAGTAATTCGATTTTTTGTTAATTGTCCTCTCAACCCTTTGTCGCGCCCTACCATTGCTGGTGCACCACCAGTTACAATTGCAGTACACTTCGAAAATCCACCGTAGTCTTCCACTTTTTCGCGAAACGCTTTAAATATGTCCGTTCCTTGTGTAGTAGAACGTAGCGGTACGATTGCTAAGAGTTCTTCACTGATACAAAACTGATTGTCTATCGAGCGAACAAAAATAGATAATTGACTGATATCGGTAACATCAGTGCTTTCATCTAAACATAATGAAAAGTAACGACAGTCTTTTAATAAAGTTTTTAGTTTCTCTGAAATATGGTCACTAATTTCACCCACTCGAGACGAAATAGTTTGCCGCGACTCTGACACTGTTTTGGAACATTCCACTGTACTTTCTTTTCCGAACGCTTTCGCCATTTCGATTGCACATTTCTTTATTAATTCACCGTCTGAAAAACACTTCTTTGCACGTGCAATTTCTAATGCGACAGAATACGAAGCTGCGACGCTTTGCTGCTGGGACGTTTGCGATTTAATTTCCTCTTCATTTGTATACTCTACTTTTAAATTTCTACATACTTCTGCTCGACGTTCTGCGGAATATGTATCGTACGTTTCTGCATGAGACATAGTATAATGTCGAGAAAGGTTGCTCTTCTTCATATTTGCAAGCTTTACATTGCAAAGTAAACATAGAGGCTGTCCTCCACAATCAATGAAAAAAAATTCGTTTTCCCAATCCTCGTGAAATAAACGATTTTCTTCACTAATTTTTCTTTTTCTGTTCTCCATGATGCAATCACAATAACAATATAACAAAACAAACAAAACAATAACACAATAACGAAAAATAGCAAAAATACCGATAAAACAAAAAAATGATGGAATGATAAAGACAGACTGTGTGTTAGCAGCTAACTGAGTTAGCTCGACGTCAAACGACTTACTATGCGCTGTTACAGACTGCAGTAGGTACAGCCTTTTTCCCTATCATAAAATTTTTGGGAAAATCCAGCATTCCAGGTATAAGTACCTACCACTTTCCATCAAGGAAAGACGTCGTGAAAATATACAAAGAAGCACTGGGATTCTTACTAATATCAATAGAAACAGTCAGCAATTTGAAAACTGGTTCCAAACAAACAGTTCCATTTATAATGAGTAAAAGTGAATGTAAATAGGAGTGTTTTAAATTATTATCAGAAAAAAGTATCCAACGCTTATGCATTTGAACTTAAAAGGGGGAACACCATTGTGACGACCGGAAAAATAAGCCATCTTTAAGAATCTTTTTCAGGAATAATTTACAGTATTCGCATAAAATTTTTATTACCTACTTTTATAAAAATTTTATATGAAAACTGTAAATTATTCCTAAAAGAAATTCTTAAAAATGGCTTATTTTTCCGGCCGTCACAACGGTGTTCCCCTTAAAAATGCGGGATAAGAAACGTTTCGTGTTCATATTTTGGTTTCACCAACTATACATGTAGTCTTGTTTGCTCGTGGTGGGAGGAGATCGGTTCACTGACAATGAGCGTTGGTCTCGAGCTACTCCTGGAGAAAAAGTAGTGGGGGAACTGGCTGACCGGGCGCCCGAGCCGTGCGGCTCGCGGAGTGGGGAAGTTCGCCACCCCTGCTCTAAAGTTTGCACGTCCTGTTGAAACGCATATCCAGCTCCATTTCCCTAACACCCAGCATGCATGCATTACAATCATTAATAATAAACAGAATTATATTATGTTTGGTACCATTTTCATTGCAAAAACTCCAGCAATCCATTGGTGGTATTTGTATGGAGATCTAATATTAATTATAGAAATTCCCATTTTCATTACTGAGCGGCTTATTGTTCTCCTTGTTTTTATGGCTCTAGGGCAGGCATGTACAGTAGGGTGGTCCTTATTTTTCGACTTTCGTTTTTTTTTGGTCGCACCCCCCTAAATTGTGACCCTTGATGAGAAAATGATATGTGCAAAATTTCAAAGTGATTGGACAACGGGAACCCGTGCCACATTTGAGTTGAAGTTTTGAAATTTGAGTGATTTCTTGTAAACTTCGAATATAATTGCTTTCGGCTATTTTTGAAGAATCAGTGAATGTTTTTTAATAAAAGTACAATTTCTTAGGTGTATAATAGTATCATTTCTGTGTGAAAGCAAACAGTATTCTCAAAATCTCTGATAAGACGATTAAAATTAGCGTACAATACAACGCCTGAGCCATTATGCGCGGCTACGTGAAGTCTTATTTTACTACTTCCGATTTTTTTCGTTGTACCCCCCCCCCCCCCCCAACATTGTAACACTAGGCGAAAAAAAGATCCCTGAAAAAAATTTCAAATGGATTGAACCTCGGTAATTAAAGTTGAAGTTCTAGTGATTCTATGTCAATTTTTGAAATCGTGAATATTAGCGCGCTTTACCTGGTTAAGGAATTGCGGATGGTCGGGTTTTTCCCGCCAGAAAGCTTAAGAAGCTGTCGTGAATATTACCGCGTTATACCGTTCGAGGGTAGCGTTTTATGATATTACCTGGTAAAATCTCTGGCGACCAAATGTATCTACTATTAATCACAGCAGTGATTTTTCAGTCTGTTTTGTGAGTTCGAAGTGTTCGTATCGTGGAGTTTAAGTCAAGAATAGATACAGTGAAATTAAGAAGATGGAAACCAGAAATGCTGATAGAATATATTTGTTGGGGCATGATGAATCCCAAATTATTGGCTCCAAATTACCAAGTAATGGACAAGTTTTGCGTGTCCTATTTTATAATGTCCGGAAAGTGAAACTCGATCTCCGTCCAAGTGCTGCTATCGCGATAAAGGAAGTGGAAGTTTTCTGGGATAAAGCACGTATACCTGTAAGAGAAACACATCATAGTATCGACAGGTTATTAGAACTACATCAAAATTGGCGAAAATTGCAAAAAACTAGAAAACGCCGATGTGAATTGCAAGAAATAAAGGAAAGAGAATTTCTTGATGCGATGGATGATCTTTTCGACATTGCTCACAGCAACGCCTTAAATACAATTAAAATTCAAGAGGATAAAGTTTTTTTACTAAACCAGAGAAAAAAGGGACGACCAGGACTCATGATTGGAGCCGACCAAAATTTAGTGCAGAAAGAAAAGCGACAAGCAGTTCGACTCCAGCAAGAAGAGCTTCGAAGAGAACGATTTGAAGCCATGGTGGAACTACAAGGTATGATATATTTTTTATAAATTTTTCTGTTTATCTATGCATCCTATTTCTTTTTTAAATGTTTGTGTATCTCCATTGTAGAAGAAACAGAACTACAGTCCTCATCAAGTAGTGGAACGGAAAATACTGTACGCGATTATATAGATGATGTACCTGAATCTTTTAATGAACCCGGCCCAAGTAATCCAAAAAAACAAAGAAGAGGAAAGAAAGAAGTCATTACTGACAAGCTAGTTGCAGTTCTAGATAAGTGCAAAATAAGTGATCGTGATGCAGTTCCAATTATAATTGCTACTGCTGAAGCTCTGCATCACAATTTAGATGAGCTTATAATTAATCGATCTTCAATCCATCGCTCTCGACAACGTATCCGTGCAGAACGCACCACAAAACTACGCGAACATCTTCAAATACAGGACGATTACAAGGAGCTTGTGTTCTGTTAGAGCAAATGATAGGACGCGATATATTATATCTTCCTTGTCGTCATCACATATACGAGATAATTTTAAAAAGTGTGTTTGAGGAAAAGCTTTTCAAATCAACCGGTCCTGAAATACCTCTTTTTAAAAAATTCCGGAAAGCTTGGACTAATATTGATCAATTAAAATTTAAATCAAGTATAGAAGACAATTATGTTAATGGAAAGCTCCAGGATATACAAGAAAAATTAGACTTCTGCTTGTACAACATAGAGCAGAAGCGGCCACGAGAAGGATTAATGCACCCATTTCCGTAAAAGCACCGTTTCAAGATCTAAAATTCCTTCAAAATTTATACTCGTATTCTGCAATTGACGAAAATATTAGTAGTATAGCAATACGCAAATTTTGCGGCCATTTATGGTATCTTGCACCAGAGAATGTGGCATTATCCTTTTTCGATGATATAATACCTTTGGACATAAAAAAGCGTATGATTTTGGCTCTAAAAAAGGGGAAGCCGAAAGATTCGGTAAAGAAAGTTTCAATACTTCCAGAAAACGTAAAACATTATGTAGAAATAAATATTGATAGCTTCATATCCATAGAAACGAAATTTTTTTTTAATAGGCACAATATACCGACAGACTTTTTAGAAAAGGACCCTTCATTGTGGGCAAACGACATTTCGTATCAGAAAGGTTTACAAATTGCAACACATTTAAAAGTAGTGAATGATACCGCTGAACGTGATGTCAAACTTATATCAGAATACAATAATCTGCAGACCAAAAACGAAGAAGAAAAACAATATATTTTACAAATAATTGAAGACTATAGGAGACATTACCCTAATGTGAAAAAATGTACCTTAACACAAAATGTATAATGAAAAATACATACAATTTAATAATACGCCAATTTATTACCTTCAATCTATAATATATAACTTAAATTTCAATAAAGAGTATTTTGTTTATAACCATGTAAAAAAATATCATTCTCAAGTACTAATACTATAATCATTATTACAAAAACAAATAATAAACTTTTTGGGCATCGACAAAGAACTATGATTTGACTTGACAACCACACGACTGCGTAGACTAGTTTATACGCTGCGTTATATACTAGTTTTATGAAATGAAGCTCGAAGATTTCTTATATATTATTGTAAATAATACATAAATATTATTATTATGTATGTAATAAATTGTGCTTTTATTAAAAAATAGTCACTGATACTTCAAAAATAGCCGAAAACAATTATGTTCGAAACTGACGAGAAATTACTAAAATTTCAAAACTTCAACTCAAATGTGGCACGGGTTTCCGTTGTCCAATCACTTTGAAATTTTGCACATATCATTTTCTCATCAAGCGTCATAATTTATGGGGGTGCGACAAAAAAAAACTCAAAAAAAAATTTCGACCCCTATAGCTAAGGACCACTCTAATGTACAGGACCCCCAATTCCGGGCGCGAGCTCAGATCCGAGCTCGTTCAGGTAGAAGCGAGTCCGGCAACGAAGTGGGGAGCGGCTGGAGTAGTGGGAGCGGAGCCACACAGCAGTGATGCCAGAATGAGGACGGGTCCTCTCGAGAATTTCCCCCACCACGCATGCACACTACGCCAGAGCGGCATGTCCGTGAGCTCGGCGCTTCGGACAACGTCGGGAAGACGAGAGAGAAAACGAATGTACGTCTTTCTTTCTCGCTCTTGAAACGCTGTGATCCATGGTGGGGTGCAAGCGACACGCGGCCGTGCGCGATCTTCTTGGGTGCCTCGAGATTCACTTTTCCCTTTCTGACATATGTATAATACTCTTGTAATGAAAAAAAATTTGGAAAAAATTTTATTACGGAAATCACGTTTTAAGACCTCCTGATCACGTTTTTAGAATGATCACGGTATTTAGAAAAGAGCTTTTTTTTAAATATCTCATATATTTGTTAACACGATTACGTTTAAACGGCAAAATGGATTTCAATGAAACTTTATATTTAAATTTTATATTGTCTTAAGATCCGATTAGATCACGAAAAACCATAATTACCCGTTATGATTCTTCGATTTTTCAGATGTTCGAACTAAATTCTACATAAAAAAAAGGTTAGATAAAGTTCTTCTGTAACTTCTTTAACAAAGAAAAATGTACATTCATAATTTCTTGTTTTCATTTTAAATTTCCGTACTTTTTATTCGAGCTATTTCTATTTTTCAAACCTTAAAATGAATTTTTTTATTAAAAGATGAATATTTTGATACTATAAATTGGTGAACTTTGTTAAAATTAGAATCCACTCTTGGCCAGTAGCATGGACGCTGTAGCGCCTTCGATAAAAAATATTTTTTCAGAGTATGATCTAAAATCTAAACGTAATCACATTTCTCGCTAGATTTTTCGATAATTATATCAAGTTGCGACAAAGAATCACGCACTATTTACAAATTTATTACGCGCAGCGTCCACGCTACCGCTCGATGGAAACTACGGGAAAGTGGTGGTCTCTTCCATCGGGAGGGAAATATAAACGAGTCGTTATGCAAAGCTAACATCGCGATATACGGTACATTAAAATGTGTAAATCGGTATGAAGGAATATTCCTTATGTCAGAAAGGGAAAAGTGAATCTCGAGGCACTCAAAAAGATCGCGCACGGCCGCGTGTCGCTTGCACCCCACCATGGATCACAGCGTTTCAAGAGCGAGAGAGAAAGACGCACATTCGTTTTCTCTCTCGTCTTCCCGACGTTGTCCGAAGCGCCGAGCTCACGGACACGCCGCTCCGGCGTAGTGTGCATGCGTGGTGGGGGAAATTCTCGAGAGGACCCGTCCTCATTCTGGCATCACTGCCTCACAGGCTGCCGCAGGGATTTCCAGAGTTTGACGCTTCGAAAATAAGGCACATTTTGAGGAATTTTTAAAAGAAAAGTATTGAGTATTATAATTCCAATCTCTGTAAAGGTTTGTTGCTGGCGAGCATGAGTTTGGCTGTCGTAATCGTCTGAAACAAAAAGCTACAATTTTTCGTAATCTATATGAGTGTGGTTCTCGTATGAACTTTAGTTCATGTCGAATTAATAATGTTGAAAAGCACAAAAATGGTTGTATTTCAAATGGAAACATTAAGGGGCGAGACCACTGTCTCAAATCTGAAATTTTTTTTACATTTTCTGAAAGGCGTATGTTTCAAGAATGTTCTCTCCAAATTTGATGAAGAAATTCGCAAAATTGACGGAAATATGGTGTTTTTCGTGAAGCGGTGTCAAACGCACGACTGAGCCACGCGGACCTTTGGACGCGTTTTTCTCAGAATGACATTTCTCAACCGCGTTGACGGTCTACAGAGAAAACTATACGTCCAATTGGCTTGATCAAGGACATTTATTGTACGGAAAACCCGTCGTTATTACGTGACGATCAGACATTTTCAATTTTCAACCTGCTTCTATTTTTTTTAGCAACATTTCCCCAATTTTGTACCCCGAAAACATGACTTTTTTTCAGTGGTCCGCCATTTTGTTATTTTTTACAATTTGGACATTTTGCGATCGTCACGTAATAGAGGTAAGCTTCTAGTTTTTAAATATTATTGTTTTTTTGAATTCCGATTAACCATATGGCCTGGGCACTGTCAACGCGACAAGCATATTTTTGCCGCAGCGTAAATTGAGACAAAGAGGATACAGGAAATGAATTCATGAACTTGATTGAAAAAATTGTTTTTTTTACCCTTTAATATGTACATATTAACTATACTAAGCAATAAATTGATTTGCTTGTATCGTTTGGTTGAAATAAATTCCCGAAAACACCCTTACTTTTCGGACCATTAAAACTCGGAAAAATCGATATGGTGTTTTTCGTGAAGCGGTGTCAAACGCGCGACTGAGCCACGCGGAACATTGAACGCGATTTCCTCAGAATGACATTTTTCAACCGCGTTGACAGTCTACAGAGAAAACTATACGTCCAATTGGCATGATCAAGGACATTTATTGTACGGAAAACCCGTCGCTATTACGTGACGATCAGACATTTTCAATTTGCGACCTGCTTCTATTTTTTTTTAGCAACATTTCCCCAATTTTGTACCCCGAAAATACGACTTTTTTCAGTGGTCCGCCATTTTGTTATTTTTTACAAATTCGACATTTTGCGATCGTCACGTAATAGAGGCAGGCTTCTAGTTTCTAAATATTATTGTTTTTTTTAAATTTCGATGAACCATATGGTCTAAGGACTGTCAACGCGACTATCATGTTTTTTCCGGAGCGCAAATTTTGACGGAGTGTATACAGAAAACGGATTTATGAATTTGATTAAAAAAAAAATTTTCTTACCCTTCGATATATACACTATTGACTATACTAAGCAATAAATTGATTTACTTGCGTTGTTTGGTTGAAATAAATTCCCGAAAATACCCTTACATTTCGGGCCGAGACAGTGGTCTCCCCCCTTAATTTCTGGGAAAAGCATTTATTAGATTCCTGTGTTGCAAAATTGGATTTTCGTAAATATTTACTTCATTCTAGTTTACGCGATAACCACATTCATATAGATTTAGAAAAATTTTGCGGTTTTTGTTTTCGATGACTACGCCAGCCACAAACTTTTTTAAACCCTTCTTACTGCTATCATTATAACTTTGAACAAAATTATTATTATTGCATACAAAAATTTAAACTTTTTTCAAATCTCAATTAACCCTCCGTATCCAGGTGCCTGAGTCACCCACCCCTTGAAATCGCTAACGCACACAGCGACGGAGCTGTGAATGTCGGTCGCGGCCAAGCGATTATTTAGCTGTCGAGGGTGTCCTAAAAGCATAAACTGGGCCTTTTCGGTGATCGTGTTGGGGCAACAATGGGCAGCTCGAGACAATACCTTATTTTCCTTGGAGAAAACAAAATGTGTCCAGAGAGTATGGTAATTAGCCCGCTTTGAAAGGATTCTTCTGCTTAGGACTTTTATGGGTAACGGCATAATTAGCACCTACCCTATTGTAAAGCACTAAAACGATCACGGAAAAGGTAAACTACTTTCCGTACAGAATGAATACCAGTGTATGGTGGCCTAATGGTACGTTCCCAAATGCCAAAAGATGTTATACATACCTAAATTTGTGGAACATAAACAAGGTTTAAATTGGAAAATAGTTTTGGGCAGTTACAATTACTGTGAAAGCAGAGTAGATTTCACTACATATCTAACATTCTGCACGTTTTCGTTTGGTCTTGTATATCTATCGCCAGTATGCTTGTAGTTGTAACAGGCATATGGCCTTTGCAGTCATAGAGTTCCCCACCACGAAACCTTATACCGAGGAGTGGGGGGTGAGCATTCCACGGTCGAGCTCCCGGGCGCACCGACTGCCCTAGGGCAAAATTAGTGTGCACCCCTGCTCTAGGGTCTAGGACCCCCGAAGCGCGTGGTTCGAGAGCTTCGACTCGAGAACCTTTCACGGTCATAAAAAAAGGTCGTCCCTTCCACCTTTCCGTGATTTCAAGACTCCGTCAGTCCAAACACCCAAATATCGTTGGCAACCAAATTTTAGTTTCACTGAACGGATAGGGGTTCTACACTGACATCTGCTGACATCCGTGACACGGACAAATGTGCGCTGCTCCATTGTAAAACACGCAAACGATATTTTTTAACACTGATCCTGACGGGCCGGAACTGACGGGTACGGAGAGGCCGTCGAATTTCACGGAACTGACAAGCTCCATTCCAAAACAAGCAACCGATACCTTTTACGACCACGGAACTGACACGGAACTGACACGGAACGGATATGTGTGCGCGGACCTTTACCCTTATACTGATCCTAATCGACCGGTCGCGCTTCGCGGAATCTACGCGGAGGTGAGGCCGCGAAATCTTGACGGCCCGCTGGCTCGTCGCAACTTCCTAGCACGAGCTCCCGAAAACGAATGCCTCCACCAAGTCTCGCTGTTGCGGTCCGTGCCTCGCGTTTTTGAAATCGAAGGGGGAAATCGCCCCATCGGCACTTATCGATCGCTCCTTATTAGGTAATATTGGGACCCGGGACGTCAACGGTCGCGCTGTGTTGACAACGATCGCTTCGCGGTTCGGCGACCCGGCCACGCGCGAAGCGATTCCGCTGAATCGCCGATGTCGACAAAGCGACGCGCGGACAGCAAGCACGGAATGAACCGATAGGGGCATGTAACAAACATATATTCCAGTTACCCACTTGCATAATACACATATCGATTAATAAACCACGTTTTTCTAAATTCTAGCAATTATTCCTGAGATTCCATTAGAATTTCTAATGATGTTTGCCTTCATGTTGTGTCGTGAATAAGGTAAAGGCAGGTAATATGGAACATCTGATTTCAAAATCTTGTTAAAAGTAGGGGAATTTGTTTTTTTTTTTTAATAAAACTGGCACGAGGAGACGAAGGAAGTAATGCATAATCATATTGGTATAGCCAAATGTAAAAAATCCAATTGTTTTGCAATGATAGTAAAAAAACTGAAAAAACTGAAAATCTAAAGGGTTTTTTCAATTTCGGGCCTTGGATTTCGAGAAATTTGAGTTCAAAGTTTTGGGCGTATCAACAATTTTTATTTTGTTGTAATAATGATATATATTATTATATTATATTATTATATTATATATATTATTAATACTATATATTATTACAGTAATACTAGGGGAAGTAGGGGCAAAACCGGGACGTTAAGGATAAAAGCTCATAACTTTGACATTATTAATGTAAAAAAGAAATTGAAATTAGGATTCATTAGAATAAACTCTTTATTAAATAATAGTACATATCCATTTTTTTAGACAATAACAAATACTAAAAAAATTACGATTTAAAATATGGTTCGTTTTTACGGTTTTGCCCCATGGCCTGGGTGAACCCGGGTACCATACTAAAAACTGGCCCTCGGACCTATAACAACGAAATTCGTCCAATTCTTCAGTCCCCAACCAGTGCAGCCTTCGTGAGCACACTTACAACTATAGCAACAACAATTCGAATAATTCGAAGAATTTCGATTAATTCGAAGAATTTCGAATAATTCGAAGAATTTCGAATAATTCGAAGAATTTCGAATAATTCGAAGAATTTCGAATACCTACGAATAATTTCTTCGAATATTCGGATCTATCGAATTTCTGATGGTATCGAATAGGAATCTGAACATGAAATATTTGTTCACAGTTTATTGTGAAATTCTTTTCATATTGGCCTTTACAATTATTTGTTTTTCAAACGATAAATTTTTAATTTTATTAATCTTTGGTAAAGGGTCTAGCAGGGTAAGCATGGGCAAACGGCCCCCACGCCGATTCCTGGAGTTGTTATTTTTTAAACAATGCTCCTTGCCTGAAAAACTATTGTGTAAAATTTTAAATCGCTACCCCCCCCCCCCCCGTTTAAGGGTAATACGGGGGTAAATGCCCTTAACGTTATTATTTTTTATCTCGGTTACTAAGATATTTGAATGAAAAAAAAACGAAAATATAGCTACTTACTAACTGTACTTCATATATTTTTTTCTAAATTTTAAATCTATTATTAAGGGTAGAAAAAAAATAATTAATTGTTTGGGGTGGTTTTTGGAAACAACCCTTTGAGTGACAACCTCCAAAAAAATTAAGAATAATATTCTATTATCGATCTATTATACAGGGTGTCCCACGGTAGACTGGACAGTGCCGTAGCTCCTAAAGTATTGGAGATAAAAATTTTTAAAAAATAGGGAATTGCATGGTTCGAAGGGGCTACAAAATTAGCCCGAACGAATTTTTTTTCGATTATTATTTTGAAAAATACGATGGTCAAGTTCGGTTTTTCAAATGGAACTATTTTTTTTGAAGTCCTGAGTTGATAGTGCGTTCCAAGACAAATTCAATAAGCATCAATGTATACACTTTATTTTCACTGGTGTTTGAGATATTGCGCTTGCAAATTTACTGATTTTCACTGCAAGAAACTCCTCTGGAATAGCAAGGACCGGGGACGGTCTTACTGGCGCCACGGGTGGCACTGCCTGTTGAAATAGATACCTACCTGCGAAAGGTCTACGCCAGGCCCAAAGGCTGGACAATTCTTTTCCGCCAGAAATGCTACTTAGGTAGGTACATCTGCGGTATCGAGAAGCGCATCGTTACTTTTATTTCGCACTTGCTTCTAGGCTCGGATAGCCGGTTCGTCTGGGAGGGATGCAAGTTGGATTGGTTAGGTTCGGAGGAGTGAAAGTTGCTAGACTAAATTTCAACTATAGGGAGCAGATTGTATCAGAACCAATCGGATTTGCATCCCTCACAAACGGCTGCACTCTTGAAGAGGCCCTCTTCACAGCAATACCTTCTCCCCAATGCCCATCTTCTTTCGCACGGAATACGTCAACGCATGGTTTTGTTTTGATATCGAAGCTCATGTTTATACTCGAGAGGACCACGCATCGACAGCGGGCTACCCCTTTTCTTACCGTGTCTCTCCACGAGGAGTTTTGCCGATGGATTGTAGAAGCGCAGATGTCTGGATGCCAGTTGTTGAATTCAGGAGACGATAGAAACACTTTATTACTAAACACACATGTCCTATATTTAAAGTAAATCGTATTCCTCTCGGGCAGGAGTCGCCCGACGTTCGTCAAGAAGATGCGACCTGGTACCCCGTGGCGAGGACAACCCTTCGCTGGGTCTCGCTCGATTTTTATGACTTTTACCGGAAAAAGGTACGAATCCTGGGCCGAACGTAACGAATTGAGGTCGAGCCCCCGCAGTCGAGGGTGAAATATCCATTACAGCGTATTAAGAAATTCTTTTCTTCATCGTATCGAGAGGGAAGTGACGCGAATGGATTCCTTATGTTTTTCTGACAAAAATCATACCAAATATCATGCAAATCGGACTACTTTGATACAAGCTATTTATATTCCCTATGTAAAAGTTGTCCGATTTACACGACATTTGGCATGATTTTCATCGGGAAACCACAAGGAATCCAACGGCGACACTTCCATATCCATACGATAAAGAATAAAGAATTATTTTATTTCTGAAACAGATACAGGGTAATTATGGAGGTACGCCCGTCAAGAAGATGCCGCCTGGTACCCCGTGGCGAGGACAACCCTTCGCAGGGTCTCGCCCGATTTTTGTGGCTTTTTCCGGAAAAAGGTACGAATCCTGGGCCGAACGTAACGAATTGAGGTCGAGCCCCCGCAGTCGTTTGTGAAATATCCATTACAGCGTATTAAGAAATTCTTTTCTTCATTGTATCGAAAGGGAAGTGACGCCAATGGATTCCTTATGTTTTTCTGATGAAAATCATACCAAATATCATGCAAATCGGACTACTTTGACACAAACTATTTGTATTCCCTATGTAAAAGTTGTCCGATTTACACGATATTTGTAATGATTTTCATCGGGAAACCCCAAGGAATCCATCGGCGACACATTCATATCCATGCGATAAAGAATAAAGAATTATTTTATTTCTGAAACAGATACAGGGTAATTATGGAGGTACGCCCGTCGCCTCGTGGCGAGGACAACACCCCGCAGTGCCCATCGAATTTTATGGCTTTCGACCCTCGAAGGGTTTGGAATATCATTAAGAAGTGAGAAATGTTTAGGATTTCAAATGTTTGCTTCTTTTCTTCGTCGTATCGAAGGAGTAAGTGATGCCAATGGATTCCTGGCGTTTCGTCGATTAAAATCATAACAAATTTCATGTAAATCGGACAACTTTTACATAGGGAATACAAATAGCTTGTGTCAAAGTAGTCCGATTTGCATGATATTTGGTATGATTTTCATCAGAAAAACATAAGGAATCCATTGGCGTCACTTCCCTTTCGATACGATGAAGAAAAGAATTTCTTAATATGTTGTAATGGATATTTCACCCTCGACTGCGGGGGCTCGACCTCAATTCGTTACGTTCGGCCCAGGATTCGTACCTTTTTCCGGAAAAAGCCATAAAAATCGGGCGAGACCCTGCGAAGGGTTGTCCTCGCCACGGGGTACCAGGCCGCATCTTCTTGACGGGCGTACCTCCATAATTACCCTGTATCTGTTTCAGAAATAAAATAATTCTTTATTCTTTATCGCATGGATATGAATGTGTCGCCGATGGATTCCTTGGGGTTTCCCGATGAAAATCATTACAAATATCGTGTAAATCGGACAACTTTTACATAGGGAATACAAATAGTTTGTGTCAAAGTAGTCCGATTTGCATGATATTTGGTATGATTTTCATCAGAAAAACATAAGGAATCCATTGGCGTCACTTCCCTTTCGATACAATGAAGAAAAGAATTTCTTAATACGCTGTAATGGATATTTCACAAACGACTGCGGGGGCTCGACCTCAATTCGTTACGTTCGGCCCAGGATTCGTACCTTTTTCCGGAAAAAGCCACAAAAATCGGGCGAGACCCTGCGAAGGGTTGTCCTCGCCACGGGGTACCAGGCCGCATCTTCTTGACGGGCGTACCTCCATAATTACCCTGTATCTGTTTCAGAAATAAAATAATTCTTTATTCTTTATCGTATGGATATGGAAGTGTCGCCGTTGGATTCCTTGTGGTTTCCCGATGAAAATCATGCCAAATGTCGTGTAAATCGGACAACTTTTACATAGGGAATATAAATAGCTTGTATCAAAGTAGTCCGATTTGCATGATATTTGGTATGATTTTTGTCAGAAAAACATAAGGAATCCATTCGCGTCACTTCCCTCTCGATACGATGAAGAAAAGAATTTCTTAATACGCTGTAATGGATATTTCACCCTCGACTGCGGGGGCTCGACCTCAATTCGTTACGTTCGGCCCAGGATTCGTACCTTTTTCCGGTAAAAGTCATAAAAATCGAGCGAGACCCAGCGAAGGGTTGTCCTCGCCACGGGGTACCAGGTCGCATCTTCTTGACGAACGTCGGGCGACTCCTGCCCGAGAGGAATACGATTTACTTTAAATATAGGACATGTGTGTTTAGTAATAAAGTGTTTCTATCGTCTCCTGAATTCAACAACTGGCATCCAGACATCTGCGCTTCTACAATCCATCGGCAAAACTCCTCGTGGAGAGACACGGTAAGAAAAGGGGTAGCCCGCTGTCGATGCGTGGTCCTCTCGAGTATAAACATGAGCTTCGATATCAAAACAAAACCATGCGTTGACGTATTCCGTGCGAAAGAAGATGGGCATTGGGGAGAAGGTATTGCTGTGAAGAGGGCCTCTTCAAGAGTGCAGCCGTTTGTGAGGGATGCAAATCCGATTGGTTCTGATACAATCTGCTCCCTATAGTTGAAATTTAGTCTAGCAACTTTCACTCCTCCGAACCTAACCAATCCAACTTGCATCCCTCCCAGACGAACCGGCTATCCGAGCCTAGAAGCAAGTGCGAAATAAAAGTAACGATGCGCTTCTCGATACCGCAGATGTACCTACCTAAGTAGCATTTCTGGCGGAAAAGAATTGTCCAGCCTTTGGGCCTGGCGTAGACCTTTCGCAGGTAGGTATCTATTTCAACAGGCAGTGCCACCCGTGGCGCCAGTAAGACCGTCCCCGGTCCTTGCTATTCCAGAGGAGTTTCTTGCAGTGAAAATCAGTAAATTTGCAAGCGCAATATCTCAAAAACCAGTGAAAATAAAGTGTATACATTGATGCATATTGAATTTGTCTTGGAACGCACTATCAACTCAGGACTTCAAAAAAAATAGTTCCATTTGAAAAACCGAACTTGACCATCGTATTTTTTAAAATAATAATCGAAAAAAAATTCGTTCGGGCTAATTTTGTAGCCCCTTCGAACCATGCAATTCCCTATTTTTTAAAAATTTTTATCTCCAATACTTTAGGAGCTACGGCACTGTCCAGTCTACCGTGGGACACCCTGTATAAAAAATCCTGGAGATGGTCGAGATTGTGGATCATAGTTAAATAATTTAAAGAAGATCATTATATTATAAATATGAGGGGTTTTGTGACGAGAAAGAGTACTTGTCGCAAGCCTAAGCACGTGTCATTTAAATGCGAATGGACGAAACGATTGCGGTTCGTTAGGGAGATCGAAGTGTGAAGGTGAAGATAGCTGTGGAACAACGCGTATCCACTAAATACGAATATTTCCCGGATATTAACAAGGTCTATACTGAATTCATCCTAAGAAAAACCTCGTGAAGAGGCGCTGATTGGTTCGACTCCCCAATTAACCACCTACGTTTTTCTCCGTCTTACCGCCTGTTACCTCTCGGTCAACCGTTCCGCAGCCTGCGTCGGGCCCGTAGGTAGTAGTGGGGGGGGGGGGGGCTGCGCAGATCGGTCACAAAACGGTATGGGTCTAAGGTTTTTCTTAGGATGAATTCAGTATAGCAGGTTAAGCATGGGCAAAGGGCCCCCACGCCGATTCTTGGAGTGGATATGATATTTTTTAAACAATGCTCCTAGCCTGAAAAACCATTATGTAAAGTTTTAGATCGCTACTCCCCGTTTACGGGTAATACGGGGGTAAACGCCCTTATCGTTATTATTCTTTTGTCGGTTATTAGTTAAGATATTTAAATGAAACAGAAGCGACAAAATAGCTACATATTAGCTGTAATTCATATATTTTTTTCAAATTGTAAATCAATTATTACTCGTGGAAAAAATAATTTATTTTTTGGGGGTGGTATTTGCAAACAACCCCATAAGTGACAACACCTTGTCGTGATAATCGCTTATTTGTTTGAACCTATCGAAGGTACAATCCGTACTTAGCCAGGCGTATGTTGCTGTCATTCCGATTATATAAACGCTGATTGCAAAAACCACCCCCCAAAAAAATTATTTTTTTTCTAGCCGTAATAATTCATTTACAATTAGGAAAAAATATATGTATTACAGCTAATATGTATCTATTTTGTCGCTTTCGTATCATTTAAATATCTTAAGTAGTAACAGACAAAAAAATAATAACGATAAGGGCTTTACCCCCGTATTACCCGTAAACGGGGCGGGGGGAGGGGGTCTAAAACTTTTATATAATGGTGTTTCAGGCTAGGAGCATTGTTTAAAATATAACAACTCCAAGAATCGGCGTAGGGGCCCTTTGCCCGCTCCTTACCCTGCTAGGCCTTATTAATATCCGGGAAATATTCGTATTTAGCGCATGCGCGTTGTTCCACAGCTACCTTCACCTTCACACTTCGATCTCCCAAACGAACCGCAATCGTTTCGTCCATTCGCATTTAAATGACGTGCTTAGGCTCGCGACAAGTACTCTTTCTCGTCACAAAACCCCTCATATTTATAATATAATGATCTTTAAATTATTTAACTATGTTCCACCATCTCGACCATCTCTAGGATTTTTTATGTAATAGATCGATAATAGAGTATTATTCTTAATTTTTTTGGAAGTTGTCACTCAAAGGGTTGTTTCCAAAAACCACCCCCAAACAATTAATTATTTTTTTTCTACCCTTAATAATAGATTTAAAATTTAGAAAAAAATATATGAAGTACAGATAGTAAGTAGCTATATTTTCGATTTTTTTTTCATTCAAATATCTTAGTAACCGAGATCAAAAATAATAACGTTAAGGGCATTTACCCCCGTATTACCCTTAAACGGGGGGGGGGGGGGGGGGGTAGCGATTTAAAACTTTACACAATGGTTTTTCAGGCAAGGGACATTGTTTAAAAAATAACAACTCCAGGAATCGGCGTGGGGGCTGTTTGCCCATGCTTACCCTGCTAGACTCTTTATACATTTTGAAAGGAAAACAACCATCAGTTATTAGTATTATTATTTTTATAACAATGAGTGGACAACCACGGCGGAATCGGCCAAGGGCCCCCTCCTCTAGGCCCACCCGTGTCCCATCATAAGCGGATGACAAACAGTATAAGCAGACTTTTTTGTAGGAAGCTAAAACTCCATAAACGATTTTGAGGAACTATAATATTTTTCCCTCGTTACTATAACGTTATTTTTCTAAATTTATAGAGTATTATTCGCTTTATAAACACAATCTTACTCATTAATAGTAATTGTATTCTTTGTTTCTGTAACCTACTCCCACACGAGCGAATGTCTCTCCCTTCTCTCAGGGTTGTAAGGCTCGATTAACTCTCGTGGTACGCGATGTAAGCGACTTTGTCACTTGGCAAATTAATTTTAAGTGACTGATTGAAAATATCATGACGAAAAAGAACTCATTGGCCCCACGGACGACCAGACAAGGAAAAAACGTTGTTGTCCGTATGGTGATTTTAACGAGAATAATGCGTGGACGATCAACGAACACGACTGTGTTTTCGAATGATGTCTGCGTCACGAACGTTTGGCAAGAAAGGGTGCTGTTGTATACTTAAACATAAATAGTATATAAATAAATTGTATACAGATATAATGATAAAATTAGTAGTTAATTTATTATATTTATTTTTATTTTGTTACATGGGCCCTTCAGGTCCATTCCGTGCTGACTGTCCTCGCGTGTTTTTCCTAAGGCGATTCAGCGGAATCACCTCGCGCGTGTCGGTCACGTTGTGACAAAACGTGAAGCGAGCGTCGGGGACAACGACCGCGCTCAGCCCGGGCCCCGATTATTTCTCAATAATCGAGGAAGGGGTTAAGCAAGCGACAGCTGCCGACGGGGCAGTTATCCCCGTTCGTAGGGATCGTCCGAGGTGAGACCGCGATCGCGAACCGCGAAAAAATCATTCTTATTCGGGAACTCGACTTAGGAAGTCAGGACGAGCCAGAGTGCCGTCAAGAAGCCGCGATCACGTCATAGCGTCTAGTCCGCGAAATACGTTCGGCCGTCAATAAACCGTGCAAGGGTAACTCCATCCAACATACCGCGAACGGCATAGCCGGGAGAGCCCCTGCGCGTCACTCGTGTTCGGCGTAGGAACGCGTAGAATAAGAGACGATTAGAGACAGTGCGATTCGACGGTCTTCAGTTGCGCCGACTCCCGTGTGCTACCCGAGAGCACGGAGCGAGCGACCACGACCTGCGCTAAGTTGAGCGTCCTCCTGTACGAAGCGATATTCGGCAAGCGAGCCGAAACCCGAGCGCACTGCGATAACAGGGACGGAGCGCTGTCCCTAGGGTATGTCTAACAATTACTTTTATCTTTTACTAAAGAATATATTTTACTTTGTTGTTTCTTCCTTAAATCCTGAGTATTATTGATTTTACTCCTTTTCACCTTCCTCACTTCCCCGCGAGTATAGTCAAGGCGTGCTTTAGCACCTTGACCGAGCAGCGAACCCTGCGGATCACCCTAACCGCTCGGGGTGGTTCGCAACAGTCCCTTCAGGACGTAACAAACTGGTGTCAGAAGTGGGATTTTATTCCCTTATATTCAATCTTATTATATATTTAAAAGGGCGCGCCGTTTTATCTACCGCGACCCGCCCGACTTATCTGCTCATAACTTGACTATACTTCCTACTATCTAAAAGTCTTGCAAAGCATTGCTTAACCATGACTGGTGGTATCCTGAGATCACCGCCTTCATCTAATACCTCCGGTACTAGTAATCCCTCCAATTCCCAAATACCTCAGTCAGCCCCTCCGCCCGTACCGACTTTGTCGAACAATCGTCTATCGTTAGGCTATCGGACGAACGACCTAGAAACGTCTGCATTAGACGTATGGCGTTCCCGAGAAGATGAGGAGAGAGTATATCGGGCACTTGACAACATTCCCCGTTTCGATCCTGATTTCATAACTTTGGAGGACTTCGCCGCCTCAATACAGCGCGCCATAAAGCGCGTACCACCCGGTCAGGAAGAAAGATTTCTGACCGAGCTCATATACAAATTAAAAGATCCTATCAGATATTATGTCGAGGATAAAGGTTGTAAAAGCGTGGCCGATCTGCTCTCCCTTCTAAGAGTCCGATATTCCCCATGCCGCGGTTATGAGGAGCTCCGACTGGAACTCGAACGTATAAGCATGTTTCCCCGCGAGCGTCTAATAGATTTTATTCACCGCGTGGCCCGCCTGTACCGACAGGTGACCGTAAGGGCGAAAGAATTAATCGGGGAAAATGTCGAGAATACTCTAATAGACGTGGAGCGATTGGCTCGAACTTCATTTATTACTGCAATACCTCAAAGAATCTCAATTAAAGTAGCTTTATCAAATCCCGTATCTTTGAATGACGCGTTTGATCTAGCCTTACATACGCAAAGACGAGAACAAGACCTGGCCGGCTTGCCACGCGACGACACGTACGACGGCAACCGGAGCGCGCGTCCCCCGTCTCCGTATGACCCACAGCGTAGATGGACTGAATGGAGGCAACCTAATGAAAATGATTCATACGAAGAGCCCCGCTCCTCGTACTCCGCGTATAGTGCCCCTCGCTATCGAGACGAATATTATCGCGAGCCTTATTATCGCGATCCGACGCCGGAGCGCCGTCCACCGTCCTTGCTGACGAGGCAAGGCGAACGCCCGTTGGGCTACGAACGCCGACCCAGTGCTCCCCGCGGAAGAGGAGCGCGCGGGAGACCTTGGAATAATCGGCAGTCACAACCTCGCGATCCTAGATTGTATGATCCTTACGAACCTCGCGGATATGAACCCCGCGGGTACGGACCTCGCGGGTATGGACCTCGCGAAACGGAAAGATATGAACCCCCTCGCGAGTCGCGGGCATATGAATCTCAAGAACCGCAAAGATCAGAAGCACGTGAAGTTATCCCTGAGAAACCCGACCATTTAAACTCCCAGCGTGCCCGCCCGTTCAACCGGAACGAGGCGGGCGGGTCCTCCTCGCAGGCCCAAAGACCCCCTCAAAATCCACCCCGGAGCCAGAGCCCGCAACAACGCTCCTACGAGCGGACTCCCCCCGCATCCGAGTCAAGGCAGAACAACTGGAGAACGGTGAGGGAGAATTTATCATAGACACGGGTTCGGCATTGAACCTATTAGAAATCGGGTCCGCAAGCTCAAAGGCCCGGGTTTTAAGTACCACACCCCTAGAAATCACCGGATTAAACGGGAAGGTCTTGACTTTAGGGACAACCGTCCTAAAAATTAACGGTAGCTGGGCATTATTCCACGTAATACGTATGCCCCATTTACCCAAAGGGATTGCGGGCCTCGTCGGAAGTCCGTATCTGCTTCAGGAAGAAGCTATCGTCTCTTACCACCAGCGCACGATGGTAACCGCGAAACACCCGATCAGCCCCGTAATTTTCTCAAATTTTGAAGATTTAGAAGGTACGCTAGAAGGCTATAAGCAGTGCCACCAGGATTTTCTAAAAGACCTCAGTAAATCAGAGGCCAACGCGAATGAAATAAACATCTGCCTCCCTGAAAATGGTGATTGTTCCGAAGAGGACGAACGAGATTGCCCCTCCCCCTCTTTCGGAGAAGAGTTCGACACTAACGAAGACCTCGATCTAGGAGAGTACCAAGTAAATCCAAAATCTCACGAAGAACGTTTACAGCATATATTCGAAACGCTGAAATTGGAAGACTTAGATCCGGAATCGCGTCGAAAAATCGAAAATTTGGTTATAAAATATTCGGATAGGTTTTTCGTACCGGGAGACCCTCTTGGCGAAACCTCATCGATAGAACACACTATCCCGTTAACAGATTCTACGCCCACGTTCACTAGACAATACCCCCACCCACCACAGATGGAGGAAGAAATTACCAAGCAAACGCGTAACCTGGATGAGCTGCGAATAATCGCTCCTTCGTCGTCACCGCATAACTCACCCTTGCACGTGGTAGAGAAAAAGGCCGCCGAGGATGGAGTAAAACGATGGAGAGTGGTAGCAGATTTCAGAATTGTGAACGCGAAAACGATTGATGACCGCTTTCCTTTGCCGCGAATCACGGACATTCTCGATAGGCTAGGTGGAGCCAAGTATTTCTCAGTTTTCGACTTAGCAAACGGTTTCCATCAAATCCCTATGGCCCCCGAGGACCGTGCAAAAACCGCGTTTACCACCCCGGACGGACACTACGAATACCTCCGCATGCCTTTCGGATTAAAAAACGCCCCGGCTACCTTCCAGCGTTTAATGAACAACGTTCTGAGAGGGCTTATCGGGAAAGAGTTATTCGTGTATCTAGACGACGTGGTTGTATATTCGCGTACACTCGCGGAGCACGAGCAACGACTCGAGACTTTCTTCGAACGCTTACGTAAGCATAACTTAACCCTACAGACGGAAAAGGCCAAGTTCTTAAAAGATAAAGTCACGTATCTAGGTCATATAATAGCAGCTGACGGAGTACGACCAAACCCCGAAAAGATTAAAGCCGTCGCCGAATTCCCCGTCCCTAAAACCCGTAAAAATGTAAAACAATTCTTGGGTCTCGTAAATTATTATCGTCGCTTTATCCCAAATACGGCTAAACGAGCTAAACCCCTTACAACTTTGACTAGCACTAAAATTCCATTCTATTGGACTGAAAAACATCAGGAAAGCTTCGAAGACCTACGCCAGGCACTTTGTAAAGAGCCAGTTTTACGCTATCCAAATTACGATGAACCATTTATTATTACAACCGACGCGTCCGATGTAGCCGTCGGGGCAATATTAAGCCAAGGCAAAATAGGTGAAGATCTGCCGATAGCGTACGCCTCACAAGTGCTCAATCCTGCTCAAGAAAATTACTCAACTACCGAAAGGGAATGCCTCGCGATAATTTATGCCGTAAAACAATTCCGTACTTATATCTACGGGCGAAAATTCTCCTTAGTAACTGATCACCGGCCACTGCAATGGTTATTCTCGGTAAAAGACCCGATGTCGCGACTCGCTCGATGGAAAATCACACTCGCCGACTACAATTACGAGATCGTCTATAAACCCGGCCGTGTTAACGCGAACGCTGACGCGCTATCCCGAAACCCGGTTCCGTACGCATTCCCGACTATAGAAGAGGAAAACCCACCAAAGGGCGACGATGAAGGGATAGGAACACGCGTACAGGCACGTCGCCAAGCCATGCCAAGGCCGAACTACGAAGAACCACCGTCGTTTATTGACGATACCGCTCTAACAGGAGAAAATACGGACGGTATGGAGAGCAGAGCCAACTCTACCGCTCTGGATACAGCGGAAGAACGAACAGGAATGCCCGAATTCTTGGAGGAAGATGCGGACCAGGAAGAAACTGTCCTAGACTCCACTTTCGGAAGCAACGATTCGAACCCCGGTCCGTTCACCGAAGAAGAAATCACAATCTTGAAGAGTATGGAAGACGAGAACTCTCCGGAAGCATTACCGTACCGACGAACCTGCCAACACAAGTTCGAAGATTTCGAAGTCCCATTTTCCCCCATGATCGCGGAAGGTCCCTACAAAGGCCAATATACGTACGATGAATTAGCCTTCCTAAAAAGCCTAGACGCGCCGCCCACCTGGACAGAGGCAGAGGGGGAAGACTGCGAACCCACCTTCCGAACCATAAACACTCCGCGGGGTCCAGAAACGGAAATGCGCGTTATCATCGGGAAGAATTTACCCCGAGAAGGCGAGGAAACATCGAATCTCCCCGAGAACGCTAGCCCCCCGAAGACAACGTCACGAGCAGGCCCAAAGAAAAGAGTGTCATGGGGTATACCTCTGCACGATGAAGCCTTGGGCGTCCCACAATCAACTATGATTTGTCCGGAAGATGAAACCCTGGAGGAACTAACAGAACAATTGCCCCCGAGGGAAATTTCTAACCCAAGTCCGGAACCAGGCACAATTAAGATTCCGCCGGAGCGATTCAGAATAACCCCCGAGTCATACTCCGACTCATCAAGTCCTCGTCAAATCACGCGAGAGGCACCAGAGAACCGCGAAAACGCGATAGACTCCTCTAAATATGAAATCCAACCAACGAAATGCAAAATGAGAATCGTAAGGACCACGCTTGCAGCAACTCCAGATAACTATGTTCACTTTATATCCTCGGATAGAATACTAACCAGCCCAATTTGTAAAACTTTGAAAGCTATAGGACTTCTCGATGAAACAAAATTATTATCTGAAGAATTAACCAGAAATCGCGTAATAATTAGCCGTAATGAAGAAGAAAAAATTTTTAGCATCGTGGGAGCGAGTAACTTTTACCACGAAATGAAAGAAGCCGACCTGGCATCAGCACTAATGGCGCTCAGGGACGCTGTGGAAAGCGAACACGTCCGCTCGTTTCGTATAGCGGCACATGGCGAAACCCTACACCGATTCGACGCCGAAACGCTCCAACGACATTTGTTAATTGTTTTCAATCTAACACCCATCACAATCAAAATTTGCACCGGTGAAGTTCAACAACCACCAAAAATAGAATGGGAAAATATTATCCGCCACTATCACGGAAGCCTGATAGGAGGACATAAGGGAGTGACAAAAACGTACCGGCGCATACGTAGCGTATTTGATTGGCCACACTTACGCAAACACGTAGAGGATTACGTGCCAAGTTGCCCTAGCTGCCAAGAACAAAAACTTGTACGAATTAAAACTCGGGAACCCATGCTAATTACAGATACACCTGCACGACCTTTTGATAAAGTAGCCTTGGACACCGTAGGACCGCTTCCCCCAACCCCTAGCGGAAACCGTCACATCCTTACAATGCAATGCCTATTATCTAAATTTTGTATGGCCGTGCCCTTGCCCGATATACGAGCCAGCCCCGTGGCCGATGCGTTATCGCGTTATTTTATTGCAATCTTCGGTGCACCACGCGCGATATTAACGGACCGCGGAACGAGCTTCATTAATAACACAATACAGGGAATAGCTCAAACGTTCAGAATTAAACACGTAACCACGTCAGGATATCGACCGCAGACTAACGGATCTCTAGAAAGAAGTCATATCGTCTTAACAGAATACCTGAAACATTACCTGGAAAAATATGAGGACTGGGACCTACTTCTCCCGTTCGCTATGTACTCGTATAACACCTCGGTACACGAAGCAACAAGATTCACGCCTTACGAGGTGGTTTTCGGACAATTAGCCCGCGATCCGTTTATACCTATGAGTCGCGAAGAATTATTAACTTACCCTACCTACGTACAAAATTTGGTAGAGCGCCTGGATGAAATCCGGAAAACTACGCGATCAAATTTAGACACAAGCAAATTACGTTCGAAAACCATTTATGACCGTAAAAGTAATCAAGTCACATTCGCGGTAAACGATCTCGTTTATGTACAAAAGGAACCGCGACTTCACAAATTTGATCCCCAGTACATAGGCCCCTTTAAAATAGCAGCAATTACCGAACAAAACAATGCAATATTAATCACCGAGGAGGGTCAGCAGTTAATCAAACATTTCGACAAATTGAAACATGCTTATACAAAGGATAAGCCACCTTGACGCTAATAGAGTGTATTCAATGTGGTTTAAGCTTTCAACCGACCGGCAGGAGGGCTCATATTGCCAATCCTCCTAACCAAGGTCCCTCACCCCAAAAATCGGACCCCCCTCCCTACTCTCACTTGTTTTACATACCTGTAAAACAATAGAATTCCCACCCTTTCCGTAATTTCACTTGTTTTTCGTATTTGCAGTAGGCAATTACTTAAACGATAGGATTCCCCGAATAAGACTTTTCGGGAAATCCCGAATCTCGGCCACCATGAACGGATGTGGCTTACTAATATACACGTTCCTATGGATGAGCGTTGCTAGTAACACCATAGATGGAGACTACAAAATATCGTCACTAGCCCCCAATCCGGGCTTGTACTACGAAAAAATCCGACCTCTCCGAGTATTCCACACCCAATGGAGACTGGTCACGGGTATAGGAGTCGCTGAGATACTGGCCTCGCGACCGCAAACGCAACCCCAGATCAACAGCATGAAAGCGTTATGCACAACATATAACTGGACATCTTGCCCAGCCGATGCCCTCAACACGGCTCTACAGCGCAAACTCTTAGACGGCAAACGATACGAGGAATTGTTACTTAACATATTAGGGAAACCACAATTTCGCCGTTCCAAACGATCTGTACCATTAGGATTCATCGGATCGCTGAGCAAGGCCCTTTTCGGAACCCCGGACAGCGACGATGCGCAATATTACAACAAGGAAATAGATAAGCTGTATAAGGATCAAAATCGTCTCGCCGAATTGTTAGCAAATCAAACGCACATTATAAAATCGGAATTTCAGGATATACACGAGTCACTCAGAACTGTAACGGGATCCGTGGAAACCATGGGCGATAGAATTAAGGAACTAGCGTCGGGTACTCTTCGACTAGACGAGCGCGAAACAAAAATAGAATTAGAATTAGCATTTTCGTCGTGGACATTCTTAATGACCAGACATGTGGACGAATATGTGACTGCATTAATTGTAATTACGGACGCGCTCACGTTCGCGAAACTTGGTATCTTACATCCGGCCGTTCTTTCACCTGCCCAGCTAGCGCAGACTTGCGAACGAATTCGTAGAACCACTCCGTACGAATTCCCGCTGACCCCAGAAGAATTGAATTCCGAACAGCTACAAGGGGTGACCAAATTAAACGTAGTTTATTCACTTGGCCGAATTATCCTGTCACTCGACATCCCTTTATTAGATCAAAATCCCTTCGACCTTTATTACCTTCAACCCTGCCCTTCATTTCAAGCAATATCGACCAATGTCTCTACCCCTATCTTCATAAAACCAAGAACGGCATATTTAGCAATCAACCAAATCAACTCTCAATACTTCATGCCCGACGAGAACTACATCATGGGATGCAGGAAACACCCCCGGATGTACATGTGTGAACTCAGCGTACCACTCCAAGATTTGGAAAAAGCACCAACTTGCGAAACGAACGCCCTATTAAAACCTCAAAACATCAAGTGGTCTAGCTGCAATATTCAAGTTCTTCCCGGAGGCCGAACATACCTGAAGAAGTTGATCGCACCCAACACCTGGATATATTCCGTTAAGGACACCCTGGCACTGCAGGTTCGATGCAATAAGCACGCAGCCGGATATGAAGTGCTACAGGGGGCAGGAATATTACAACTGAGGAGAGATTGTGAGGCCAAAATCGGGACAGACCAGATTTGGGCAACTGGAGTGGACACCGACGAATTAACAACCATCTACAAACCATCTATTGGCATCAACATTTCGGAAATTCTACCAACCCTCACGGAACATCATGTAAAAATTTTAACGGACTATCAACAAAAGGAACCTCAAAGAACCCTTCAAGATTCCCATGCGAAAGCTAATGCAATCGCACTGGACGACATAGAGAGACAAGCAAGAGAAATAGCAACACATCATCGGACAGAAAATTTATCGACATATGTAACCTATGGACTACCAGGATTAGGAGGCACTATCGTAATCATCCTCATTATCTGGATTGGATACTGTGCCTTTAGGGCACGTCAAAATCAACATCGGGAGCCCTTAAGGAAAGAGACAAAGGTTAATATCGAAATGACGCCACACCGACCCGCCCCTCCAATAATTTCAAGACCCCGTCCCCTAGCAATTACATCTTTTCCTCCAGACCTACCCGTTATACAATCCACGAGGACAGGATATAGAGCCGACGTGGAACAATCGCGAAGTTTCGCGGGCACCGAGCCGTACTTTGACGTATTCTAAGAAGTACCTCGCTGATAGCAGCAGAAACACCCGCGCTTTAGCTCTAAGAATCAATCCCCACGAGGCGCTCTGCTGCGAAAATTCGATGGTAGGGACATTAGCATATAAGTTAGCAGTTAAGACAAGCTCGGACAGTCAGTACGAATTTTCACGGCTTCAATCTACGATAAGAACAAAATGTACGCGAAATTCAACGACGAGAAGTATCCGCGAACATTTCTCGCCGAAGTGGTGCTGCCCCGGCACCTACACGCCCCGTTCGAAAGACGAGTCTGCATAAGACCAGCGAATACCATAGATGGAGAGGGCAAGGCATGGGTGCACCAGTTCCACAAGACGCGGGTGTTGTGCCACGCTTGTGCGTGGATGAACCCCCCCGAGGATTTCAAGGAATACAGGCGAGCCCCGATTCACTGGCTCGCAATAGAACAGCGGGCCATCGACCTCACCAAGTGCGTGAGATGCCGGGCCAGGCACTTGAGATGGACATCTCCGAACAACTGCACGGGTTGCATCCGAGCAGTATTGGATGCAAACCCGAGACACCTGCCGGCATTTCCAGTGCTAGAGGCACCCCGGCCCTTGGAGGCGCCGAAGCCCAGGGACATCCCATGGATTGTCCCGGCCGGCGCAGAATAAGGGAGCACCACCCCTCACACTAGAGCGTCACCCGGCACCACGATCGCTACCACCATCGGCAACGCCCAAACCCCCGCCCCCTCCCCTTTTATTATGACTATTATAGTATTTTCCCCTTGTCCGTATAATTATATCCAGTACCCCTTTGCTTATATTATTACATCGAGCTTTTCTTTTATTATTATATTCAATTATTCAATTTCGTAACAATATATGGGTTTTAGTTTGTCTCTAATTAAGAATCATTTATTGTAATCCCCTTGCGATCCCTTAATTTTAGTTGCGCCTACATATATAGTTTTAAGCCGCGAGGAAAGCGCACGCGACGACAGCTTCACACGGGTTGACGACGAAACAGCCTCGCGAGACCATTTCGTGTCTAGGTGGGGAGGTGTTACATGGGCCCTTCAGGTCCATTCCGTGCTGACTGTCCTCGCGTGTTTTTCCTAAGGCGATTCAGCGGAATCGCCTCGCGCGTGTCGGTCACGTTGTGACAAAACGTGAAGCGAGCGTCGGGGACAACGACCGCGCTCAGCCCGGGCCCCGATTATTTCTCAATAATCGAGGAAGGGGTTAAGCAAGCGACAGCTGCCGACGGGGCAGTTATCCCCGTTCGTAGGGATCGTCCGAGGTGAGACCGCGATCGCGAACCGCGAAAAAATCATTCTTATTCGGGAACTCGACTTAGGAAGTCAGGACGAGCCAGAGTGCCGTCAAGAAGCCGCGATCACGTCATAGCGTCTAGTCCGCGAAATACGTTCGGCCGTCAATAAACCGTGCAAGGGTAACTCCATCCAACATACCGCGAACGGCATAGCCGGGAGAGCCCCTGCGCGTCACTCGTGTTCGGCGTAGGAACGCGTAGAATAAGAGACGATTAGAGACAGTGCGATTCGACGGTCTTCAGTTGCGCCGACTCCCGTGTGCTACCCGAGAGCACGGAGCGAGCGACCACGACCTGCGCTAAGTTGAGCGTCCTCCTGTACGAAGCGATATTCGGCAAGCGAGCCGAAACCCGAGCGCACTGCGATAACAGGGACGGAGCGCTGTCCCTAGGGTATGTCTAACAATTACTTTTATCTTTTACTAAAGAATATATTTTACTTTGTTGTTTCTTCCTTAAATCCTGAGTATTATTGATTTTACTCCTTTTCACCTTCCTCACTTCCCCGCGAGTATAGTCAAGGCGTGCTTTAGCACCTTGACCGAGCAGCGAACCCTGCGGATCACCCTAACCGCTCGGGGTGGTTCGCAACAGTCCCTTCAGGACGTAACAATTTAATAAATAAATTAAAGAAACTCGCCAAATTTAATATTCGCCTGTTTATCAAAAACATGTCCTTTTGTTTATAATTTAAGGTCTGCTCTACCCAATGAATTATTTTCTAATGGCTGCAGCATAAACTGTACAAAGCCCATACAGCACACTCTTGTTGCAGCAATGTTGCAGGATGGTTGTGCAAGATGGCAATGTTTCCACGCAACGTTGCCGCAAGGGTGCAGCAATAATTCTACGTCCGCCTCTTGCAACGATTCGGGCAGTAAGGCTAAAAAAATTATAAGAAACGATATAAACATACAATATATATGGACCGTTTATTTTGAAAGTGTAAGTCCATTTTCTCTTGTTATTTTTTCTAGTTATACATAAAAAATTTACATTAAATTAAGCATGAATTACGTGATATCTCATTTTTTTCAAAAATGGACTTACACCACTTTCAAAATAAACGGTCCATATATTGAATGAGTGCGGAAGAATCGTAGAAGTATAAAGGCACGGGTTTTTTCTCATAGAAAATTATTTTCCCCAAGGGGATTCGAACCGGCGACCTGTAGTGTCGTAGGCGAACACTTTACCGCCGCAGCTACAACTACTAATTAATTGATAAACTGCTAACGTAATCGAACTTATATTCTTACCGTGCTAAACTTTAAACTCAAATTATTCAAAAACGAAGGCTCATTTTACAAACTCCATTAGTGTTTTGTAACACTGTAGGTATGTACAACTTTCACCTTGTTTCATTCTACACATTCAAATATACAGGGTGAGTCACCTAACATTTAAACTTAAAATATCTCCGTTGTTTTTAATGATACGAGAAAATGTCTCAGGAAACAAATGATTGCTAGACAAAAAGTACAACATATTATGATCGAATTTGTATTTTTATTGGCTACTACGTTACAGTAATGAAAATACATCATCCCATTAAAAGAACCATCAATAATATTGAAATTTCGAGAAATATAACCTTGAGAAAACAATCGTCTCCGTCAGAATAAATCGTCTGAAGCAAACATTTTTTTCCTTAGACATTTTCTCGTATCATTAAAAACAACGGAAATATTTAAGGTTTAAATGGTAGTTGCAGCAACGTTGCGGTAACATTGCAGGAACGTTGCGGTAACATTGCAGGAACGTTGCCGCAACATTGCAGGAACGTTGTCGTAACATTGCAGGAACGTTGCGGCAACATTACAGGAACGTTGCCGCCACATTGCAGGAATGTTGCAGCAAAGTTCATTAGTCTTTTTATTGGAGGTTTCCATAAATGAGTTGCTGAAATATTTACAGTTTCTGGTATAAATTATTAATTTATGTAAATATGAGCTGAAACATAAGCTGAACGGTGACTGTACCAAGAGCTAACTTTTCCGGCGTTCAGGTGATAGACGCGTTGTCCAGAATTTTGGGAGGTGACAAATTCCAATTGTTTGCACTTTTGAAGAAGAGGAGGGAGCTCCCCTCTGTTAATTCGTTGGTGGAGGGGGTACCTTCGCCGTCTTGACGAGGTGGAGGAAATGTATGTACAACCAGCTGGTCCCAAAAATTAGCCGGGATGATCGGACAGACCGTCTCGCCAGGGTCGCGGTTTATGACGGAATTGCCTCGAGAGTCGGCGGTGGACAACGGTACACACAGGTACCTACGGCTGGTTACCAAATGACCACCCGCCGACAGAACAATATATGGATTAACTCGAAGTGAAGAAAGTCGAAATTCCTGAAAAAACGGGACGATGTCGATTGCCCCCTATTTGACATCTGGCAGCCAAATGTTTCCCGATGAACGCTTCAAAAATAAGCATTGCCCGATTGTAAAGGAATAAAATGAATTTCGCTTAAAAAAATACGAAATTGCCGACTGTAAACGATAATAATGAATTTTCGCTTCGCTCCAAGTCCTCCTGTATTACATAAGACGGAACAGTTCTCTTTAAGATTACATTATATTACAGTCTTCCCTCGATATGTTGCCGCGAGTAAGGACCGGCGACACCTATTCCGAAATAAATAATATTACTTATTCCTAAAATAAATAATATTACTGGATTAGTTTTATCATATAAAATATGAAAAGAATCGTATGGTACGAGCACGCGTCCGCAAAGAAACGAGACCGGGGTGTGTCTATTGTGCGACAGCCTCCCACGATAGCCAGTCGAGCCGTGACTTCCGAACGAGAAATTATTGTTTTCAGAAACAAAATATTAAGGATTCGTAATGTGGCGGAGTTTATGATGCGGGCGTGATTTCTTCGCTATTTTTTAGATGAAGTTTGAAAATTCCAACATTATCGTTTGAAAAACAAATAATTGTAAAGGCCAATATGAAAAGATTTTCGCGATAAATTGTGAACAAATATTCAATGTTCGTATTCCTATTCGGTACAATCAGAAATTCGATAGATCTGAATATTCGAAGGTTCGATGTTCGAATATTCGAAGGTTCGAAGTTCGAATATTCGAAGGTTCGAAGTTCGAATATTCGAATACTTAAGGTCGGTATCAAATATATTGGCCGGTGAATTCGTTTTCGGGAACAGCGATCAAGGAGAAATCAGCCACCACCATCTGACGATCGTGGATTTGTCAGTTGGAGTTGCGTGGTCCTCGCAGGGTATGGTGGGGTAACGGGAACGCTGCTCGGCTCCGCCTGAACCTAGCTGTTTGGCTGTTATTTATTCTTAGCGTAATAGTTGTGTGCGTTACGAAGCTATGCGTAGACCAATACGAGATGAAGCTATCGACAAAGTATCAATGTTCTAACCAATAAAGCTCCTGAATTTTTTCGTCGCTAACGCACACCTATTCTGATGTGTGTATTTCTACGCTGACAGCTCGGTTTGGTCTACACCCCAGAAGCTTGGCATTATCCCCACCACTTGTGGCTCACTCTTGTTCTGCGAAGGCGAGAGCGAGATGGAACGAGAGCGAGTCAGAAAACGTTGAAGAAAAGGAGCACCGAGGCAGGCAAACTGTGTGGTGGGAGAATACCCCTCACGCAACTCACCGGCCAATATATATGATACCGACCTTAGTTAGGTTATTCGAATATTCGTTACAGCCCTACTTACAACACGGCGCCCAACCTTCATTCAATTTGGATGAACCGGTAGGATTCTTGGACAAAAATGCAAATGTCTTCACCGTCTTCATCACCACTGTTGTCATTATCCTTCCGTATTTTGTTTAATTTTGTGATTTTCTTTCTCTTTAGTTGTAGTCCTTTATTAATATTTAGTTGAATGTTGATAACTTCCTCTTTTTCGTTTCATTGTTATACACATTTTATCCAAAACCGGGTACCCGGTTTTACCCCGTACGGTTTTGCCCCAGCATACAATTTTGTAAATATTACGAATTATCAACAATACCAGGGTGAAGTACAAACAAACTGTTTTAGTTATTTACACTTTAATATGCAACAATTAACATAATTCACAGAAAAATGTACTTACCTGAACACTGTCAAAAGTGTTGAAGTTTCTTAACTATCGAAAATTAGAACAGAGCCTTCAAAAACACACAAGTCGGTATAATTTTAGTAAGCACGCTTGTAACACGATTATCTTTTGTTGATGAAGTAATGTATATCCCGACAATATGTCACTGTAACGACCATAGACTTATATAGACGGAACATTTGCCGAGGGGGGTTGCAAGGTTCGCGGGGAGGGGAAGGTCACACAGGCAATTCGGGTAACTCCGTTCCTCCTCGGTGCTATTCGGAAATACAATGACGTTAATAATTAACGTCACGTTAATAATTAACGTCACGTTATATATATATATCATAGACTTATATATATATATATATATCTATAGGGAGGGATACTTAGTCGAAAAGGTTAGGTATACTTATACATACATTCAAAATTTCGTATATCATGTAGGTTACATATATATAACAAAATTAGTAAATAAAATGTAGCCTTTTTTTAAATAAAATCGTATTTATTTAATCGTAGATATCTGCAATAATAGTTATATTTTTAAAGATTTTGTAAGTTTAAAAGTTCATAAACATAATTAGTAATATATATATATTTTACTATATAATTATTTATGCATATTAATTATGTTTATGAACTTTTAAACTTGCAAAATCTTTAAAAATATAACTATTATTGCAAATATCTACGATATATATATATCGATCATTTGCTGCGGCATAACTCAAAATTCATAATTATGGAGGAAACGCCTTCAAAAGTTTTGTTAGACAACGACTGCTTTTTCTATACTAATAATTCAAGAACTGCAAGTTTTTAATTGTGTCGTTATTGCAGCAAATGAGCGATACAGTAAAAATAAAGATATATTTAAGGATAAGAATAAATAAAAGACACGTATAAATCCATGTATATTTTTATTGTCCTTTAAATAATATTAGTTTATTTAATTTATGTCTATCTGTAATATTTACATTTTGAATTTTGTGCATAAATCTTATTTTCGCATACACTTGTACTATAATACGTAATAAATTATTTATGTGATTACTAAAAAAGCATTGGTCATTCGCATGTTGCTTTAAATCGTTCAAAATGTTTTTGCCGATTAAATTTTTCATGACATTGTACGTAAAAATATGCATTTTAAAACATTGGAATGTTTTCTGCGTTCTTATGAAAGCAGTTGCAGCAACTTCTACTTCCATACAGATATGTATAAGATCTGCTGATGGATATAACAATGACCCCCTATTTTTTACATTAATGAGATTGCAGCCGGTTTGTGTTGTGCCCGTTAAAGCACGGATGCATTCACTGCAATGTACCATTCTTTTAACTTTTTTCAACACACATCCTGCAATATAAATAATAATTTCTTTTTTATATTCCGTTATCGAAGACAATAATTGCCCGTATGGTAGATAATCGTGATCCGTTTGTTCAGCTTTGAAAACATCCAACCATTGTTCATTGGAATTTATGGAGACATTGATAGTTTTCATTGGATGTTGTGTGGATGGAACGTTTAATATGGGTATATTTTCTAATGCAATGCAGTTTGAACTATTTCTGTCTCCTATTTCCGTATGTACTATTAATTTTTGAATTGCACTTTTAAATTGTTTTACCGTAGGGTTATTATTATATCCACCATGAAACCTTATATTACTAAAAAATAATTCGAGGTGGTCCTGGCTGACTTTGTATGTCGGTATATATTCCAGTAAATTTGTTTCAATGCACGTAAATGCATACATATCCAACATGCTTTTTATGTTGCATAAAAATCGTAGAAAACCCGTTTTATATCGAGAAAGAAGTATGTTTGCTTTTCCTCCTTTTACAGATAATTTTCTTATATACTCTGCACATTGTGTGCATTTGTTTGAAATTTCTACAAAATTATCTTTATTGATTGGTCTTTTCAAACCATATTGTCGGAGATTTTTTGAATTAAAAATGTCGAATAAATCGTTAAAAATTGATACGAATTTAATTGTTGGAGAGCAATCTTGAAATTGCGGCAATTTTAATATGTCTTTACAAAATTGTAAAGCATTACTAACTGAGGTACTTAATAACTGTGTCGCCAACGAAACCTTCATTTTATTTTTATAATATTCCATGTGCTTCTTTCTAACCTTGTTAGCAAGGTGTAAACCTTCGGCTTCTTGTAATTTATGTAATTCTTCAAAATGGTTCCACTTGATTATATTCCCATCGCTATCAACCAGTTCTTTCAATTTGCCAAGTGTATTTCGTACTAGTTTCAACATGTGACTAGGATCCATAAACACATATATACGAGTGTTACTACTAGGATGTTTAAAACTTGTTTCAAACGTTTTACAGTTAACAGTAAAATTACACCCCAAACTTCTTAACATTGAAATATTTGTACTTAAACCATCACACGTTAGCGAAGTAATATGCATGCCAGTTTCATAAAGCACTTGTGAACATTGCATAGTTAAATTTTTCTTTTGTGTTGCGTTAATCCCATCTAATAAAAAATATGCAATAGGCATCTTCCAAGCGTTATTCATGCAGACTACACAATAAACCAGAGCTTCTTTAGCAATTAGTGCATTATCACATTCAATAAGTGCGCCACAATCAACATACCCAACCATTCTTCCTTTATAATAATCAACATGCCGGCGTATAGCTACTTCATCAAAAATCAATGTACCAATTAATTTGTACGGTACAGAATTTACACGTCGTTTTATCGCCCGTATAGCTTCAGAAATAATTCCAGGTTCCCCGTTTACTGATTGATACCATCGTGAAAGTATTTTCGGATGCGGTAATGCATTGTCAAATTTTCTACGCACGTAAATATATGCTTTTGGCGAGTAGAAATGTAACGACAGTGCAAATTGCCGTAACGCAGTCTTATATTTTCTATTAACAGGCAATTTTTTCTTTTTTCTTATACCACGCATAATTAATTCTTTTGTACCTGCATCTAGCTGTTGAAGTATATCACTGTCGTGCGATGTTACCAAATTACGGTTCTGTAGATCTTTGAGGATACCTTGTAACGGTTTGATTGTTATTCGTGCTTTCTTCATTCTAGAATTACTGACATATAACTTGTTTCTCAATTTTGTTAGTTCCTGTCTGTGTAGTTTGCGCATTTGATCCTTTCCAGGTGAATTAAAAATCCTTTCCGGAGACATACTTGTAGAACGGTGTTGATATCCCACTTCAATTTCTGTGCTAGTATTTTCGTTTGTGCCAGTATCTACGTCAGTATTTTCGTTTGTGCCAGTATGTCTGCACATTCTAAGTTCATGATTTTTTATACATACAAAAGGAACAGCATCTTTTTTCAAAATTCGACGACAATATCCTAATTCATAATTTTTTGAATTAAAATGTTCGGAACAAACAGCTCCTGTTTTTGGTAGGCTATAATTTTCTAAATTCAGTGCCTTAAGCCAATTTGTTTTCCTCTCAATATTTTTAGGAAAACTAAAAAATATTTTTTTTATTATAAACATATTATCTATTCGATAATCGAGCAACATATTTAAATTTCTAAGATTACAGTATCTACTCGTTAGCAGCCCGTTTATACGGCGCGTTAGGAGCCCGGCAACAATCCCCACCATTTCTTGGAATCCTTCGAACGTGAGTGGGGGAGCCAGTGGCCGCGCGGAATAGTGTCCAGTCGCGTTAGGAGCCCGCCGCCAGCTCCGTTCGTCGGGCTGCTAACGAGTAGATACTGTATATATAGATAATATATAAATTGTTGGTTATATATCTATATTTACTTACATATGAAATCGAATACAATCATTATTTATATTTTCTTTTTCCAACTGTTCGTAGTTTTTATTTTTCCTGCGATTTGCACAACCGCTTACTACGCAATAAGTCATTATTAACTCAATTAATATAATATATGATTTTATATCTATGATTTTATACCACGACCACTACGACGCTTTATGACAGTAACCGTTGAGTAAATGTTTTAAAACAGTAAATGTTTTGAACACAGCCATTAATGCCGAACCGACCATAGAAGTCTATGGAACCGACACGAACCGAATACACCCGAACTTAACTACCGAATTGCCTGTATGGTTTCTGCCTTTTCTCCTCCGATCTTTCGTTCCCCTCGCCCAAAGTTCTCGCTTCCGTTCCGTCTATATAAGTCTATGGTAACGACGCGGGAAAATTTAAGGCCGTTTTAAAAATAATAGCACGTCCCGGTTTTACCCAGGTACCCGGTTTTCTCCTAATTTCCACTATATATAGTAATATGATTAAAAGTTACAAATATAATACAAGTATAGATTATTAGAGAAAAATAAAAATTGTTTTACGCTACCATTATAACGCAAAACAATTAAAGGATACTTTTCTGATCGGTGCTCCACGAAAACGTTCCGTGTCTGGGCGGATAATATAAATCGACCTTAACTTGTAAATCTGTAAATGATCTTCAGACATCTGTATATTTGTTCAGGTTTTAAATGACTATTAACACATTCGCGACCGGTAGAGTTTTTACGTTAAGCATTCGGTTATAAATAGCAGGACGTGAATTCACGTCAGCGACAACTAGGAATAGAATTTGAAATGACGTGAATTCAGGTCAGCGGTCGCAAATGTGTTAAGTAACTAGTTTACAATGATAGATCTATTAATGCTCAGTTTTTGTAATAAGAATAAATTTTGTAGGTACTAGTTGGCTAACTGTGGTTTATGATTAATCTGAATTGAAAAACGTGCGAATATATTCGCATAATCACAGTGAGAATTTTTTCCACTCGTTGGAGTCCGTATATATATTCATTGAATAATTACTTAGAAGAACACGATGCAAATGTTTTGTTTGTAGTTCTAAACACGGGTAACGTTCTCGAACGAGACATCATCGAGAATTACAGGAGATTCCACAAGAAGAGCGCTTTAATCGTGGAATTGTGGGATTTGGTTCGGGTGGCGTGTAATAAAGAAATTAATTTTCGGTCTCCAAGAGCGTAGTGATCCTCTAGAGATTGATCTGAACAACGTGTATCGTCGCTGATTGGTTGCAGCGATTTGGAGCAAAAACAGAAATAGAGAGAGAAAGAAACTGTAAAAAAGAAAGAGACAGAAATACTGATAGAAAGAGATAGATGAACAATTCAGCTTGGAAAGCAGACGATTTAATGAATGTTTAGGTTATGTTACTTTCGGTTTTGCTCCCAAATTGCACAAATGGCTGCGGTTATACCGATTACTGCCTAGAGCAGTGATGTCCAGGTGGGCGGTCCGAGGACTAGGCTAACATCCATAGCGTCTTCTACGTGCTGCGTGGAAGAAGATGCTCGAAGCCAATGAAGCGGCGGGCATGCCACGGATATGGAAACCTCTAGTAGTGTGCTTTTGGGCCCTAAAGGAGAAGTTCCACGGCTCGTGGCTCGGCTCGTGGCTTGGCTTGGCTTTCGAGCTCCCCTTCTGCGCGGCTATGGTAAACATCATGGAGACCGTGCTCCCAAATGGCCCGATGTGGCCAACGCTGGGCTAGAGGCTAGAGACGTGGCACGGAACAGCCGTCCACGTGTGTACCACTTGATCACTTAATAATAGCTAAGAGTTATTGTTATCTGGCATCACTCGTTCCGAGTACCTTAACCCGTTCCTGCCATTATTCGGGACTGAACAGGTAGCAATCACAAACACACAAACGACAATTTTATGTCTCCACTGCATGAAATTAGCTAATTCTTTTAATGCATAAATTATGACATCAGTTCAAAAATTAGATTTACACCTGCCTCTGCCGATAATATAAGCGATCCACTTTCAAACTCCAGCTCAGTTGGTGCATTGGGTGCAAGTTTTACTGTGTTTTTCAATAAAGCGCTTATTATAGCAATTTTCGTTTGTAACAATCCAAATCTTAATCCTGTAATGAAAGGAATTGTTCACACAGTGAAGAAAAATGATTTCTGCTAGAAGGGCAAACGCGGCTATTTTGGTCCGAATACCGAGTATCAAATCGGATCCGGACAGAGGTTACGTTATATGAAAAGTATATAAATTTTGTATATTCATTACACTATTTATACATAAATTATAAATTGGACACTAAAAGCGTGTTAGTATAAGCAGAATTTGCTCACCAATGCACATCCTTGGACCTTCTCCGAATGGTAAGTAAGCATAGGGATGCCTAGTCTTAATATTTTCTTCGGAGAATCGCTCTGGATCAAACTTTTTTGGCTCGGTGTATATGTTAGGATCCATATGGATGCCAAATACAGGTATTATTATTTGCGTTCCTGAAGGTATAGAAAAATTGGTATTCTCTAGTTGTGTCTCTTTTGTACAGATGCGATTTAGAAGAACAATTGCAAGGTATCTTCTCATAGTCTCTGTAAAAAAATAAGCATTCATGATATTTGGGACATGCGTCCACATACGCTTTATCAGCTGCAGGACTACCATATTGAATTAGGTATATAAAATTCACGGTAACCTTTCTGAACACATATGTAGTTACTTCGAAATGTAAGAAAATACTATACTACAACACGAGTTATGATGAAAACGAATTAATTACTACCCTCTATTCAATAAACAAAGTTCTGATAAATAAACAATAATAATAAGCAAAAAGTTTTAATAAACATACATGACAAAACCATATAGACACTTCAAGTTATAGCCGAAATTATGTTACATTTTAAATAGCGGACGCGTCGAATAGTTACGAGCCATTTCAATCAACTTTGTATATAAGTATCTCCTCGATGTCAGAGATTTTGATGATGATGAAATACATTGTAGTCCATATCAAAATAGTCGGAGTTTCAGTAATCATTCTACTACCCATACAGCACACTCCGTTGCAGAAACGTTGCAGAAAGGTTGCTGTTAGGTTGCGGTGCAATGCTGCACGGGGGCGGACATAGGAAGATTTCTGCAACCTTTCAGCAATGTTGCGGTGCAATATTACCTTGCAACATTTCTGAGATTTTACTGCAACGTTTCTGAGATTTTACAGCAACTTTTCTGCAACGTTTCTGAGATTTTTCAGCAACTTTTCTGCAACGTTTCTGAGATTTTACAGCAACTTTTCTGCAACGTTTCTGAGATTTTTCAGCAACTTTTCTGCAACGTTTCTGAGATTTTACAGCAACTTTTCTGCAACGTTTCTGAGATTTTACAACAATGGTCCCGCAGTAAGCAAGGCTCAAAAACTGTTATAATATCGATTTAGTATATAGATTTAGTACAAATTCGTAGTATACCCACTACACAGTGTATATTAGGTTTGTTCATCCGTAACGTATCAGCTACATACCTGCAACGAACCGCATTGAATACGGTCTTACATATTTTTACTCGACAATACGGAACTTTTTTTATTATCTATAATGAATTAAATGGCAATAGTAGGCACAGTGGCAGTAATTGGCACATGGAACATTTTTTTATAAATATCTTTTGTTGCTGTATATAGTTAATGAATTTGGTTAAACCCTATAGTGTTAACTAAGTAATTGTATTAATTACTTATATCACATATGTCGACAAACAGAATACAATTTTACATTTCACAGGCAACCTCCGAGGGAATATATGTAAACACGGACAATATGTAATATAAGTAATTAATACAATTAGTTAATTAGCACTATAAGGTTTATTCAAACTGTTAAACTGTATACAGCAATAAATGATATTCTCAAAGAAGTCTGAGCTGTGAAATGTAAATCCACAAACACTAAAGACTAGAAAATAAAATAAATGATGTTAAACGATTGTATTAAGAATCCGCTAAAACTAAAAAAAAAACATTATTTTCTTGTACTACGCAGGATATTTCATAACAGAATATGCATCAACTTAATACAACATCAAGCGTCGAAATTAATTTGTTGTGAAATATCCGACTCCGCGATTAGGGTGATGTAATTGAGTTTGTCAAAACGAATCTTCGTTTTTGAATAATTTGAGTTTAAGGTGTTGCTCGGTAGGAGTATAAGTTCGAATATGTAAGCAATTTTCTCAATCAACAGTTGTAGCTGCAGCGGTAAAGTGTTCGTCTACGGTCCTACAGGTTGCGGGTTCGAATCTCCCTGGGGTAAAATAATTTTCTATTTTTTCTGTTGCGCACATTCATGTCGTCGGTCCCCCTCCAGGGTTACTAACCGTAACCCTAACCGGGTTTGGCTCTCTAATGTAGTGGAGTAACCCGCAACACCGGGTTACCCAGAAGATTGTGGGGCTGGTAACCCGGTTAACCCGCTCTTGTAATGGGTTATAATTCAGGGATCCTAACCCGAACTGTAACCGGGTTACTATGGGAGGGTTTTGAATACACTTACCAGGAACAAGTTAACTCATTTTGAGCTGGGTACAAGCGTTGTCCGTTTAACTACTTATTTGAATCTAAATACGCATAGAATTTTTTTTATTTTGTTTTTAACTTCTACTGTTCTATTCGGTGTGTTCATTTGAACAGTTTACATTCAAATATCTGGAAAATAACACTTTTTCGAGAAAAATGTTAAATATAAAAGTTTCTCGGTTCTAAGAGGGAAGTACAGCTATTTAATTAGTTTGTTATTTGTTTAGCGTTTTCAAGATTATTTGAGGGGCAACATTGTATGTTTAAGCAGAAACATGGTTTTATTTACAGATTTTGTTGATATTCTAGACATGTAAGCGATATCTATAATTCTTTGTTGAGTAAAAAAAGTCACACGAAAAGTGTAATTGTTATTGATTCATAAAAGCTTCTTTGTTTTATCTAATACCATTGTAAGGTACAATCCGATAAAAAAAATGTTTGATAGAAAAGTTTATTACTTTTTTGGGTTAAATAAGAATCTGTAAATAAAAATAAAAGTGTCAATTTAGAAGTAGTATTTGCCCTTTAAATAACCTTGAAATCGAGAAACTTTTGTATTTAACATCTTTCCCGAAAATGTGTTGTTTTTAAATGTACACCCTGTTTATGATTGCCTGTGATTAATTGCTATCGTAAGATCTAGGATCATTACTTGTAATATAGAATTTATTATTTTTCTTAAATACGTGGCTGTAAGGATGGTAAATGATGAACCATTCGTTCATCATCTGTTGTTGTCGATGTTGGAATTGGCATGGAAATGGAGAGTCGCATCGCAACGTGCGATATTCTAGATTGCAGGTGTTGTGTATGCTGTTGTCTTTTGTTTTAAAATGTTTAATATTCGGCAGTCTCGTTTCGTCACTGATAGGACACGCTTTATGTTCTTAATTCGATTGAATTTATTACCTACTACGTTCAATAGTTTGATTGTTATCATAGAATTATAATATAATGGAACATCCCGTGCGGCAGTACTTTTCATTTAGTGCGAATAAAAACAAGTCTAAGTGTCGTATAAATAGATGCAAGACAAAACTAACGGTAAGCTATTTGTAATTTGTAAATGAAAGTATAGTATTGTCAAGTAATAAGTATACATATATATACAAATTTGTATTCTGAAATATCAGGGAAAGCATGCTGCCAATTTAACACGTCACCTTCTGTACTGTCATCCCAACGAATATACATTAGTTACCATGCAAACGGAAAATCGGAAGAGAATTAGATTAGAAGAGCGTCCATCAACTTCCACGTCAAATTCGCTAGCGATGACAGCACAAGATGTTATAAATGCCTGCGTTGAGCTAGTCACGAAAAATGGTCGACCCCTGAATATTTTCACCGATTCGGGTTTTAAGAAATTAATACAGCCTATATTACGAACAATAAATCCCCCCATAGCAATTAATGAAAATAGTATTCGAGAAGCCATTATACATAAAGCCATAGAAATTAGAAATGAAATAAAAGAAGAAATAGGAAATAAATTAGTGTGTTTAAAAATTGATGGAGCAACGCGACATGGTAGATCATTTATAGGCGTAAATATTCAATATATTTTAAATAGAAAAATAATAATTCGCACTCTCGGTTTGAGAGAAATGTTTGAGAGAAGTACAAGCGAAAATCTGAAAAACTTAATTCTTAATATCTTACGCGAATATGATATTACTGTTCACAACATATATACAATAACGACGGATAATGGGTCCAACATGTTGAAATTAATACAACTTCTGGAAGACGAGCTAAGCGTCTCTAACAGTGACATAGAAGAGGGTGAAATAGACCACACCTTCCTTGAAAAATACAATGACGAATTTTTTTTGGAAGGCGAAAGATTGTTTTTTCCAGAAGAAAATGGTTCAGAGTCATTAATAGGTGTGCGTTGCGTTGCACACACGTTGCAATTAGCAGTGCATGATGCGTTGAAAATTTTTGAAGTTCACGAATTGTTGCGAAAAGCAAGAGAATTAGTAAGAAAACTTCGTACTTCTTCTGTTACAATTATTTTAAAATCCACAAAATTGCGAAAACCTATTTTAGACTGTCCAACTAGGTGGAACTCTACTCTCACTATGTTGGACCGATTAACAGAATTAAAGGACCTCTGCGTGCAATTGAAATTAAACGACAAATTCTTGCCCGACGATGATTGGGTGATAATATCACAGTTAATTGCGGCACTCGAACCAGCGAAAATTGCAACCAAAAAACTACAATACGAACAGTTAACCATGGGAGATTTTTATGCACTATGGTTACAATGCATTTTAAGTTTAAAAAAAATTGAAAATAACGATTTTGCAAAAATTTTGTTAAACACGATATCTAACCGGGAACGTCAAATATTATCGAACAAATCTTTATTGTGTTCTATTTTCTCAGATGCTAGATATAAGAATTTATTATCCAAAGACCAGAAAGATATTGCTATTTTACACTTAATTAAGATATGGGAAAAATCTGAAAAACTAAATCGTAATAACGTTCGTGAAGTAGCAGCAGAAAGTTTTTCTAGTTCTACCTCAAACGACGATTTGGAAAGAATTTTGGTAGAAAAAGACAATGAATTAGAACTAAATAGAGAAAATTCATCTTTTAATATAGCGGCAGCATTAAATACGTTTTCTCAGACTCCTAGGATCGACAAGAAGGAAAATATCCTGGAATACTGGGACAAACACGAATGTCGAGAATTAAAAGACCTTGCAAATATTGTACATGCAGTTCCGCCGACACAAGTTTCAGTCGAGCGACTATTTTCCGGTCTAAAGTTTGTTTTGAACGATTACAGATCTCGGTTAAACCATGACATTTTAGATGATATCATGATTGTGAGGACAAATTTTAATTAAGTTTTATATGTACCTATAGGTGTATGTGCCCGTCTAGTTTCTATTTTCTTCACTTTTTGTAAATATTTTGTTTGAGTTATTTTGTATTTCTTGTAGTGTGTTGTGTACGTATGAATGTGTATGTGTGCGTTTTCTCTACCTTTCGTACGTAGTTTTCCCAATTATTTTGTATTACTTTTATTATCATATGATATATATATTATTTTACATAATATAAGTTCATTAATTTTAAACCTTATGTCCGTATTTTTGTCATTACACACCATTTTATACGTAGTATTTCTTTCGTAAATTTTGTATGCGTTTAAAATAGGCGTGTCATCCTATTAGGTTTACCAATCTGAAATCAATAAAAATTTTGCATACATTTCCAAACGCTCAAGAATTCAAATGTTCGAACTTTCAAATTTTTAAATTTTCAAAAGTGTGAAACTTTTAAGAATTCGGATCTATAAGCATTAAAAATTCTAGAAATTAAACAATTTTACGAATTAATACTGTTCAGTTACATATACTTTTGCATATATTTTCTGCATATTTTTTATGTATAGCGCATACATAATACATATATTGCATGCTCATATGTATTGAACATTGAGTTTCTATTTTTACATACCACTTTCTTACAAATGAATAAATTTGGCATATTACTTGTGTTCCAAAATAATATATTTCTTACTTTATATTTCTAAAACTGCACACAATTATTACGATATACTATATTGTAGTCGGATTTTGCATGCATATATTAGGGTAGACTCACTCTACCCGTTTAACTGATAGCAATATAAACAATGTGAATGTACTCTTGTATCACTTGTAACCCGCTCCGAGCGGGGTAACCTGCTCTGTGTACTATGTAGTAACCCGCTCCGTCTCGGTTACGACGGGTTACAGGAACTAACCCTTGGTAACCCGGGTTACGGTTAGGGTTAGGCCGCGGTTAGAATCCATGTCCCCCTCGCAGCACGTCCGATATATATAAATATAAAATACCGTAATTTTTATTTTTGGCCTTACTGCCCGAAACGTTGCAGGAAAGTTGCAGAAAAGTTGCTGTAAAATCTCAGAAAATTTGCAGAAATATTTCATGCAATGTTGCACACGGGCGGACATAGGAACATTTCTGCAACATCTCAGAAATATTGCCTGCAATGTTTCAATGTTGCATCGTAACGTAACTGCAACCTTTCTGCAACGTAGTGTGCTGTATGGGTAGTTTCATTTCGAAGTGAACTTTAACTTCTCATAAAAAAACAATATGTCCATTTAAAAATAAATAAAGCTAGAAAAATGACGACTTAAACATCTCCCAATTTCATATGAACTACGATATATTTCGATGCCATCGAAATCCCTGACATCGCGGTTCTAAAGTGACCGAGTTAATGTGGAATAGCCCTTACATACGAGGTAATGTCTTAAATTGAACATGACCGTACCTCAATCATGAATGGTTTTAAGCAGGGAGTCGAGACCGAAGCAGAAACCGAAATTCCGACCGGTCTTGACCGGTCTAGCGACCAGTAACCGAAGCGAAATGGGACCGATTGTGACCGTAACAGTGAGAGGTTGAGAAGGGGAACCGAAACTCCAGACCGGTTACCTTTCGACCGGGAATCTCAGACCGTGCTTTTAACGAAAACAAACGAAACCAAACCGAAGGCATGACCAGTCCGCCGATTGGTCGGTTGACCGATCGCAATACGGTTGAGTTAATTTATGGAGAGAAACAGAAACCTCTCCATAAATTACGAGTCGGAGCGGTTCGGTTCTGTTCGGATCGGTTTAACCTAGCTAAATAAGCCGGGAAGGTATGGATGCTGTTCCTGTCGCGCACACTGTTTGTCACTCTCGTGACAAGTTTGTGGATAACAGACTTTTGCAGTTATTTGTTACCGTAACACTGTCCATTCCAAACTATGTCGATCTGCCGAGATATTATTGTATTTCAAACACTAGTTATGTATTATTTTAATAGAAGTAGTTTTTTTATATATATTTAAATCATCTTATGAAATTCATAAGATGTTAAATAATATTTTCATATGTTATGAAATTCATAAGATGTTAAATAATATTTTCATATGTTATTCCGAGAGATAAAAATTGAAACATTGTAATAAATTTTGCTGTGAAATATGTTATTTATGGTATTGTTAAATATATTTACATTTTATTACATTCCTATCGTCTGTTTTTTTCCACACTTGGACATACTTATAAAATAATCACATGAAGAATTATATTTTCAATCACTTTCTTGTTATTTGTATATTAACAATAATTTATTTATATTAACTACTTCTATTAAAATAATACATAACTAGTGTTTGAAATGCAATAATATCTCGGCAGATCGACATAGTTTGGAATGGACAGTGTTACGGTAACAAATAACTGCAAAAGTCCGCTATCAACAAACCCGTCACGAGAGTGACAAACAGTGTGAGCGACAGGAACAGCATCCATACCTTCCCGGCTTATTCAGCTAGGTTAAACCGATCCGAACAGAACTGAACCGCTCTGACTCGTAATTTATAGAGAGGAACAGAAACCTCTCCATAAATTAACTCGACCGTATTGCGACCGGTCAAGACTTTCGGTCAACCGAAAGTCTGAGAGAAATTCTCTCTTGAGTTTCGGTCGAGAGAAAACTCCTGACAGCTAGCCGCTCTGTAGTTCGGTCAAGAGAACCGTAAATGCCATATTGGTCGGTCTCACTGACCGCAACCGCGACCGAAACCGAAATTCTATCGGTCTCGACTCCCTGGTTTTAAGACCCATGCTTATCCGAAACTTGTTCTATGTTTTGTAGTGTATTTAGAGCAGGCATGGAATTTAAGTGAACTTGACGGCTGATTTCCAGAGGCAACGCCTCCCTTCTCTCGCCGCGCGTCTTGGCCCCGCGGGCGGCCAAGGTGCTTCGAGCGCCTCAGACCCGTACCATATGAACCGCGTGTGGCGCATTGGGGTGACATTGTATCAATAGGTTTCCAGTTTCCACATCAGCGCTGTCCAAGGTCACTCCCGCGGGCGATTGGGGTTCTCCCACTATCGTCCACGTTGTCAGGGATACCGCGCGTCGCTAACCGCGAAGACGCTGGCCGCACTGATGCCAGATTCGGGACGGGTTCCCTCGAGAATTTCCCCCACCTCGCGCATACTACGCCGGAGCAGCGTGTCCGTGAGTTGGACTCCGAAGCGCCGAGCTCACGGACACACTGCTCCGGCGTAGTATGCGCGAGGTGGGGGAAATTTTCGAGGGAACCCGTCCCGAATTCGGCATCAGTGGCTGGCCGGTGTCCCGGCTAGCCCGTCGTGGAAGCCTTCGTAGCGTTGCGCGGTCTCCTTGACAACGGAAGGCACGCTGTGCGAGAGAAAGATTGGAAGGGGGGGCTGGCGCGTGAGGGGCAGTGATGCCAGAATGAGGACGGGTCCTCTCGAGAATTTCCCCCACCACGCATGCACACTACGCCGGAGCGGCGTGTCCGTGAGCTCGGCGCTTCGGACAACGTCGGGAAGACGAGAGAGAAAACGAATGTGCGTCTTTCTCTCTCACTCTTGAAACGCTGTGATCCATGGTGGAGTGCAAGCGACACGCGGCCGTGCGCGATCTTCTTGAGTGCCTCGAGATTCACTTTTCCCTTTCTGACATAAGGAATATTCCTTCATACCGATTTACACATTTTAATGTACCGTATATCGCGATGTTAGCTTTGCATAACGAATCGTTTATATTTCCCTCCCGATGGAAGAGACCACCACTTTCCCGTAGATTCCATCGAGCGGTAGCGTGGACGCTGCGCGTAATAAATTTGTAAATAGTGCGTGATTCTTTGTCGCAACTTGATATAATTATCGAAAAATCTAGCGAGAAATGTGATTACGTTTAGATTTTAGATCATACTCTGAAAAAATATTTTTTGTCGAAGGCGGTACAGCGTCCATGCTACTGGCCAAGAGTGGATTCTAATTTTAACAAAGTTCACCAATTTATAGTATCAAAATATTCATCTTTTAATAAAAAAATTCATTTTAAGGTTTGAAAAATAGAAATAGCTCGAATAAAAAGTACGGAAATTTAAAATGAAAACAAGAAATTATGAATGTACATTTTTCTTTGTTAAAGAAGTTACAGAAGAATTTTATCTAACCTTTTATTTTTGTAGAATTTAGTTCGTACATCTGAAAAATCGAAGAACCATAACGGGTAATTATGGTTTTTCTTGATCTAATCGGATCTTAAGACAATATAAAATTTAAATATAAAGTTTCATTGAAATCCATTTTGCCGTTTAAACGTAATCGTGTTAACAAATATATGAGATATTTAAAAAAAAAAGCTCTTTTCTAAATACCCAAAACGTGATCAGGAGGTCTTAAAACGTGATTTCCGTAGTAAAATTTTTTCCAAATTTTTTTCATTACAAGAGTATTATACATATGCCAGAAAGGGAAAAGTGAATCTCGAGGCACCCAAGAAGATCGCGCACGGCCGCGTGTCGCTTGCACCCCACCATGGATCACAGCGTTTCAAGAGCGAGAGAGAAAGACGCACATTCGTTTTCTCTCTCGTCTTCCCGACGTTGTCCGAAGCGCCGAGCTCACGGACACGCCGCTCCGGCGTAGTGTGCATGCGTGGTGGGGAAAATTCTCGAGAGGACCCGTCCTCATTCTGGCATCACTGGTGAGGGGCCCCTACGCTGGACAGCGCTGTTCCACATCGTCCCAGAGAGCATGATTGTCGATGCATTTTTGTTTTGTCAACGCGCCAGGCGTGGTTCACGTGGTACGGGCCTGAGACGCACCAAGCACCGTGTTCGCCGCGGGGCCAAGACGCGCGGCGGAAGAAGGAGGCGTTGCCTCTGGAAATCGGCCATCAAGTTCACTTAAATTACGTGCCTGATTTAGAGAATATGACTGTTAAGTTTCAGGCAACATTTATAAAGCACCCTGTATAGTGCATGCAGTTACAAACCAGAAATCACTTTGTGAAGATAAGTCATATCATTCACGGCATTATACGTTAAATCACCATGTTTTTCATTAACTGCGTGAATCTCCTTGTGCAGTTTATCTTGAATATCTTTGTGCTTTGCTAACTCGTAGAGGCAGAATGTTGCTGTGGTTGAGGATGTTTCAAATCCAGCTAAGTAAAAAACGTAAGCCTGTGCTGAAGCTTCTGCCATCGTCAACTTATTCCTCGTTGTTTCTATGGCAATCCAGTAATAATTATATATAAATATGGGTTATATAAATATCGATTTATGTACTCCTTTCTCAATGAGTATTTTAAAAGTATATAATTTCTATGCAATAAAATGACTATTACGTTCAACGTTTCCATTCTCAGTGTTATCATCTGCATCTACATATCCGTTTTTCATTAGTTGCATCAACAAATTCAAGAAATCTTTCCTGATTATACTGTTCGCTTCTCTATGTTCCACTGTGTATTTAAACATTTTTGTAAAGAAATTGGTAATACCCCTTTCCACATAAGGTATAGAAAATAAGTAAAAAATCTCTGGAGCCCATAAAAAAAGTGCATTCCAGATAGGTTTGCTGTCAAGTACTTTTAGCCCCCAATATCGAACATCATTGTTCCGATTTTTCAAAGTGTCACAAGTTATTCCAAACGCCACTGACATAATGACATCCATGGAATATCTAAAATAAATATCATTATTTTAGTTATAAAAACGTCCTATAATAACATAGAATTTCTATTTACATCATTTTCTAGGTGCACATTACATTATTATTATTATTCTGGGCATCCGCCGGTCAAATCATATAAAAAAGTATACAATGTATGTGACTAAATCTTTTTACACTTTATTCTACTATAAATTTAGAGTATAAACTACATACTACTGCACTAGCGCCACAATAATTTTAGACAGGATGATCCAAAATCAAAAAACCAAAGATATTCCTTAATTACACATGTGTGGTTATCGCGCTACCCTCAGACAGTCTTAAGAAACAACTGGGCGATGCTTGCCAAATGTATAAACGATAGGGTAACCGAAATACGGGCTTTTTGCACAAAAATGTTTCGTAAAAAAAATTGGGTGTATGAAAATTCGCAATAGAGGGTAGCGCGGAAGCTGGTGTAATTACAAGTAAAACCCCGTTTGAATTTTTAGATTCGGTCAAGCATTGTATTTTTTATCGTGGCACCAGTGCATAAAAAATTGTTTCGAGAAAAGCACACTGAAAGTTTGACGCCGAGCACGTTCGTCTAGTGACTTATTTTCCATGAGTTTATTCGATTAAAACAAAAAATTATTCTTTTTTTTAGATCAATAAATGTATTATTAATTAAAAGAAAAATCACGTTTTTGTCTATTATACCTGCATAATAATTCATCTTCAAAAATATCTATTTTAAGACCGTCACACTGTTTATCCCCCTGAACTGCCTCTAAAATCTGTATCGTTAGGAATTTCGAGCCTAAATTTTTTAAATGTTGTTGAATTAAAATATGCTAACACAATTTTTTCGAATTTTTGACCAGCGGATGCCTTTAAACATCTCCACTTTCGAAAAAGAGGCTCAAATAATAATAATGTTAATGATAATTTCTTGTATGCTTTCGCTTACCTTGACATAATATCTTTTGCTTCAATTACTTCTCGTAGACGTGCTTTATCCTCCAAAACTTTTGCCAGTATATCGCCAGTGGTTTTCAATATCGGAAACATTTGCTTAATTTTGCCTAACGTGAAAGTTGGCGTGAATTTCACTCTTAAATTTCTCCACTTTTTCCCAGGCAATAGAATCAGATTTCCAGTCAGTGGATCTATTTCTTCGTTACAATACAGACCGCGATCATGAAAATTCCCGAATTCTTTTGTCAATACGTTCCGTATTAAATCAGGATCATTTATTATTAAGGAAGGTTTATGAAGCATATATATGCCAATAAAACGATGATTTATGTATCGTTCATAGATATCTTTGACGAAGTTGCCTGCAAATTAAGGATTGCAATATTATTATAAATTAAACAGAAGATATATATCAAATTAAGAAGTAACAAATTATTTTTTACAGTACCAATTTTCAAAATCTACAATACTTTCTACAGAATATCATACACGGTAAAATTTAACCATTGAACATATTGTAAAATATCTTACATAAGTAATACTGTTAATTGTATACTAATTCACGCTTATGTGAATATGTACTTGCCAAATGCTGATTGGCCAGTTAGAAGCGGCTTTGTATTACCAATAAGAAAAGTAGGTTCCAGGTAAAACACATTTCTTTTACGCCAGAAATTATAAACATGGAACTTGTAGTAACTGTATATTACAGTGATTAGAAGAATCACGGCACCCAAAATTACCGACATCATCCAAATCGTTGGCAGCATTGCATTTATCTGCGTACACTATACGAATATTAAGCACTCATTACAAAATAATGTTTAATCTTTATATAAAATTTATATAAAAAACTATAAATATATGTTTTAGATATAATTACTATAAATAACATGTTACAAAAATATATATTGTGACGTCCTGGCCCCACCACGGTATCGCGACTTAGTGTCGACGAGCGCCACCAGAGGTCTCAAATCTTTCCCGCTAGTCCTACCTCTCAATGTCATTCGTATATATACAAGTTCCAAATCATATCCTCTGTGTCCCCGTGTGTGTCTAGGGCAGGGGCCGTCAGCTATAGCCCTACTGATGAGTCTGGCTGGCGGTCCCAAGACGAAACACACCTCTTCTTTTCCTCCTCGATCCTCCAACGCCGATCCACCAGCCCCGCATAGTTACTCCATAGTGGCGTTACCGGGCCGGCCTTAGGGTTTACGGTGCGTCGGAGGCGACGGGGCAAGAACTCCCATCTAGTCCTGAATGTTCCGGCAGTTCAGGACGTAATTTTGGTGACAGCGGTGGGATACGTCAACTGTCGATAGAATAAATTCTAACATACGGTACCCACAATTGCCTATTTACATGTATATTACGCGCCCTCAACAGATCGCGGTAGCTTACAGGAGCCGCGAGGTAGAAAGCATTAATGTATATATGCGATCACTAATTTGTGTAAAAGGGAGTCTAGCAACAACGAACCAGGGCGACGATATTTGCCTATGCTGTTCCTGGTTGGAGCCCACGTAATTTATAATAGGGGACAAATTCTCATAGGGTTGGTTATTAAAGAAACGCAAAGCACCCCCCTAACCACGACAATTTGGGGCGAAGCCCTACCTTCCCTTAAAGATGTAATAAGAGAATTAATAATACATTCGTTCAGTATAGCCAAAACTGCAAATATCGATCAATTAACCTGGCAGAATATTATTATGAATATCCTCGAAGCCGTCGACGAAGAAGACATTAGTGTCACAATATGTTTACAAATAGTTCAAATTCCCGAAAAATCAAAAAGACAAATTATTATAGAAAATCACGCATCCGCTTTAGCCGGGCACAGAGGAGTGACCAAAACATATAATCGAATTAGACACCATTACTTTTGGAAAGGAATGAAGAAAGCCGTGGAAGATTATATTCGAAAATGCGAGGACTGTCAGCGGAAAAAACTCGTCCGTGTTAAAACCAGGCAACCAATGATTCTCACCGACACGCCTGGACGAGCCTTTGACAAGATTGCATTGGATATAGTAGGACCGTTACCTACCACTAGAAAAGGAAATACCTACATCCTAACTATGCAAGATTTGTTAACGAAATACTTCGTGTGTGAACCTCTTAAACAATCCACATCGATAAAAGTAGCTGATGCATTTATAAAACGATTTATTTGTCAATACGGAGCTCCCAGAGCCATTCTCACTGACCAAGGAACAAATTTTACTGGCAAATTCATGAAGGCTATCGCGCAAAAATTTAAAATCGCACAATTTCGAACCACAGCCTTTCACCCACAGACAAATGGCTCTTTAGAGCGATCGCACCTTGTTTTGACGGAATATTTAAAGATGTTTATCGGTAAATACAGTGACTGGGACGAATGGACTGACTTGGCCGCGTTCTCTTATAATACCTGCGTCCACGAGGGCACTGGTTACACCCCATACGAATTAGTATTTGGAAAAATAGCCCGGCTACCCAGCCGAAATAGAGTGCCCGAAGATTTTGAAAACGAAACATACAATCACTACCTTTCAAAATTGAGTACAAGGGTGCAAGAACTTCAAACCGCTGCTGCGGAAAAGTTAAATCAATCTAAACTTCGTTACAAAAAATATTATGATCAACACATAAATGAAGAGACCTTTAAACCGGGCGACCCAATCTTCGTTCTAATAGAACCGCGAAAAGGAAAATTCGGTGATCAGTACTCTGGTCCTCACACGATATTGGAGGTAATCCCTTCGCAGAACCTAAAAATATCGTGGAAGGGCAAAACTAAAATAATACACGCGAATAAAGCGCGTCTTGGTCGGTTACGCGAGGACCCCGGTTGACCCTAGTCACAAAATATAAAATTTACTAATTATTCATTTCTTAGATCGTTATAAGAATAACGCACGATGCCACACAAAAGGGCCCACAAGCCCAACGGGCCTAAATCGAGTGGAGGGGGAATAAAGAGGAGGCTCTCCCGCATCAAGTGGCGGCGCAGGGTGGCACAGCAAGAAGGCAGGAGCGTCTCGCCCCTCCTCCCAAGGGTCACCTCCACGGTGGTCGTCAGGGAGGCTGACCAGACCCCCGAAATCATCATTATAGAAGACTCTCCCCCATCATCCCCACCACCAAAGGACCTACAAGAGGCCATAACCCCGCCACCCCCATACCGCTCACCCCTATTAATAGGGATGAACGAGGGAGTACTTACCCCTCAACCGCCCTCTCCTTACCTCTCTCCCCCCAATGTTCCCGTCATCCAAATCCCCTCCTCAATCCCTCCATGGCCAGATGTCGTGGAAACCCTAGACACGGGGTCAGCCACCACGGGACCTAACCTGACTGAGCTGACGCCCGAGTTGTTGAGGTGGTTCAATGATCTCTATCAGGGAGGTTATGACCTCACGTTCATTCTGGACCATTCCGAATTCCTTTCAAACCTTGAATATTCCTATCCCCCTTTTTAATCCCAACAAAATTCCCTCCTTCCTTTAACCCTTCTTCCCTTGTACATAGTTCCCACTCTCCTTGTACGTAGTCCTTGTAAATAGTTCTATTAGTTTAGTTAGGTTAGTTTTCTTTGTTATTAAGCCCTTGGGCAGAAAATTTCTTTTCTTTTTTCTTTTCTCCTCCTTTCGAAAATTATGCTTTTATTTTGTTCTCTCTCTCTCTCTCTCTCTCTTTTGTCAGGAAGAGAGAGAATCACAGTTCATAATCAAATCTTCCATCCCATAGTTAAATAAATCCACCCACACCTTATTGTTAAGAAATGCACGCATTTCTTCACTAAGGGGGAAGGTGTGATATCCCACTATTTTTCGCGCGGTATTATTCTAAATACTTTCCCAAATATCTCAATATCACTCCACCAAAGCCCCTCAAACTCAACTCTTACTCCATTTCCTCAATCGATGATCACCTTGACGATGTACCTTAGTGGTCCCCATCTCAAGATGGTCGGTACGAAACCCCCTTCTAACTATTCGCCCGAAGAGGCACGAATTCCCTTCTTCATACTAAATCTAAACAAGTCCCTCGTCCCAAAAACCTCTTAAATCGAGACCACGTCTCACCCCTTCTCTACGACCCTCCAAGTCGAGCCCACAAATTACCCCATTCCCATTAAAACATCCAAAATCCATTTGACGGGTTGAGTATCTCCTTTTACCATTCATAAAACCCCAAAGGTCTAATTACGACGAATATTTGGCGTACGTGACATAAATATGTCTATTAATAGACGTACCGTTCATAAAAACCCCGGAAGTCCTATTGCGACTTATTTGTTAAATATGTCAAGGTTCCTACCGCGCGTACCCCCGCAACATTCCTGTAAGGATACATAAATATGAGGTCCCGAGAGGCCGGAGCTTCATTATCAACCAAACTTCTGTATAGAAAGTATATTCTTTATCATTCAACTGTATCGCGGAGAAAACATTATTATTCTAGGATTCGTCTTGTTTAGTGTCACTATTAAAGATTGTGTTATTAAGGATTATATTAAATTCAGTGACCAACAATCACCGTTCATCAAACATTGTAAGCTATTACAATTACCATTTATAATATTGTATATAACCACCATCATTTATATTTTGTATTACCGTTTCTATTGCTTTCTATATTATTACTTTTCATATTAACGCTTATTGCGAACGCTTATATTACTTTTCTATATCAACGCTTATTGCGATCATTTATTGTTTGTATAACTATTCATATTATTACTTTTCATATTAACGCTTATTGCGAACGCTTATATTACCTTTCTATATCAACGCTTATTGCGATCATTTATTGTTTGTATAACTATTCATATTATTACTTTTCATATTAACGCTTATTGCTTATGTCAAAATATTTAATTATCATATATTATGTTTCATGTTCACATTCATATATTGTGTTCAATTACTATTAAACAGTAATAACGTACTCGTGTTTAAAGTAAATAAACCTCTCTATTTTTAAAATCACGCTTCGAATTATTGTGCGCATCCTTTGGTTACAAAGATTCCAAACTAAGACAGGCTGCAGTATCAGCTGATTTCTGTTCGTGAACGCGAGAACGCTTCCACTGTTTACAAACATACTTTTGCGTGAGCCGTGCAATTCACGGAAGTATTACGTGTGGCTTTCTTTACATAAATGCAACGGTAAATCCTGTTACCGAAATCAAAACAAACATAAGGTGCTCTAACGGGTGTTCCCCGGGTGTGTATTCACTATTTAAACCTTCCTTGGTCGATTAGAGTGCTGGATTATAGATTCGCGCCTGACTCTCCTTCAAAACACTCAGTGTGCAGGATTACAGATTCGCGCCTGCCGTTCTTTCCCTCAAAATCCTCAGTGTGCTGGATTATAGATTCGCGCCTGACTCTCCTTCAAAACACTCAGTGTGCAGGATTATAGATTCGTGCCTGACTTTCCCTCAAAATCCTCAGTGTGCTGGATTATAGATTCGTGCCTGACTTTCCCTCAAAATCCTCAGTGTGCTGGATTATAGATTCGTGCCTGACTTTCCCTCAAAATCCTCAGTGTGCTGGATTATAAATTCGTGCCTGACTTTCCCTCAAAATCCTCAGTGTGCTGGATTATAGATTCGCGCCTGACGTTCTTTCCCTCAAAACCCTCAGTGTGCTGGATTATAGATTCGTGCCTGATTTCTTACCCCACATGTCATTGTCCCCTAAAGACCTCCACCCGGGACGTGACAATATCACAAAGATAGGAAAAGATGTTATAAAATAACATGAACATTATTAAAGATACCCAACTATAAATATAAAACTGCAAAAGAAAAGTACAAATTGATACATTGCAAGAAAGAATAAATACCTATATACGTATTAATTGTAAAAAACATTTCTATTCTTCCTCATACATAATAGGTGTTCCGTTTTACCCTACGCTAAAGTGGTCCGGTTTGCTGTGTGTACATGAGGTAATTTAATAAATATTTAATATTTCCACTTCAGCGTGAGATGATGAATCGGGTAAAACATCAAAATACAGTGTACAGTATGTATTGTCTCCGTATATGCTCGCTGGTCGGGACCGGCGATGAGCCCGTATCGGATACAGAGCCCTAATTCCGAGTATTCATTTCTCGCTTCTTTGTAGCCGAAGGGAGGAGCGAGATGGAACGCTTTGCATGCGCGGCGGGTATGCGCGACGGCGCGAGCGCTCAGATAGAATAGTGACTGCTCGACGCATGCGCGCGACGGTCAGATAGCCAGGCACGGCTCGAGTCTTTTTTACGCCCTAGGCGAACTTGTCCAATTGAGCCCTTTATTATAATACATTTATTACAAATTATTGGTGACCTTACTCTGAATTTTTATTCGTAGTTTAAAACAGTTGCGGTACAATTTGAAGTATTTCGTTTAAAAATTTATTTTCAACAATGCCAACAATGAAAAGACCATTTTGCAGTTGCCTAATTTTGCAGAGTAAAGTCATAAATAATCTCAAATAAATGTATTATAATAAAGGGCGCAATTTGACAAGTTTGCATAGGGCGCAAAAAAAATTTGAACCGGGCCTGCGCCAAGATTTTGTGAAGCGGTTCCCGTGCTTCCGTAAGTGCTTGCAACCATCGCGCACGCAAAGGACGGAGTGTCATGGCGCTCGAAAGACTGAGTGAGACATAACTTCCACGCGTCGTCTGTGTCGTACCGTCCTCGCTCGCTTTCAATGGTTCTCGCTCGCTCTCGTTCTATCTCGCTCTCGCCTTCCCCGGACAAAAGCGAGACAGAAGTGGTGGGGATAGCGACGAGCCCGTATCGGGTGCACCAAACCGAGCATATACGGAGACAATACTGTATTTGTTGTCTTGATTTCTTAATGTGATTTCTTAAATTATCATTTTTGTAAAAATGGTGCGCTTTACAATAAAAGTTTTGAAAATCCGTGAATAAGACAGCTTTTCGAAAGTATTTAAAAAAATTTGTTTTTGATCAAAGAATCCGCACGTGCAACGGAAGCTACACGCATAAGGGGGAGTGTGGTAAACACGAACGTGGGGTAATCGCGAATGCGATGTTACGGCGTTTTAGTAAATAAAAACGATGTTCCCTCTCCAGTAGCTAATAGTTTAGGTCGTATCCGACGCCGCACAGTGGGGAATTTTGCGATTTTATGGCCAAAGCCCAAAAATGAAAATTTTAAATTCGTCAAAATAAATGCAAATGTCAATTGAAGAACTATATCCAATTTCGTGGTCAAAACCTCGAAACATATTTTTAATATATAAAATTTGGCACTTTTACGTTCTGATATATGAGAAACTAAATTATCCGAAAAATAACACTTACAAACATTACGAACGATAAAGATTTTTTTATTATTTACATTTATACACTTAACCCTATGGTGCATCAGGGCATAGAAGAAGGGTTATCGCTTCTGACGACAAAGCTTTTAATTTTTTACCGGGAAGTTTTCTTAAATTACTAATTACTGGATCTGACGATAATAAAAGCTAATTGAAAACATCCTCCATAGGTTTTTCTCTTGAGCATTTTCGAGAAACTTTTCTCGGTACTTTTTAATGTCTTTATTTCGTGCTTCTTGAGCTTCCTCCGAAAGCTGTCCAATTGGAAGGACAGCATTATCACTTCCTGATATAATGGAATTGATATGTGGCCAGATAACCACTTTTCATGTTTCTTAACCCTCTAGGGACTAGTGGGACTCCAGAGTCCCATTCAGAATAACACATTTTTATTTACGTTCCAACAATAAGATCGAGGTTTGATAGGTATAGTAACTTTTAGTAGGCAGGGAAGAAACTGTTTGTACCATCAGAACCCAAAATTAAACTTTTTTCTGTCATAAACAAATGAATCTAGTTGACGCTATTGATCGTGATCAGTCCCTGTTGCAATTTGTCGACAATTTTTATAAATATAAGTAAGTAAAAGAACTTTTTATAGTACAATAAGCATACCCATACAGCACACTCCCATGGCAGGAAGGTTCCATGAAGAATCCTATGTCCGCCCTTTAGGAACATTCCACGGAACGTTCCGGACATTCTCTGGCAATGCTCACGGAACGTTCCGGTCATTCTCTGGCAATGTTCACGGAGCGTTCAGGACATTCTCTGGCAATAGTCACGCAACCTTCCGAACAGTAAAGCCAAAAATAAAAATATCAATATAGTGTAGTATAATGTGTGCAGAATCGTAGTAGTATAACGTCCGTGTGTTTTTAAAAAATATAAAATTCTTTTACACCCCAGTAAGATTCGAACCCACGACCTCGAGCACCGTAGACGAACACTTTACCGCTGCAGATACAACCGTTGATTGAAAAGATTGCTTATGTATTCGAACTTAAATTCCTGTCGTGCATAACTTTAAACTCAAATTATTAAAAAATGAAGGCTCGTTTTGACATTATTATTAGGGTAAACCAACCAGTGAATGACCAATTTGTTGAATGAGAAGCCCAGTAAATGACCGCATACTTTTATTAAGTACTTATTAATGTTTGTTTAATACGCATAACTAAAAATATGGAATATTAAAAGTGCAACTAAACTCCATTTATAAACATATAGTATTTTTTAAATTTATAATTTACATTTCTTTGCCTAATGGTCATTCACTGGTATGCGGTCAATTACTGGTTGGTTTAATCTATTATTATTATTATTATTATTATTATTATTATTATTATAAACGGGAATAGTCCCATAGTTTACAATTTACATAAAGCATACAACAATTGACCTTACATCGTCTACACAAAGCGTAACCTAATATACAGGAGAAACTTTGAACTTCCTACTCGGAATAATATAGTGTGTGTGAATGTAAAAAATGTGTAACTGATTTATTTAACAAATCAATGGTGTATATAAATGTTTCTCGTTTTTCCATAAGGATTTTGCAAAAAAATATGTACATATACAGTAATCTGCACCTACAATAATTATTATTGATAGAAATTAGGGAAAAGTCGATACAAGTATCAATTCTGGAACCTTTGTTGTAAAATGTCCGAAAAGTTGCGTGATCATTGCCAGAGAATGTCTAGAACGCTCCGTGACCATTGCCAAAGAATGTCCGGAACGTTCCGTGAGCATTGCCAGAGAATGTCCTGAACGCTTCGTGAACATTGCCAGAGAATGACCGGAACGTTCCGTGAGCATTGCCAGAGAATGACCGGAACGCTCCGTGAGCATTGCCAGAGAATGTCCGGAACGTTCCATGAAGCTGGCAGGAAGGTTCCATGTGGAATGTTCCACCGCAACATGGCGGCAATGTTCAGGGAAGGTTCCTATGTCCGCACCGAGGGAACATTCAACGGCAACCCCCATGGAACCTTCCTGCAAGCTTCGGGCAACGGAGTGTGCTGTATGGGTATATATAGTAAAAGTGAGTCCTACTTGACAAAATATTGTATGGGCACTGCACGCTATTTACGTTATATATAGGGGCTTTCGGGTTAAAGTTATGGGACGTGTATGTCCCACCGGGACTTAGGAGTAAATATTTATGAAAATTGTTAAGTACTTATATGTCATTCTTATTTCTTTAAATATTCATACTATTCTATATTATTTGTTAAATCGTGTATAATTACATATTTTTATTAGTGTTTATGTTATTTATCGTTATTACAGCAACAAGATGTCTGTAACAAAAACAATAGTTGTTTTTACGATTACCATAAAAAAAACAGAATAGATATGAAAAATTGTAACATTATTTTTCATTACAGTATTGTCTCCTTATGGACTCGATTTGGTGTACACGATGTGGGTTTTTCGCTATCCCCACCACTTCTGTCTCACTCTTGTCCGGCGAAGGCGAGAGCGAGATGGAACGAGAGCGAGCGAGAGGCACTGGAAGCGAGCAAGGGCGGTACGAGACAAACGACTCGTTGATGTTTTGTCTCGCTCCGTCTTTCGGACCTCGTAACACTCCGTCCTTTGCGTGCGCGACGGGCGTGCGCAATGGTCACGAGCCCATAATGTGCGCACGGCTCAAATCTTTTTTGCGCCCTATGCGAACTTGTGAAATAACGCCCTTTATTATAATACATTTATTTGAGTTTATTGATGACCTTACTCTGAATTTTTATTCGTAGCTTAAAACAGTTGCAGTACAATTAGTAATATTTTATTTTAAAGTTTATTTTCAACAATACCAGCAGTGAAAATACCATTTTGCACCTCTTGTCGACTTTCCGCCCTAGGCAGTCATCAATAGGGACCAGCCAAGCTTACAGGCAGCGATCAGTATGTACATAGCCAAAGAAAATACATATATAACGCGTCTTAGACTAAATAAATAGTCTAAGACTAAATAAATAGTCTTAGACTAAATAAATAGTCTAAGACTAAATAAATAGTCTTAGACTAAATAAATAGTCTAAGACTAAATAAATAGTCTTAGACTAAATAAATAGTCTAAGACTAAATAAATAGTCTAAGGCGCGTTATATATGTATTTTCTTTGGCTATGTACATACTGATCGCTGCCTGTAAGCTTGGCTGGTCCCTATTGATGACTGCCTAGGGCGGAAAGTCGACAAGAGGTGCAAAATGGTATTTTCACTGCTGGTATTGTTGAAAATAAACTTTAAAATAAAATATTACTAATTGTACTGCAACTGTTTTAAGCTACGAATAAAAAATCAGAGTAAGATCACCAATAATCTCAAATAAATGTATTATAATAAAGGGATAAATTGGACAAGTTCGCCTAGGGTGCAAAAAAGACACGTGCCGTGCCTGGCTATCTGACCGTCGCGCGCATGCGTCGAGCAGTCACGATTCCATCTGAGCGCTCGCGCCCGTCGTGCACGTCCGCCGCGCACGTAAAGCGTTCTATCTCGCTCCCCCTTCGGCCTGATAGAAGCGAGAAACGAACACTCGGAAGTAGGGCTCTGTTCATGATATGGGTTCAACGCCGGTCCCGACCCGCGAGTCCACAGCGAGGAAATACTGTACTACTTACTGCTCAAACATGATTTCCCACATAAAAAAATCATTTAAGTACATATTTATGGTGTTTTCTATATTTCCGATCAATGTTCAAATAATTACCCGTAAGTCCGGGTGGGACTTCTACGACCCCCATAAATCATTTTCACATTCTCAGCATTCTAACCAAGTAGCTTCCAAATCCGAAATATAAAATAGATTATTTTAATGCTCAAAAAAATTCTACGTTAAGTTTAAAACATCCCCGTACCTAGAGGGTTAAAGAAAAATGCATTGTTGCGTGAACATGCTTGCCACATGGTCCTGAATTTATAAAATAATTTTGATAAGTTCGAAAATGCGTCGGAGTGAATGGGAACTTCACGATTATTATTTGCCTTTAACTTTTTTTTCTAACTGTCGCACTTGCTCGCGAATATTCTGTTTCAAATAAATGTGTACTGTTGTAAATAATTCTTTTTTCGACAGTATTATTTCATTTTGACAAGATGCTAAAATGAAACAAACAAACATACATAATACAAACAATCAGACAGAGGATCGAAGCTGAATAAAATCGTTTAAAAAAAGAATAAAAAGGTTTGTAATGTATAACATGTGAAACAGTCTCGGTCACAGTTATGTCGTATGTTATACAAGACACACTGGATCGTGTTTAAAAAAATGCATATAATTACAAGATTAGCAACTATTAGCAATTAATAATTCCATTTATAGAATCAAAAAAGTTCAACGTAAAATAGGAATGATAAATCATTGTGGGATATTATGGGATTTATAACTATTTTATGTATTGAATTATTTCTAAAACACTACTTTTAAATTTGTATAAATTACATATTAAGAACCGAAACATAATTATTTTGGGGACAAAAAGATATCTTTCGCACCACCAGGATTTTAATCCATGCCTTCAAATTATTTTCTGAACTTTAGATAACACAATATAAGTGTTTGGAGGAACTTGAAAACCTGGAATAATTCTTCGCTTTCGGACTAACCTCACATGAACATATACATTTGCGAGTCTATACGAGCTTTGTATTAAAACATTTAGCAGTAAAATTGGAGGCATTTGATGCCCAAATTAGTTCTTCAATTGACATTTGCATTTATTTTGTCGAATTCAAAAATTTATTTTTGGGGTTTTGGCCATAAAATCGCAAAATGTGCGCCGGGCAGAAAGTAATAAATACAGAACGCTCATGCTATTCAAGATGTCGTCGAGGTAACTCCGAATTAGAATCTACTAGTTTCTTTTATTAATGATACTGGTACAATTTACAAGTTTTATAATATTTGCTCGAAACGGTGTTGTGACCGTGCTGGTCTGTGGTTTGCGACTGACCCATCTCTCTGTTTGGGACCGGTATTTAACTTGACCGCTGAAGGGGTGGGAGGTAAGGTGGGCGAGCATCCTAAGGAATTTGAGGAAAAGGGGGTGTTGGAAAAATCTGATATCAGGAAGAGCCATTTTCGCGACATTAGGAATTTGGAAAAAGGGACTGTTTGAGAAATCAGGATATTGTTAAAAGGGATCTATTGTTCGGATGGAACCTTGGCGACACTTACTGAATGGTCGGATTTCCTACTGGACCCATCTCGCTGGGACCGTATAAGGGAAACCCATTCGTCTAATGGAGGGGAAGGGGGGGGGGTTGATTGGCGACTATCGCGATAAAGATAAACACTATTTATTATTTTCATCATGTTTCAAGTACTATTTTGTCCACTTCAATTGCATGTAATTTCTGTAGAATTAATGATACAAATGTTTTATTTTAAGTTGAAATAAAGCACTTTTTTATCAACATTTTGTGACCAAGGCGTTGCTTGAATTATGATTCTAACCTCTAAAATAATTTTTTTTTATTTCTTTATGTCGTGGGGCATTGACGAATAACTAATGGGCTAATCTCGAACCTTCGAGATTAGTAAGGTTAATCGATTTTGATGAAATTTTCTGCATGTATAAAACTTACTTAAATCTACAAAAGGGATTTTTGAATTTTCATTACAGGCTCAGAAAAAAAGTTTAAAAAACGACCTTTACTAATTTTTTTCGATATTCTGACCAATTGCAATTTTTTTCTAACGTACAAGAAGAGGAATTTGAAAAATACATTAGGTATAGGTTGTAACAACATTTTTTAAGGGTTGACCATTTGTTTGGGAATGAAGTTAGTTTCCTACGCCGCCACACTCATTTTCATGGCAGCACCTCGCGGACCGCGACACAGCGCCACTGATCTACCAGCGAGCCGCTCGCCAGCGCCTATCGATCGACCAATCATTGAAGATCGATAGGCCAATCAGCGCTCCGCATTGACGATCTAGCGGAACGGAGAAGACGCGGTTGCGGTCGTCCGCCATTACCTGATTCTCTCTGTGTGCTTTGTCAAGGGAACGGTTCTGGCAAAAACGCGTCGCGAATTTCAGAGTCTTCCCATTGTACTTCTCACGATCATACAACTGCAATTTCATTGTGCTCATCTCACCGCTCATAATTGTTGAAAGAGCAGCGCTCAATCCAATTTACAATCCACACAATTAATACAATTGTGTGGGTGCCACGTGGTGTCACCACGCGACCACGGTTTCTCACCTCATATCTCAGGCCGTGATAAGTACTATCACGGCATTCACTCATCTTGTATTGTACACTCAGTGTGTGTTTAGAATAAATTGACAAAGTTCTTCACCGCAATCGACAAAAGTGCATCCTAACCTGTCTTTAGATTCCTCTCCTCTCATTCAAGTGCAATCTCAAACATTTTTTGGTCCTTCGAGCCGGAGCTAAATTCAGGTTAGTGTCTCAGTGCAGTGTGGTGTTCAAGATGCCAGGTGATGACCAGAAGTCAGCCACTCGGTCTCAGACAGCGTCGAGGCCCACATCACCTCTGGTAACACTGGCCATCCCTCAGGAACCTCCTCGGAGCAGTTCAACTGAAGGAAGGAGGGAGACGAGAGCCTCGTCTCCCTCAAGAATTCCATCAGAAGTGTTATCGAGAGCCGAGACACAACTTACACGCCTCGATTCAATCAAGGCATTGAAGAAGCGACTTCCCGACTGTGCGCCGAATACCACTCTAGCAGAGCTTAAAATATTCTCAGCTCACCTGGATGATCTACACAAGGCGTTCCAGAAGGAACACTCGTATTTCGAAGCAGCTTGGCCCAGGGCACACCGTGATCATCCCTATTACAATGATAAACTCATGTTCGAAGAAACCGAACTATGCTTCGACATCAGGCTGTTGTTGGGCAAGCTCAAGGAGGAATTGGCACCCTTCCAACCCCCGGGTAACTCTAGCTCAGCGAGCACAACGTCAGCTTTGGGGAAGCTCCCCGAGCTAGCGTTACCCACGTTTGCCGGAGACTACGCGAAGTGGCCGGCATACTGTGAAATGTTTTCAGCTCTGATCATCTCACGAAAGGAGCTGACAGATATTGAGCGGCTGCAATATCTTCTGTCGAGCTTGGAAGGCGAACCAGCTCAAAAGGTGGAAGCGTTGCCGTTGAAAGGAGGCTCCTTCACCCCAGCGTGGGAGACATTAAAGGCGACTTACGCGAATAAAAGGCTTCTCATTCAGGCTCAACTGGAGAAGCTCTTCGAGCCAAAGCCCACCAACCTCAAGGGCATAGCCGCATTGAAGTCGCTCATTGCAACCATCGATGGAGCTGCGACGTCTCTCAGCTCACTTGGTGTGACGGAGAACCTGGGGGACCACATTCTCACCCACATCGTTGCTCGCCAAATGGATAAGGCGTCAAGGGAGGCATGGGAAACCTCAGTGACCACTCAAACTGAGTATCCTTCCTTCAAAAAGATGAAGGAATTCGTCAACAATAGAGTGAGGGCATTGCTGCAGGCGGAGACTGCATCCTCTCAGGGCCCCACCACATCATCTGCCAGCTCAACATCAAGGGCCTCCTCCAATAAGCCAGCGGCTAGGAAGTCATCGTCCTACAACACTTCCCAAGGACCTTCAAGAATGAAGACTTTTCCATGCGACCTGTGCAAGGGGGAGCACTTTATAGTGATGTGCCCCCAATTTAGGGGCATGACAGTGCAGGAGCGGAGAAAGGTTGTGGCAAACAATATGCTTTGCTACAATTGCTGCGGTCGACATTCGTCCGCGCAGTGCAAATCACCGCACAAGTGCAAGGAGTGTGGTATACAGCACCACACCATGCTGCACGTTCCGACCGTGAAGCCAAAACCACCAAATCAAACTGAGGCATCGCCGTCAACAGCTCAGCAAAACTGAAATCTCACCGCAGTCGTCGAGTCATCTTCTCAGCTCATCCCTGCACTCTCTTCTCAGCCACATTCATCTCTTGGACATCCAACATGCAGCCACCCAACACTCCTGGCAACTGCCCAGGCTCATCTCAGCTCACCATTGTCAACTCAACTGGTTCGTATACTTATTGATTCTGGTTCAGAGCTCACCTTCGTTAAGGAGGATCTCCTCACCGAACTTAACATCAAGCGATCCCAGTCATCCATATCAATCATCGGCATTGGAGGGAAGAAGTCCACGCAGACAAGAGGAGTAGCCTCATTAACGCTGCGATCAATCCACCGACCATTGTCAATCTCCCTTCAAGCCCATGTTCTCAGATCAGTGTCTTCAAGAGTGCCCTCAGCCGAGGTGCCCAACCAAGATTGGCCACATCTCACTGGGCTCGCATTGGCAGATCCTGACTTTTTAAAACCACGACCTGTCGACATTATCATCGGAGCTGACACATATGGACAGATCATAAAGCCTAATATAATCAAGGGCTCCCCATCCATGCCGATCGCTCAATTGTCAATCTTTGGGTGGCTCATACTTGGACCAGTGGCTTTTTCCAACGCTCTTACCCATTCATCGTATCACACATCACTTGTACAAGAGGGCGAGCCGTCCGTACGTGATTTATTAGAGAAGTTCTGGATTCAAGAGGAGCTCCCGAATGACACCTCATCTCAACTCAACTCTGAAGAGCAAGAGTGCGAGGATCACTTCCGAACAACGCACACCAGAGATGCTACAGGGCGATACATCGTTCGCATCCCTCTCAAGTCACCACCTAGTGTGTTGGGCAACTCATACCAGGCAGCTCATGCATGCTTGAAGCGCACTCTCATCAAGCTCAACAGGGACGATGGGTATCGAAAACTCTATCAAGAATTCATGTTAGAGTACGAACATCTCAACCATATGGTAAGAGCACCATCAATCTCATCTGATAACAATTCAATCTTTTACCTTCCTCATCATGGAGTGCTCAAGCCCGACAGCAAAACCACCAAGCTGAGGGTTGTCTTCAACGGATCGTGTGCAACGTCAACTGGGTATTCCCTTAACGATCTCATGCACACAGGTCGTAATCTTCTGCTCAACATTTCAGACGTGCTGCTGTGGATTCGGCAGCACAGGTTCATCTTTGCTACAGACATCACAAAGATGTATCGACAAATCCGAGTTCATAAAGACGATCAAGATCTCCAACGCATTCTGTGGGTGGATAAGGAAGGGAAGGAAATCTCATTCAAGCTCACGACGGTCACCTACGGTACAAAGGCTGCTCCGTTTCTGGCCGTCCGAGCATTGCTACAACTGGCGGAGGACGAAGGGCACCGCTTCCCATTGGCTGTACCCTCCATCACTCATGCACGATATGTCGACGACATCTTTGGCGGCGCTGACACAGGTGAGCAACTCATCAACATTGCACGCCATCTTAAAGGCCTGTGTCACGCGGGAGGTTTTCCACTCGCCAAATGGCATTCAACGCACCCTGCATTACTCGAAGAAATATCCTCCATCTCAAGAGCCTCAAGCTCAACTATCTCACTCGACGACTGCCACACTAAAATTCTGGGGTTGCAATGGAACAGTTTCCAGGACAACTTCACATTCTCATCGAAACCTCTCAGCTCATCCTGCATTCCAACGAAACGCATCATTCTGTCAGAAGTGTCTCAAATATTTGATCCACTCGGCTTCTTATCACCAGTTATAATTCGAGCAAAAATAATGTTGCAAGAATTATGGCTACACAAACTTCGTTGGGACGATCCACTGCCACCTCAAGTTACAGCTCATTGGTATTCCATCAGAGAAGATCTCACATGCCTGGCCAGGCTCTCAATTCCAAGGTGGTTCAATACCTACTCAAATTCAGTCGTGGAACTCCACGGCTTCTCTGATGCCTCTCAACTCACCATGGCAGCGGTAGTGTACATTACCGTCATCTCACCGTCCACAAATCTCAAGGTGTCGACACTGGTGTGCTCCAAGACGAAGGTAGCACCTCTCAAGAAGCTCACAATCCCGAGACTCGAACTCACAGCAGCATTGATGCTGGCAAAGCTTGCCAAGTATGTTCAAGCGACTCTTCAGCTCAACATTGCATCTACTCATCTGTGGACGGATTCTCAAGTGGCACTTACATGGATCAACTCTCACGCCTCTCGCTGGAAGGAGTATGTCAGGAATCGTGTCACTCAAATACAGGAACTCTCATCACACGCCCATTGGAGACACGTTCCAGGCACCTCCAATCCAGCTGACTGCGCTTCTCGAGGCCTCACGACCTCTCAGCTTGAACATCATCAGCTATGGTGGACGGGACCATCATGGCTTTCTCAACCCAGTGACTCATGGCCATCACAACCACTGCATCAGGACGACTCGAGTGCACTAGAGGCTCGTCCTGGATTCTCGACCTTACTCAACATTCAAGAAATTAAATATCACTGGGACCTCATATACAAATTCTCTTCTCTTAACAAACTGTTTCGCATTACTTCAGCTTGTTTCAGATTCATCTCAAGGTTAAGAAAATTGCCAGTTTCATTGCCACTCATCTCATACACTCCAAGGGATTTGGAAACAGCTCGCATCTTTTGGATAAAGATGACTCAGGCAATCTACTTCAACCATGAATTAAAGGTTATCAGCTCGAGCTCAACGCTACCTTCTTCTCACGCCTTCAGTCGACTTACTGCCTTCATCGATGAGCAAGGAGTCATCCGAGTGGGAGGCAGACTTCGTAACGCTCATCTCGATTACGAAAGTAAACACCCTGCAATACTATCTCGCAACTCACGTCTGTCCGATTTGATTATAGACCACTCACACAAGCAAACTCTACATGGAGGCACTCAGCTCACCCTCGCTCACATCAGACAAAATTACTGGATCATCGGAGGTCGAGCTCCAGTGAAGTCTCATATACTGCGGTGTGTGGTGTGTGCTTGACAAAGGGGGATCCGTGCCCATCAGCTGATGGGCCAACTACCTCTTTCTAGAGTCACACCCTCACAGCCATTCACCAACACTGGAATCGACTACGCTGGTCCGATCACTCTCAAAACCTGGAAGGGGCGAGGAGCAAAGACACAAAAGGGTTGGATCTGTGTCTTTGTGTGCATGACAACGTCAGCTGTTCATCTCGAGCTGGTAACAGACTACTCAACAGAAGGGTTCATCGCAACGTATCGGCGTTTCTCATCAAGACGAGGGATTTCACATACCATTTATTCGGACTGTGGAACCAACTTCGTGGGCGCAGATGCAAATCTCAAGAGCATGTTCACTCAGGGCTCACAGCATCATCAAAAACTGGCTTCTATGTTTGTCGACGACAAAACGACATGGTGCTTCAACCCACCAGCTGCACCTCACATGGGTGGAAAGTGGGAAGCTGTAGTAAAGTCCATCAAATATCATCTACGACGGACTGTTCACGAGACTGTCCTCACATATGAGGAATTCAGCACCCTTCTCACGCCGATTGAAGCCATGCTCAACTCACGACCTCTCGAGCCTCTCAGTGATGACCCTGAGGACCTTGCAACACTGACGCCAGCTCATTTTCTCATCGGAAAACCGTTAACAACGTTGCCTGAACCATCATTGGAACACTCTTCTCTTTCGCCATCAGCAAGATGGCAACTCATCCAGAAGAAGATGCAGCAGTTCTGGTCTCAATGGTCAGCTCACTACCTTCAACGTCAACAGGCCATCTCCAAATGGCATCATCCCTCCAATGACATCAAGGTCGGGTCATTGGTACTCATCACTGACGAAAGGTTCCCTCCGAGCAAGTGGCCACTTGCTCGGGTTCTCACGCTGCATCCTGGGAAGGATGGTCTCACCAGGGTCGTGACCGTCAAGACCGCGACCACCACATTAACGAGGCCAATCGCAAAGTTGGCAATTTTGACTGTTTCAGGTTAACATCATCAACCCTGTTGCTGATGGCGGGAGGAATGTTTGGGAATGAAGTTAGTTTCCTACGCCGCCACACTCATTTTCATGGCAGCACCTCGCGGACCGCGACACAGCGCCACTGATCTACCAGCGAGCCGCTCGCCAGCGCCTATCGATCGACCAAACATTGAAGATCGATAGGCCAATCAGCGCTCCGCATTGACGATCTAGCGGAACGGAGAAGACGCGGTTGCGGTCGTCCGCCATTACCTGATTCTCTCTGTGTGCTTTGTCAAGGGAACGGTTCTGGCAAAAACGCGTCGCGAATTTCAGAGTCTTCCCATTGTACTTCTCACGATCATACAACTGCAATTTCATTGTGCTCATCTCACCGCTCATAATTGTTGAAAGAGCAGCGCTCAATCCAATTTACAATCCACACAATTAATACAATTGTGTGGGTGCCACGTGGTGTCACCACGCGACCACGGTTTCTCACCTCATATCTCAGGCCGTGATAAGTACTATCACGGCATTCACTCATCTTGTATTGTACACTCAGTGTGTGTTTAGAATAAATTGACAAAGTTCTTCACCGCAATCGACAAAAGTGCATCCTAACCTGTCTTTAGATTCCTCTCCTCTCATTCAAGTGCAATCTCAAACAACCATTAAAGTCGCACTTTCTGTGCGACTTCTGCGATATTTAGCACTCTGTTCGTGATTACCTCACGGCAATCGAATAATCACAAACACCAAGGGTTTTGCTTTTTCACTATAAAGTTGATTTTTATTACAATTTTTTAAAAAATCGTCACAGTACTTTATAGATGAATAGTTTAAGTATGTTTGTAAATAATAAATAAATTCATTTCTCACATAGTTTTCGTTTTGTTTGCTTTTTTGCATAGGTGTTCGTAATTACCTACTCTCCCTTATAGGTAGTTTATAAAACTAAAATGAAACTTGATTTCGGACCTGCTGTGAATTACAATGAAGGACCTCGTTGGTGTTGCCCAAAAATTAAAAATCCACAGGAACTTTGATATTGGTATCACCAGAAGACGCTTTATTCTGCATGCGCGTACGAACTTATGACAATAAGACATCGAAGTTTCATGCATTATATAGGAATCCTAACTTGCATAAATTAGTCTCATTATGCACATTCCCGCTCATATCATACTGTGGATTAGTAAACGTGCGCGTGGTATAAACAATAAGAATAGATCAAGTTTTTCTAAATTCTAGTAATTACTCCTGGGAGTGCATTAGAATTTCTAATGATGATGTTTGCATTCATTTGTTTCGTGTCAGTACGGAGGCACCAACTTATAACATCCGAGCGACATCAACTTTATTCATCTGTTTATTATTGATGACGACTCACAGTGGGACGGATCGACGTTTAGGTAGGCATTCACTTCATTTCTTACATATTTCATCATTTATTGATTATAATCTAAGATTACAGGTAATATATTGTATAATAAATACAATAATCATTTTTTTTCTCGTCGCTCTTTTTAATAATGGGACTCCAAGAGTCACTTCATGTTGATTTCCATATATATACATCCATACATATGGATCGGGGCTTATTAATAAATTATTTAGAACATCTTGATTTGTCATTTTTCGGCTGCTCTTTTTGCGTATAATTCGCAGTAGTTTTTAAAATCATTATTTCGGGCGTTTTGGGCTTCCTCAGTTAAATATTCTAAAAAAAATTTTAGATTTCCATTTTTAGAAAATGATCAGCTTTTACACATTGGAATAGTTTTAGTTAGTCTTTTTCTTGTAATGAAAAATATAAACACTTATATTCTATTGCCAAATTAAGATTTTTTGTTACCATTTTCGTATTTTTCTAAATTAAAAGAATTGTTGGTATTTGTCCGTAAATTCAAGCATACCTCATAATTCTGGATAGATTCAATTTCACAAAATTCAATTATTCATATTTGACCGCATCCACCCCTTTGAAAAATTGATATTTTTTTGCACAAACGCAGGTGCGAGTCAGGAGAAATATACTATTTTACTCCAATTTTTATTTGCAATAATAATTGTGCAAATTGAATGTTTTTAACTTTAAATTACACTAATTAAGTAATGTTCAAATATAATAATAATGAGTAATATATGTTGTAAGTGAGGCACGCAGAGGTGTGCACCGTGCAAAAGTATGAATGAAACGCTAGATAAATAAGAATGAATCATGTATGTAATCAGAGAGTGATTGGAATCGAATTTTGAGGAAACAAATAAAAAGGAAGCAAGCAAGTTCTAATAATGATTTTTTTGTGAAAATAGACACATTCATCTGGAATAGCCAGGCATAATAAGCTGAGGTAAGTACATTTCGTGACCCCAGAGTTTACCGCTGGAAAATTTTTAGGCGATAGACAAACACACAAATGTATAAACTTTCTGCTTTATAGTATAAAGATAATCTAAGATTACAGATAATATATTGTACAATATATACAAAAATCATTTAAATCTCTAATAAGAAACTTAAATAAAATACAGAACTTGATTAAGTATCTGAATCATCAAGCAAAGATAATGTTTCTGCCCACATTTGTTTTCTCCGCTCTGTTCTTATCAATGGAATTCTTGATGTTGATATATATGGATCGGAGCTTATTAGTAAATTGTTTAAAACATCCTGGTTTATCATTTTTCGGCTGCTTTTTCTTGCGTGTAATTCGCGGTAGTGCCTAAAATCTTTATTTCGGGCTTCCTGGGCTTCCTCTGTTAATTGCCCGATTGGTAAAATGGCATGTGCGATAATGGGTTGGCCATGAATTAATATTTTATGTACAGTTGGAGGCATGTAGGTAATACCGTCCATACAATTCAACGTACTGTCTTGCCAAGTTCATTGCAAACTCTCCAAATTTTTGTTTATCAATTTCTAAACCAGAAGCTATGGCTTGGAGAAGAATTGAAAACTTTTTAATGAGGTCCTCATTTAAACCAGTAATTTGGGCGGTTATTTCAGGATTTTCAAAAAATCTCCTAGCAGTATTACCATCATTAGATGTTCCGTAACCCTGTTTAACCATATCTACAATAAGGCCAAGACTGTTTCTGAATTCTTTTTGAATTTTTTCTTTTTTCTCTTTTCACGTTTTGAACTCTAATCGGTAGGCAATGCGCAAGAGGCATTCCATACATCGAATCCATGCATGAAGTGAACTCATCCCGAAGTTTAACATATCCTCTTTAATAGGCTTACAAACCACTTTCTCAAGACAATTCATTTCTGTCTGCTTAGCTTCACAAATGTAACACCTCATCGACGATGTTGCAGAGATTGTTGAGCATACCTTGCCGTCTACCATTGTCATAAGATGGCGTTTCACTCCGATCACATTATTTAAATTTGTAATTTGCAGGAGACCAATTTCTTTTTGAATTTCTTGAACTATATTAGAAATGACTTCAGTAGATTCTTTTATAAATTGGAAAAATATCGGCTAGAAGATGGTGTACTGTTTTGCCATAATTCATCTCCATTTTCATCATTTACCAATTTCAGTGGTACAAGACTCGCTATTAATCGCTAAATACACTAGAGTCGTCAAAATCTTGTCCAGAAATTATTTCTTGTTTGTATTGCGACTGCCCAGATACCCCATCACAGCCCCATTTAGTAATTAATACTAATTGCTTATTAATCAGTTCCAAAGTTGGAGTTTGTTCTTGTAAAACCTTCAAAATTCGTGAAGATGTATGATCAAGTAATGCCTGTATATTTATTTTTGCCATTTGTTCGTCAACTGATATAAAATTTTTAGGAGGGTAACAATCTTCTTTTGCTTGCTTAATTTTATAATAGGACGGATAAATATTCGTTCCTTCTTTAAGGCCAGTTTCTCTTAACAAATCATATTGCCTTTTGGACAAATTTGTCGTTATGAATAGGGAAAGACCTTTTTCTTTTGAAATTTTACGCGACTTTATGTTTTTATTTTTATTTATATTTTTACAAAAATCTTCGACATCTTTTATTCTGTCGGAGTTTTCTAATAAAAAATCAAGAATCTTACAAATACTCGCCTTTCCTTCTGCTCTCAATTTCATTTGAGTTGCAAAAGTCAATTCTTCAACAGTGTATTCATTTCTCCTTTTCTTTGTTCGCACAGAACATCCTTTGAACATTTTGTTGACTAATGTTCGTGATTTGTCATTAGAACATAATGGATTATTATTATTGCTACACGCAAAACTTGGCCAATTGTACTCACGGTCCAACCAGTCCTTGTTTTTCTCGAAAAAACGTTTTTTATTGTAGCTTGATTCCATCCAACGCAAAACAGTCGAAGTAGGTGTTGCAAGTCTCTTAATTGATTTTCATTCAACGGAGGACAACAACGTAAACAACTTTCCACTAACAAAGTATGGTCTATCACTATTTTTTCATCTCTTTTAAATAGAAGATAAATATCTCTATTGGTTTTAAATGTATCCATTGGTATGAAATATATCTGACGTGTCACACAGCTATAACTTGGTAACAACGTGATAGATGCAAAAGATTTCAGCTAATGGCTGACAAACGATAGTCAGTTGTTAAATTCAGGAGCGGATTGTCACGGGCCAGTATTAGAACTTGCTTGCTTCCTTTTTATTTGTTTCTCCAAAATTCGATTCCAATCACTCTCTGATTACATACATGATTCATTCTTATTTATCTAGCGTTTCATTCATACTTTTGCACGTTGCACACCTCTGCGTGCCTCACTTCCAACATATATTAGGTACTCAGTATTATTATATTTGAACATTACTCAATTAGTGTAATTTAAAGTTAAAAACATTCACTTGGCACAATTATTATTGCAAATAAAAATTGGAGTAAAATAGTATATTTCTCCTGACTCGCACCTGCGTTTGTGCAAAAAAAATATCAATTTTTCAAAGGGTCGGATGCGGTCAGATATGAATAATTGAATTTTGTGAAATTGAATCTATTCAGAATTATGAGGTATGCTTGAATTTACGGACAAATACGAACAATTCTTTTAATTTAGAAAAATACGAAAATGGTAACAAAAAATCTTAATTTGGCAATAGAATATAAGTGTTTATATTTTTCATTACAAGAAAAAGACTAACTAAAACTATTCCAACGTGTAAAAGCTGATCATTTTCTAAAAATGGAAATCTAAATTTTTTTTTAGAATATTTAACTGAGAAAGCCCAGAACGTCCGAAATAATGATTTTAAAAACTACTGCGAATTATACGCAAAAAGAGGTCATCGTTTAATCCTGCAACCTGCGCGCGCGCGAACATGTAAAATGGCAACACCGCCTCACGGACGCATTCCACTACAACCATGCACCGGCCCAGCGGAGAGCTGCCAGCGACCGCTGGACAAGAGTGATGCCCGAGCTTCGAAAATTTTAGCGTCGCAAAGAGCTAGGTATTGGGAATTTCCCGGCTCAGATAATCGAGCCGCGCGCTCCTTTTTTATGATCGGTTTACCACTCGCACCCCAGATTACTGTAATGAGATTTGAAAAAATGTCAACTGATCTCGTACCCGTCTCAATTTAAAAAATTTAACTACGACAGGGTTGACCGCGGCGCTATACCCTTGTACGGAGATATTTTTCGCCACCTGCTTGTAAAAGCCACAATAATGGGACATCATTCCAAAAAATGACATTAACATTGTGTTCCTTTTGTAAATGTAATCCGATTTACATGGAATTTGGTATTATTTTCATCAGGAAAACATAAGGAATTCATTGGTGTCACTTCCATATCGATACGATAAAGAATAAAGAATTTATTTTACGCTGAAATGAATATTTCACATTTTCACCCCTTGACTGCGGGGCGCCGACCTCAATTCGCTACGGTCGGCCGAGGATTCATACCTGTTTAAAAAAAAAATTATTCTTTATCGTATCGATGTGGAAATGATGCCGATGGATTTCTTATGTTTTTCCGATGAAAATCATACCAAATTTCATGTAAATCGAACTATTTTTAACGAAGTAAGCTTGAAATTGTCACGTCCCGGGTGGAGGGCTTTAGGGACGATGACACGTGGGGTAATTGTCAGGCGAGAATGCAAGTTTTCCGCACGCTGATCGTTTTAGAGGGACTCAGGCGATAATGCAAGTTTTCCGCACGCTGATCGTTTTAGAGGGACTCAGGCGATAATGCAAGTTTTCCGCACGCTGAGGGTTTGGAGGGACTCAGGCGAGAATGCAAGTTTTCCGCACGCTGAGGGTTAGAAGGAACTCAGGCGAGAATGCACGTTTTCCACACGCTGAGGTTTTAGAAGGAATTCAGGCGAGAATGCAAGTTTTCCGCACGCTGAGGGTTTGGAGGGACTCAGGCGAGAATGCAAGTTTTCCGCACGCTGAGGGTTAGAAGGAATTCAGGCGAGAATGCACGTTTTCCGCACGCTGAGGTTTTAGAAGGAACACAGGCGAGAATGCAAGTTTTCCGCACGCTGATCGACCAGGGAAGGCTTAAATGGCGACACCCGGGGGACACCCGTTAGAGCACTTTGTATTTGTTTTGACTAGGAAATTGCATTTACCGTTGCATTCACATAAGAAGTTACTCGTAACACTTCCGCGAAATCCGTCTAATTATACGGCTGTACGCGGCCTATGCAAAAGAACGTTAGTAAACACTGCAGGCTCTTTCGCGTTCGGGAATCGAGATCAGCTGTTGCGGCAGCTAGTTTTGGTTTTGGAATCCTCGCGATCGCAGAATAGACACAATAATTCAAAACGTGATTTAAATAGGAATTGTTTATTCAATTCGAAGCACTTTTGACACGCTATGTACTATTATCGTGATAGTGATTATGTTTTATAATTATGCGTTAGACATTTAGCATTAGCACATAACATTTATATAAATGGTAAACAATAGCAAAATATGTATGAACATGAAATACAATATATGATAATAAAGTAGAATGATATCAGCAATATGCGTTAATGAGACAAAAAGTATGAACGCAATAGGCGTTAATAGTACAAAATATATATAAAGCAATTAGAATAGTACGACGAAAAGTATGAACGCAATAGGCGTTAATAGTACAAAATATAGATAAAGCAATAAGCGTTAATAATTCAAAAGGTATGAACGCAATAGGCGTTAATAGTACAAAATATATATAAAGCAATAAACGTTAATAATTCAAAGTAATATGGAAGCAACAAGAATAATGATACAAAATATGGATGTTGGTGATATGCCGTAGTAATAAATGATAATAATAAAAGCTTACAACGATTGGCGAGATGATATGTTTAAACACTGGTTAAAATAAACTTTTGGTTTGTGGTCCTTTCGCAAGTTGATTTCGTCGAAAGAGGACTTCTGTCTCGGTCCCCTCGTATTTATATAATTGTCGCGGGGGTACGCACGGTATAGGCCTTGACCTACATATTTAATAAATAAGTCGCAGTAGGACTTCCGGGGTTTTTACAACGGTGCGTCTATTATTAGACGCGTTTCTGTCACGTACACCAAATATTCTTCGCAATTACATTTCCGGGGTTTTTATGACTAGGGAATAATATGCTCAACCCATCGGATGGATTTTGGGAGTTTTAATGGGAAAGGGGTGATCGTTTTTGGGGCGAGGGACTTGTTTAGAATTAGTAAGAGGGGTGGAGTTTGTGCCTCGTATGGCGAATAAGTGAAGGAGGTTTCGTACTGACCATCTCGAGATGGGGACCGCTAAGGTACATCATCGAGGTGATCAGCGATTGGGGAAAAGGGGTATTTGTTGAGTTGGAAGGACTTTGGTGGAGTGACTTGGAGGTTTATGCGAAGGTGTTTCAATAGTACCGCGCAAAAAATAGTGAGATATCACAAAATCATATAAATCGATTTCCCATGGAATTTCTTTTATTATGGTCCGAATTACGTCATTCTTGGTGTTAATTTCATCGGCGAAACATAAGGAATCGATCGGTGTCGTTTTCCCAAAGATCTGATGAGAAATGCGGAAATCCTGGACATTTCTCAAGTTTTAATGGTATTCAAACCCCTTCGAGGGTCGAAAGCCATAAAATTCGGTGAGGCACTGCGGGGGCTTGTCCTCGCTACGGGGTACCAGGCCGCATCCATTGTCGGACGTAGCTCCTTGCCTTAAATGACTGTCTAGTCTAGACAAGACTGTCTTATTTCGCTAGTAACCGGCTCGTAGCGGGTTAACAGGGTTACTTCGGTTTCTTCTAGAATTTAAGAACCGTTCCCTCGCGGTTACTACGGGTTACAGAAACCTGCCTTGGTTAACCGGCTAAGGGTTAGGGTTATTAGGCGGTTCGGATCCCTAGTTGAAACAGTAACATCAGAGACTGCATAGTGTAGTAGGGGCCACATCGGGCCATTTGGGAGTACGGTCTCCATGAAGGTGAGATATTTCCGCATTTCTCATCAGATCTTTGGGAAAACGACACCGATCGATTCCTTATGTTTCGCCGATGAAATTAACACCAAGAATGACGTTGTTAATTCCCCGTGGTTGAGATGACTCGTTCGGGGTTTGTTAAATTTGCAAACTATTTGCCGACTAAGAAGGACCACCCTTAAATAGGGACAATATGCAAATGTTTTCAAAACTATTTATTTAAACAACAAACTTAACAACAACAACGTAACTAATGTTCACATTGTCTTGACTAGTCTTGTCTGAAACTCTGTTACGATCTGATCGTTTCTCGTCGCCGAGTTTCTTCCTAGTCCTCCTTCCCGGTCTGGAAAATGGGCCTTGCCCAATCAGTATCCTGCAACGCCGCAACACCCTTCCATTGCGCCTTTTGCGTGTTTTCCGGAGTGGGTGCGTTGGCGCTAGCCTCCTCCGCTCGGTGATAGCGGCTTGGCAACGCGTGGGAAAAACGCCGGACCTTGACGTCACTGGCGGCCCACTAGCTGGCGAAATCCGTTGAACGGTCGGACCCATGGGGTGCCTCCAAGAGCCTGATGTTGTAGTCTGAGCTTCGTCAAACTCGGCGCTCCGAGGACGATAATGCGAGTCAAGGACTCCTTAGTCTAGCAAGATTTATATTTCCGTATCTCCTTTGGAGATGCGGATGGGAAACGAAACTTTCTCTCAACAGATGATACATCCGAGGTGGTCTGGTTAATGTATGACCAAACAGACGTAATTCGGACCATAATAAAAGAAATTCCTTGGGAAATCGATTTATATGATTTCAAGCTGACTTCGTTAAAAATAGTTCGATTTACATGAAATTTGGTATGATTTTCATCGGAAAAACATAAGAAATTCATCGGCATCATTTCCACATCGATACGATAAAGAATAAAAAAATTTTGTTTAAACAGGTATGAATCCTCGGCCGACCGTAGCGAATTGAGGTCGGCGCCCCGCAGTCAAGGGGTGAAAATGTGAAATATCCATTTCAGCGTAAAAGAAATTCTTTATTCTTTATCGTATCGATATGGAAGTGACACCAATGAATTCCTTATGTTTATCTGATGAAAATAATACCAAATTTCATGTAAATCGGATTACTTTTACATAAGGAACACAAATTGCTTGTGTAAAAGTTGTCACGATTTACATGACATTTGGTATGATTTTCATCAGGAAGACATAAGGAATCCATTGGTGTCACTTCCATATCGATACGATAAAGAATAAAGAATTTCTTACTACGCTGAAATGGATATTTCACATTTTCACCCCTTAACTGCGGGGCGCCGACCCCAACTCGCTACGGTCGGCCGAGGATTCAGAAACAATAATTCTTTTGTCTTTATCGTATCGATATGGAAGTAATGTCGATGGATTCCTTATGTTTTTCGATGATAATCATACCAAATTTCATGTAAATCGGACTATTGTTAACGAAATTAGCCTCAGATTATGGAAATGAATTTGGCATGGAATTTCCTTCATTATTTTCCGAATTACGTCGTTCTTGGTGTCAATTTCATCGGCGAAAGATCTGATGAGAAATGCGGAAGTCGAGGATTTCTCACTTCTTAATAGGCACTCCAAACCCTGTATTATTCCAATATTACTGTAACCGCATTAACCCGATTAACCCGGTTAGTCGGGTTACAGAGGAATTCTGTTACCCGGTTAGACGGGTTAGACGGCGGTACGGCGTACCGAACCGGGTACGGGTTAGGGTTCGGTTCCCTGATTGAAATGTAGACAAAACTCGGAGTCGCCGAGAATGTAGTTAGTAGTCGGAGGTTTTCATGCTCATAAAGGAATGAAATTGCCGTAACGACTCGGCGAAAATACGGATGACAGTTCCCGAAAAAGTGCTAAGAGTCGCGTTCGTATCGTAAACACCAATATACGGATAATAGTAAGCTGAATTGTAGGAGTGTGGTAAATTAAAGATAGCTGTTTTGTAGATTTTGTACAAGAGCATCGCTTCTAAGTTGCTCGCGGTCTACTTCGGTATCGAGGACAGTTCCCAAGTAATCGCCTAAATCATCATCAACGAAACCATATTGTTCACAGCCAAACAGTAATAAACTAGGCGTGGTGCCAATGGCTTTATGATGGATATTCTTTATAGAAAATTGGGCCTTAATTGAAGCCTTATCCCAGGTTTCATCCGTACAAGTCTTCGCTAATATCGATCGTAAGAAACGGTTGACTCGCTCAATCAGGCCATTAGCCCTTGAGGTTGCACTGGCCACTTTAACATGTGTAATTTTTAATTCGGTTAACAAATCAGAAAATTCGTCAGATGTCAATGAGCTACCTCTATCGGAGATAATTCGTTTACAATAATCAAAATGACGAAAATACTGCTTTAAGGAGGGAACGAGTTCTTTAGTGGAAGTTGATTTAACAGGGTACATGGTAACGAATTTGGTAAAAGCATCTATGACCATAAAAATGTATTTGAAACCTCGTTTTGTTTTATTTAGTGGGCCATAATGGTTCACGTGGATAGTCTCAAAAGGTCGAATGCCTTTATCATAAAGGTGCAACTGGCCTTCAGGCTTTCCCGCGGGGACAGAATATGTCAAACATTTGAAACAATTGTCGATGTATTCCTTCACCTGCATACGCATGCCTGGAAACCAATAGCACTTGACAATTAGATCGATGGTCTTCTCTAAGCCTACATGCCCAACACCATCATGGCACATTTGTATGACATCACGTATCATTGACTCCGGGACATAAAATAGAAGATTCTTATCATATTTTTTATATACTACGCCGTTTCGCAACTCGAATTTATCGCTCTCGCGAATTTCTAGTTCTTTATGAATATGTTTGATCACGGGGTCCTGCAATTGTTTATAAACTAAAATTTGTTCAAAAGATAACGGTTCAATGAACAGTACATTTCTACTCAACGCATCCACATGACGCATGCGATCGGATGTCCAATGTATTATTTCAAAAGAATAGTTCTGTAAAATCATCGCCCACCAACTAATACGAGGATTAATATCCCTTTTACTAAGGGCCAATTTCACAGCACTACAGTCGGTCACAATAGTAAAGTTCATTCCTTGCAGGTAGACTCGGAATCGCTCTAACGCATAGATAATTTCCATCATCTCCAACTCATAACTGTGATATCGACTTTCTATTTCGGTAGTCCGCGGACTAAAGTACAGGACAGGGTGCATTAATAAATCTCGTTGCTGTTGTAATAGAATGGATCCGTAACCGTACGAGCTCGCGTCTGTATGTAATTCCGTATTAGCCGTCGGATTATAAAAAGCCACCACAGGGATGTCGATTAATAGGTCGCGAAGCGTCTCAAACGCATTTAATTCTATCGCATCAAATCGGAACGGTACATCGGTTTTTATAATATCATAAAGCGGCTTAGCAATTAAAGCAAAGTCCGGTACAAACTTGCGGAAATAGCTTGCCAGGCCTAAGAAACGTTGCACCTGTTTAGTCGTGGTCGATTGTGGGAATGATTGAATGGCTTCAACATTAGATTTATTCAGAGTTACTCCGCTTTCTGAGATTCTGTAACCTAAATACTCGATATTCCGCTTCAGGAAATGACATTTCCGGAAATTAAGCCTTAAACCATGCTTCGACAACAATTCCAGAACGTCACGTAAAATACTCAAATTTTTCTCGACGGTGCTGGTAGCTTTCAAAATATCATCGAGATATATAAGGACCTCTCCCGCATCAAGTAAAGGTTTGAAAACTAGATTAATAAACCGTTGGAATGCAGCTGGCGCGTTAGCCAGTCCAAATGGCATTTTAACACATTCATACTGACCGTCCGGAGTAACAAAAGAAGTGTACTTGATAGACTCTTCAGCCACCGTTACTTGATCAAATCCATCTTTAAGATCGAGAATGGTATAATAAAAACGGCTTGCTAAGCGAGCAATTAGGTCCTCAATTAACGGAAGAGGGAATCTATTCTTAATGGTAATCTTATTCAATACACGAAAATCAACGTACAATCGGGGACGTTTACCCTTTCTCTTAATCAATACTATCGGACTACAAAAACTAGAATTGCTTGGCCTGATTATTCTTCTTTCCAATAAATCGCGGTTAATCTCCTTAACCTCATTTCTCTCGTGCCAAGATAAGCGCCTTGGAGTAAAAGCAAGAGCGATAGTAAAAACTCATAATCGACTTTGTCAGTACCGTCTTCGGAATATACATAAACATTGAGTAAGGTCAACAACTCATCCTTAGTCCTATAAGAAAGTGAAGAATCTAGATTCTCTACGACAGTATCCAGTTCGCTGGTACTTTCAGCAACTTCTATATTTAAAATATCAGTAACAGGTACATTATATGTTAACTTTAAAGAATCAGTCTCATTAAGGATTAGCGCTAATCCTGGCTGCCGTATAAACTCCCGTCCTAACAAGAGTGCATATGTCATAGTGGAATCAGGTACAACAGCAAGTCTTACCGTAAAAATATGATCGGGTATTGATTTGACACGAATCCGAGGCGTGATATACCCACTTACTACTAAAGGCGACTTGTTTAACCCATTTGCATCATCGCTCTACTTAAGCTGCCGCGTTGAAACATCAGCGACGTTCAACTGATGACTGATTCGTATCACCGCGCGCGGTCTATCGTATGTGCAGTAACGGGATTAACCTCGCGGATTATTCCGCGCTCGGTGATAGCTGACAGTCGCGGCTCGCGGATTATTCCGCGCTTGGTGATAGCAGACAGTCACGGCTCGCGGATTATTCCGCGCTTGGATGCAAATAGGTTAACCCTTCATAATTGGTTCCGCATTTCTCTCGTGACATTTCATACTTACTAAAATATTGTAAATAAGTACTCTCGGTAACAATATTAATGGCACTGCCTGTATCCACTAGGGCTTCGACAAAATACTCGTGTTCCAGTGCCTCCGTCACCAGAACACAGCATCCGTGGGCTGTCTTCGTCAGCGGAGTCCTGATTGACAGCTCTCCTTTCGGCTCAGCAGTGCGAGGCACTTCTTCTGGTGGTGATCTATAGGGCAGGTCGATAAAAGCAGTTGTCCCACTGGTGGATGTCTTCACTTGGCTCTCAGTCGTAGTTTCGAGGCAATTTATAAAACTGTGACCCGCTTCTCCGCATGTGTAACACGCGCCTTTCTCTCGTCTTGGTTTGGGACACGACGAGGACCAGTGTCCCTCCTGGTTACAGTTAAAACACCGCACTGTCGTCGTGCTAGTGTGCTCCCCGGCACTAGAGTACGTTTTATTCTTTGATTGTGAAATCACAGCAGCGTTCTTCTTATTATCGGACTGCTGGCTAATCTTCTCGAATGCAATCAACACTGCTGAAGGAGATTTAAAGCATTGCATTCTTGCTTGATTCTGCAACAATGGATCAGAAATTCCGTCTAATAGAAAGTCTATCAACTCTTCCTCCTCTATGGCTATACGGTTGGCCATGATAACTTTGTCATGATAATATTCATTGAAATTTTCATTTGGTTTCCACCACCCATCTTCAAATTTTTTTCTCACCGTCAACTTACTGGGTTGATGGTCAAACATCTTTTTCAATTCAGACAGAAGCATCTCGAAGCTCATCTCGATATGTTCGGATTTGGAATGCAACCATTGTAACGCTCTATCTCGTAATTTCGTCCCAATCAAAATCTTAGTGGTATTATCACCCAGGTCAAAAGTGGTACGTAATTGTCTAACCTGTTTTCCCCAAGTAGGGTAAGTGTATCCTGAGCCATCGAAGTCACTCAGCATGTCACCTAGAGCCTTGATGCCTACCTGTGGTCTATCTGAAACACTTAGTACCAACCGTGGAGAATTCCTCAAAATCTCGTTCTCTCGACGAGCCAATTCAAGCTCCCTCCGCATTATAGGCCTGCTTCCCGTCTCATAAAATCCATTTCAATGGCTGCAGAATTTCTTACTACATCATTCGGTTTTTCACCTGTATCACGTAGGCTGTCCTGACTACCAGTTTGTTCATCGTTGATGTTATCTCCTGACGTAGTTTCCATCCAGGTATCATTAGAACGAGCTGCATCCAATCTGAGCAACAACACAGCTTTCCTACCTGAGGTAGAAACGCCAATGCGCTTCACCGCGCTTCTTAGTTGCGCCAAGGTCAGATCATTGCGATTCATTTTTTTTCTTTAAAACAGACGTTTCTAATTTTTCACCAAATGCTTGGTACATGGTTACACCTAAATAGTGTACCAGAGCAAATAAAGCTCGTTCAGCAAACAAGATTGCTACGACAATGATCCTTTCAACACGTGGTTTTTTTAACCTATAACCACACGTGGTCTCTTTATCCCACTTCTGAGAACTGTAGGAGTGTGGTAAATTTACCATCTATCTATTTACTATCTTTAATTAAAGATAGCTGTTTTGTAGATAGAATTAATTCTTATAATTTGGACCTCACAGCATAATAATGCTAGCACAATATTAGAATAAACGGAAAAAAGAATATTGAAACTCACTACTAAACGTCTGCACGCTTTCGACATTCACTTTGTTCTCCCGTTACTTGCTACGATGCATTCACATAAGTCTTCGCACTCGGAAGGCGGCGCGCTATTTGAATATCGCTTACAGAATAGAAGACGTTTTCTGTCGCATTGAACTGACGAGACATAAACTTATAAACTTTCATGTCTCTAGAGGACGACGTAGAAATTAGTCTGTAGCGATGCTTAAGGGAAAGTACAGGGTAATTGGCTCGAAACGCCTGATCCGCCTCGCAACCGTGACGAGGTCAACCCAACCCCCCGTGGTGTCTCTCTGAAGACTTTCGACCCTCGGACGGGTTGGAGTACCTATTAGGAAGTGAGAAATCTTCGAATTTCTCATTTCTCATCAGATCTGTGCGAAAGTGACGCCAATGAATTCCTGGCGTTCCGTTGATTAAAATCATACCAAATATCATGCAAATCGGACTACTTTGACACAAGGTATTTGTATTCCTTATGAAAAAGTAGTCCGATTTACACGACATTTGGCATGATTTTCATCGGAAAACCACAAGGAATCCATCGGCGACACTTCCATATCCATACGATAAAGAATAAAGAATTATTTTATTTCTGAAACATAAACAGGGTAATTTGCCCACGTCATCCCGTGGGCAGGGACAACACCCCGCAGTGCCCATCGAATTTTATGGCTTTTTTCGGAAAAAGGTATGAATCCTGGGTCGAACGTAGCGAATTGAGGTCGCCGCCTCGCAGTCAAGGGGTGACATATCCATTACAGCGTATGAAGAAATTATTTTCTTCATCGTATCGAAAGGGAAGTGACGCCAATGGATTCCGGGCGTTCTGCCGATTAAAATCATACCAAATGTCATGAAAATCGGACTACTTTTACATAAGGAATACAAATAGCTTGTGTCAAAGTAGTCCGATTTGCATGATATTTTGTATGATTTTAATCGACAGAACGCCAGGAATTCATTGGCGTCACTTTCGCACAGATCTGATGAGAAATGAGGAATTCGAAGATTTCTCACTTAGGTACTCCAACCCTTCCGAGGGTCGAAAGCCTTCGGAGAGACACCACGGGGCGTTGGATTGACCTCGTCACGGTTGCGAGGCGGATCAGGCGTTTCGAGCCAATCACGCTGTATAGGAACTGTACAGTCACTGCTGTATTTCCCTTCATTAGAAAAAACCAAGTGAGAGTACATAGGTACATTGAGAGGGATTATTCTGAATTACTTTCTCAGAAAACACTGAAAGGAAATATGTCTTGTCATCTATACCAGATTTATTAAAAGTGTACGTGTTTATGGTGTTCTGATTTCTAATATATGTATACATTGTACAGGGTGTTTCACTTAACTTTATCACCTGAAATATTTCCACTGTAGGTCATTCCACGCCAAATCGATCACTTTTGTCACTCGATGTCTTGGATTTTTTTTAAACTTCAATGTGTTGTAGTCCTCGTGGAATTAAGGAGGGTTTATGTCATCATTTTGTCGATTTCGAGTTTGTTTAAAAAATACAGGGCCTTGAATTTTGCGGTTTTTGCCAATTTTCGTGAAAATGGGTTGTACTTTTGAATTTTTATCTCGGAAACTATTTGTCGGATTTAGTTGATTCTTACGGCATTTTAATGTGGAAAAATCGGTCTTTCTGAATATTTTTTCCAGATCAAAAAATTAATTTTGCAATATTGAAAATTATAAACAAATTTTTATTCTGCAAATTCGGGTTCGATGTCGCAATTTTAAAAATCCGGAAAAAATACTACCATATTCCTGGAAGTATTTTCTACAAAATAAGCCTATCCCCAGGGTGGTGCGGCTCTTATTAACGGGAGTGGAGCGGTAAATACGGCGGTTCACGCCGAATCAGGTAAGCGGACCGGACGTCCCGCGGACGCTCCGCTATTACGGTCGACTGCCCGTACTGCTACCATGCCATATTACTTCAATGGGGTCTAAAACAATATCGATGGATCCCATACTAGTCTGAGTGGTGCAATTTATACCTGCAAAAGAACTTTACTCACCCACTCTTAGCCAACGACTTTTTTATATTATAATATTATAAAAAAGTCATTATCCTACTAACCTAAAAAAGTCATTAAAGTCATTAAGTCAATATTATAATATTATTAGTGTGACGTCTCACTATTTTTCGCGCGGTATTACCACAACTCTCCCTCATAAACCTCAACACAACTCCATCAAAACCACTCAAACTCAACTCTTACCCCTTTTCCCCGATCCCTGACCACCTTGGCGATGTACTTTAGCGGTCCCCATCTCAAGACGGTGAATCACTAAATCCCCTTCCCCATTCGCCCTACGAGGCACGAACTCCTCCCTCATATTTAAATCTAAACAAGTCCCTCGTCCCAAAAACCCTCTTAATTCGAGACCACGTCTCGCCCCCTCTCTAAGACCAAAGAAGTCAAAGCCATTGTCACCCCCTTCCAATCAAACCTCCTAAAAATTCATCAAATGGGTTGAGTATTCCCTATCAGAAGCCCCGAAAACCAATTGCTGTGCATATTTCGTACAAGCGCCTATAAAAACCCCGGAAGCCCAAAATCCTATTGTCTACAAGTCTAATTATAGTCTCACCTTTGGTACCTATAAAAACCCCGGAAGTCTTGGTGCATACCGCGCACACCCCTCATACCTAAAACTGAAAAGAGTATAAATACGAGGGCCCGCGAGACAGAGGTCCTCTTCTACGGAAAACCTCCCGCGAAGTACACACGTTTCTTAAAAACCTTAAACTATAGTGACACATAATTATTAAATTCAGATACCAACGATCTCTAATCACCAACCATTGTAAGCTGTTATAATTACCATTACTACGGCATATCACCCTCATCTATATTATTCTGTATTAATGACGCTTATTGTTTATACTATTTACTTGTGTTAATGCTTATTGAATTTCATATCATTATTTTGTATTAATAACGCTTATTGCTTTTATCATTTTCTTGTGCTAACGCTTAGCGCATTTCATATTACAACCTTTACTAGAGCCTATTGCATTTCATATACTGTTATTGGCTTATTCTCATGTATCGCATGTTCATATTCATCTTACTATTAACCATCGCTTATATCAGGGGTGGCGAACTTCCCCACTCCGCGAGCCGCACGGCTCGGGCGCCCGGTCAGCCAGTTCCCCCACTACTTTTTCTCCAGGAGTAGCTCGAGACCAACGCTCATTGTCAGTGAACCGATCTCCTCCCACCACGAGCAAACAAGACTACATGTATAGTTGGTGCAGTGTTCGGCGGTCTCCAGATTAATCCCTCACGTACAGGAGCGGTGGGAATGTGTGCGTGAATTGACTGCAGCGCGAAGCCAGCCAAATGGTGACAACGCGAAACGAATGTGACGTCACGAATGTACCGATGCCAGCGCCAAGCCAAGCTACACGCGCCACGGGCGCGTACGGGTACTACTATTACTGTGCATTAAGGATTTGAACACTTGAGATCACGTGAAACAGTGAGTGAATTCTAATATGAATAAAGAAACAGGTAAGAGAAATACTTAATACTTTTGATTAATAATATTGATTTAGTACTAATGATGGATATTTTACACATAGGCAATGATGCTAGTCTAGGTCCCATTGCTGGACCTAGCGGACATATAACCTCGGACGTAGAGCCTTATTCAAGTAAGATACATCTTTTTAATACATCACTAATATGTCTGAAATCATAGAATTAAAAACCGTGTCAATAAAAATTATTATTTTATGAACAGGCAGTGAGAACACCTTCACCGTTCCCGCTACCAGGCACATAAAAAAGAAGAAGCGAATATTTGCCAAGGTTTGGCTGGAGGACCCAGTCTTTCAACCATGGCTGCAACAAGTCCAGCAGAACCCGCACCTTGGTAAATGTACATTGTGTGATGTATATATTACTGTCCACAAATGTAATTTACAACATCATGGAAATAGCCAAAAACATATCAAGTACATGAAATTGAGAAAAAAATCAGTATCAGTACCAGGTGAAAGAATCAGTAGTGATGAAACAACGAACGAGCAAGCCACGAGCACAGATGAAGCAACGATCATGAATGTAGGGACTGATTCAAGTAAGATATATTTTTAATTTATTACTGCAATTGCTTGTTAATATTGTGTGAATAAAAATTATTATTTTATAAACAGGCAGTGATAACACCTTCAACAACTCCGATACAAAAAGAGCAAAGAAACAAACATTTATGGCTGATTGGCTGGAGGACCCAGAATTTGAAGCATGGCTGCAACAAGTCCAGAACGACCCACATCTTGCGAAATGTACATTTTGTGGCATATGCATTACAGCAAAAAAGTGCAATTTGCAGCAGCACGGAAAGAGCGAAAAACACCTCAATAACATGAAGTATGGAAAGAATAGTACCAGGTGAAGGAACAAGGAGTTTTGCAGACGATGTAAAGGAGGCAGAAATAAGAGTATGCACTGATGCAATTGAACATAACAGACCTTTCAACTCGTTTAACCATTATGTTAAATTGTCGCAAGAGGCATACAAAAATCCTAACGTACTGAAATGCATGTCTTTAAGTGCGAAGAAAATGAAAGCCATTTGCCTAAATGTAATAAACAAGTCAATTCTTAAAAAAATTCTAGACAAAGTACAGGGCAAATGTTTTTCTGTATTGATCGACGAAACTACAGATGTGTCTAACATGAAACTTCTTTGTTTTTTAATTCGTTACGTTCACAAAGAACGGATACATACAGACTTATTAGATTTAATTAGAATTACGGACGCTACAGGCAAAAGCTTATATGAGTGTTTTAGACAAACATTAAAGAAATATAATTTGCCTATAACCAACATGGTTGGCGTGTGTGTGGATAATGCCAATGTTATGGTGGGAGTGCATAATTCACTGACATCGCGTTTAATAGCAGCCAATGCCGAAATGTGCATTCTACCATGCATTTGCCATTCACTACATTTGGCTGCACGCCACGCGTGCGAATGTTTGCCAAATGATGTTGAAAAATTTCTGCACTCTCTGTATTCATACTTCTCGCAAAGTCCGAAACGTCTGAGCATGTTAGAAGGTACACAAGTGTTTATGACTGTTAAAAAGCGGAAACTTGTACAGCCAGCACCAACTAGATGGCTAGCTGTAGCTCAATGTATTAGATTAGTATTAAATCAGTGGACAGTTTACTTTTGTGTGATAGCGGAGGCAGCAGTAAATGAATCTGTCGCAAACAAATTATTAACAACTATGAATTGTCCATTTACCAAGGCGTATTTGGAGTTTATGGATCATTTTTTGAAACCATTTATAACTTTGAACAAATTATTTCAAAGTTCTACAGTATTAATTCACCGTCTGATCATTGAATGTAGAAGATTGTTAGTTTTATTAGGAACCAATTTCATAAAGTCTCAAAAGTTAAAAGAACCGGATATACACAAAATTGATATATATGACGAAGAGAATTTATTACCAGTAACAACTATTTTTCCTGGGACAGAATGCAAAAATACACTGAGCGAAATAACTAATGATACTTCGGAAGAAAACAAGGACATTATACAATTTTATATAAAAATCAAAAAATGTTACCAAACTGGCTACCAACAAATTGTCGATAGAGTGCCATTCGATGAGAAATTTTTAAACGCATTAGATTTTTTAAACCCGCAAACAGCTCTAAACATTAATGACAACCTTGTGAGTGTCAAATTAGAGTGTATATTAAAGAAATTTAATTCAAAATGTAATCGTACGCTTGTATTAGATGAATGGCATGCATTGCTGGCTGCGTATTTTGGGGAAGCAGAAGAGAACATAAAAGAAATGAATTTACTTCAGTTCTGGCACGAAACGAGTATCTTTAACATTACTGAAGACGAATATTTATATGGAAACCTATCCAGACTAGCGCAATTGTGCTTAACATTGCCCCATTCAAATGCTGATGTCGAAAGATATTTTTCCACTATCACACAAATTAAAACTAGAGGTAGGAATAGATTAACCCCAGAAACACTTGCTGCCCTAACTCGAATAAAACTGGACATGGCAAACGAGAGTGCACATTGTTATAATTATACAATTACGGATGAAATGATCCAGTTATTTAATAATAGTATGTACTCTAGTAATAATGAAATATCAGAGGAGATGCTAGGAAATATATTAGCAGATGTGAATGTTCAAAGCACCAGCGACAGCGCCAAAGATTTGTAAATATTTTATGTATATATATTTTATGTAAATATAAGAAATTGTATGTGAGTGAGATGATTGAATAGGATTCTTAGACTGGTTAAGATGGAAAAAGAATAGCACTGTTTCGCGTGAAAACACTTGTCGTGATTTATTTAAAATAAAGCGTTGAGTCGTTGAGTGTGAGTGTAATTGAGTGAATTTAGCACAGGGATATTACTGATCCACAGCACTGTCAATTGAGTGAGTGGAAAATGATTAAGACCACGAGGTGGTTCACCACGTGGCGTCCACTACAATTGTATTAATTGGGGACTGAGTGTTGTGATTGTGAGTGTGAGTGTTTAAAAGATGAGTGTAATCTACTGTGATTGAGTTCAATACAGAATGTTTGTGAATTTCGCACAAGAACGCAAAAATACACGCGACGCGTACAAGAGAGTCCGGTAGCGGCGAGAATCTACACAAGAGACCGAATATAGCTGACTTCCGCTCGCGCTTCTTCTCGGTTTCTCAGAGAGCAGCGTCGCTGCTTTCTGATTGGCGGAGGGGCTTGCGTGTTAAGCGGTGATTGGCTGTGCGTTCGATGGTGAGTATCGAGCGATCGATTGTCATCGATCGTCGATCAGCCGTTCGTTCCGCTGCCCAGTAGGTGCTGCCGTGAGAGTGAGTGTGGCGACGTGTGGAACTATACCATTCCCAAACAGAAATGTATATACCTATAATATTAAATTTTAGATTTTATGTATATATTTTCTGAAATACAAAAATACGTTTATGTATATATATTTTATGTAAATATAAAAAATGTATATACCTATAATATTAAATTTTATATTTTATGTATATATTTTCAAAAATACAAAAATACGTTTTATCACCTTACACGTGTAGTACATTATAACAGAATATAGTCCTTCAATTTACCATTATTAGTGCATAAATACATAATATTTTCATTATTATTTTGTTTCCTGTTACCTGCCACCAATCTTACATATACAGTATTGTCTCCGTATGTACCCGTTGATCGGGACTGGCGTTGGGCACTCAGAGAGGACAGATCCCTAATTCCGAGTGTTCGTTTCTCACTTGTTTCTGGCCGAAGGGGGAGCGAGATGGAACGCTTTGCATGCGCGGCGGACGTACGCGAACGTGTCTCGCTCGCTTTCGTTCCATCTCCCTCTCGCCTTCGCCGGACAAGAGTGAGACAGAAGTGGTGGGGATAGCGACAAGTTCACAACGCGTACACCAAATCGGGCACATAGGGAGACAATACTGTACTTCAATTCATTTTAATAGAATCAGAACGCAAAGGACCTTATACTCTTGAATATTACCGCCATAATTCATCGCAGTGTCACGTGATCGAGGGGTAACACTTACAGAAGCGGTGGTAATGTGTGCGTGAGACGCACGATTGGAGACGAACCGACGCCAGCGCCAAGCGAGTGACGCCGTGGCCAATCAGCGTCGACAACATAGGTCCCGGTGACGCTGATTAGCCGTGGTGTCAGTTCGTCTCCCATCCTGACGTCTTACGCACACATTACCATCGCTCCCTGTAGGTGTTTGTCAACTGACCAATAGGCATGAGGGATTAAGCTGGAGATCTCCTAAGCTCGACAAAATTAATACAGAGCTCCCGTGTGACGTCACATACGTTTCGCGTTGTCGCCACTTGGCTGGCTTTGCGCCGGCGTCAACTCACGCACACATTCCCACCGCTCCTGTACGTGAGGGATTAATCTGGAGACCGCCGAACACTGAGTTGGTGAAACCAAAATATGAACACGAAACGTTTTTTATCCCGCATTTTTAAGGGGAACACCGTTGTGACGGCCGGAAAAATAAGCCATTTTTAAGAATTTCTTTTAGGAATAATTTACAGTTTTCATATAAAATTTTTATAAAAGTAGGTAATAAAAATTTTATGCGAATACTGTAAATTATTCCTGAAAAAGATTCTTAAAGATGGCTTATTTTTCCGGTCGTCACAATGGTGTTCCCCCTTTTAAGTTCAAATGCATAAGCGTTGGATACTTTTTTCTGATAATAATTTAAAACACTCCTATTTACATTCACTTTTACTCATTATAAATGGAACTGTTTGTTTGGAACCAGTTTTCAAATTGCTGACTGTTTCTATTGATATTAGTAAGAATCCCAGAGCTTCTTTGTATATTTTCACGACGTCTTTCCTTGATGGAAAGTGGTAGGTACTTATACCTGGAATGCTGGATTTTCCCAAAAATTTTATGATAGGGAAAAAGGCTGTACCTACTGCAGTCTGTAACAGCGCATAGTAAGTCGTTTGACGTCGAGCTAACTCAGTTAGCTGCTAACACACAGTCTGTCTTTATCATTCCATCATTTCTTTGTTTTATCGGTATTTTTGCTATTTTTCGTTATTGTGTTATTGTTTTGTTTGTTTTGTTATATTGTTATTGTGATTGCATCATGGAGAACAGAAAAAGAAAAATTAGTGAAGAAAATCCTTTATTTCACGAGGATTGGGAAAACGAATTTTTTTTCATTGATTGTGGAGGACAGCCTCTATGTTTACTTTGCAATGTAAAGCTTGCAAATATGAAGAAGAGCAACCTTTCTCGACATTATACTATGTCTCATGCAGAAACGTACGATACATATTCCGCAGAACGTCGAGCAGAAGTATGTAGAAATTTAAAAGTAGAGTATACAAATGAAGAGGAAATTAAATCGCAAACGTCCCAGCAGCAAAGCGTCGCAGCTTCGTATTCTGTCGCATTAGAAATTGCACGTGCAAAGAAGTGTTTTTCAGACGGTGAATTAATAAAGAAATGTGCAATCGAAATGGCGAAAGCGTTCGGAAAAGAAAGTACAGTGGAATGTTCCAAAACAGTGTCAGAGTCGCGGCAAACTATTTCGTCTCGAGTGGGTGAAATTAGTGACCATATTTCAGAGAAACTAAAAACTTTATTAAAAGACTGTCGTTACTTTTCATTATGTTTAGATGAAAGCACTGATGTTACCGATATCAGTCAATTATCTATTTTTGTTCGCTCGATAGACAATCAGTTTTGTATCAGTGAAGAACTCTTAGCAATCGTACCGCTACGTTCTACTACACAAGGAACGGACATATTTAAAGCGTTTCGCGAAGAAGTGGAAGACTACGGTGGATTTTCGAAGTGTACTGCAATTGTAACTGGTGGTGCACCAGCAATGGTAGGGCGCGACAAAGGGTTGAGAGGACAATTAACAAAAAATTGAATTACTTGCCCTACATTCCATTGTATAATTCATCAGGAAGCACTGTGCGGAAAAATTATAACATTAAATTCGACGATGAAGATCATGACCAAAATTGTAAATTTAATTAGAGGTGGAAACCGATCACTGTCACACCGGAAATTTAAAACTTTCCTTGAAAATGTGGACGCTGCTTATAATGATTTACTTTTACATAGTCAAGTGCGTTGGTTGAGTGCAGGAAAAACTTTAGAGCGCTTTTTTGCTTTGAGGAAAGAAATACCACAATTTTTAAAAAAAGAAACAAAAGTGGAAACTGCTATGGTGGAAAAATTCAAAGACGTTAAGTTTCTGTGCGAATTAGCATTTTTAACGGACATCACTGATCATTTAAATTCTTTGAATATAAAATTGCAAACACAGGATCAAACAATTTCTGATTTGATTGGCCACATTAACGGTTTTAAAAATCAAATAAAACTATTTATTGCCGAATTAAAAATATCGGAGTTGTACCATTTTTCAGCATGCAAAGAAATTGCTGAAGAGCATAAAGACGCAAATTTCATCACATTTCTACCAATATTAATTGAAATAGAAAAAGAATTTAATAATAGATTTGCTGATTTCGACACTTTGAAGCAGGACCTCCTAATTTTTAATAACCCGAAAGGATGCACAATCGAAGAACAGAAATTGGAATACCGCCTGGAACTTTGTAATTTACAAGCAGACCCATTTCTATTAAGCAGAAACGATTATGGACTAGATTTTTTCAAATTATTACATGAAAAAAAATATCCTAAACTAGTCGATTTAGGATTAAAAATCTGTTCGATGTTTGGATCCACATATAAATGTGAGGCTGCATTTTCAACCATGAAACATATTAAATCCAAATATCGCTCGACGTTGACGGACGATTCTCTATCCTCATTGATGCGAATAGCAACATCAAACATATCAGTGGATACACAATCCCTTGTCGATGATATGACACGGCCACAATGTTCGCATTAGTACAACATTTCTACTAGAAATCAAGTAAGTATGTAGGCATATATTAATTTGCATGGACATAAATATACGTATGTCACCGGTAAAGTCCGCTTGAAGCCTAAAAGTCTTATATAGATGTTGATATGTAGTGGTGACTAGCCTACTGGTGGTAGGGCTTGTGCGGCGCCGGAGGAGAAATGCATCAGAGTGAAGTAGGTATGGAGGGGGTCGTTCTCCTGCGGCTCTCCGGAACAGGCGAAGCGGGGAAGGAGCCATTGCGGCTCGCGAGCCGCCTGTTCGACACCCCTGGCTTATATAAATGTTATGTGCTAATGCTTAACGTCTAACGCATTATCTTGTTAACCACACTCTCACATAGACAGTGCATTTACCCATGCTTAAACTAATAAACCGCTTTGTTTAAATCACGCTTCGAGTTATTGTGTCCATCCTTCGGCTACGAGGATTCCTAAATCAAAACAGGCTGCTGGAACAGCTGATCTCGGTTCGCGAACGCAAGCGTTCTTACAGTGTTTACAAACGTTCTTTCGCATAGCCCGCGTATAGCCGTATGTCTAAACGGATTTCGCGGAACTATTACGGGTAACTTTTTACCTTAATCCAACGGTAACTCCAATTACCGAGATAAATCAAAACAAGTGCTCTAACGGGTGTATCCCCGGTGTGTATTCGCTTACTAAACATTCCCTGGTTGATTAGTGTGCTGGATTTAAGATTCGCGCCTGACCTCCCTTCAATCCTCACTGTGCTAGATTTAAGATTCGCGCCTGACCTCCCTTCAATCCTCACTGTGCTGGGTTTAAGATTCGCGCCTGACCTCCCTTCAATCATTAGTGTGCTGGATTTAAGATTCGCGCCTGAATTCCTCCAAAAATCCTCAGAGTGCTGGATTTAAGATTCACGCCTGACCCCCCTTTTTCCCTCAGTGTGATGGATTAAAGATTCGCGCCTGACATCCTCCAAAAATCCTCAGAGTGCTGGATTTAAGATTCACGCCTGACCCCCCTTTTTCCTTCAGTGTGATGGATTAAAGATTCGCACCTGACTTCCTCCAAAAATCCTCAGAGTGCTGGATTTAAGATTCACGCCTGACCCCCCTTTTTCCCTCAGTGTGATGGATTAAAGATTCGCACCTGACTTCCTCCAAAAATCCTCAGAGTGCTGGATTTAAGATTCACGCCTGACCCTCCCCCGAAACACAGTGTGTAGGATTTCAGATTCTCGCCTGGGCTCCATTAACCCCACAGTGTCATTGTTCCCTAAGACCTCCACCCGGGACGTGACATTAGACTTTTTTATAATATTATAATATTATATTATTATAAAAAAGTCATTGGCCAAGAGTTGGTTAGTGGGATTCGGCGCGAACCGCCGTACTTACCGCTCCACTGCAGCGTTAAGGTCCGCGCACACATATCCGTTCCGTGTCAGTTCCGTGTCCGTCCGGTGTCCGTCGTATCCGTGCGGTGTCCCTAATTTCACTGACAGGAGGCCTGTTCTGGGCCTGTCAGTCCCAATTCAGTCGTTTCTGCAAGCCTGTTGTACAGTTTTGTCAGACAGTAGGTGACAAGAGTATTCGTACGCCCTTGAAAACAGAATAACAGCTTTAAAATTGGTTCAAACTACGTGATTTTTTTTAGAAGCTGGAAGGATTAATTTACTATGTAGTTTACCAACAGTTAAGCCATTGATAGAAATGAGTGGGGGAGCACGTCTTTGGTTTAGAGATGTGAAATCGTCCACATGCTGCGTGGATCTTATTTTGTGTACTAAAAAGACTTATAATAAATATTATAATACAAAAACTCACAACAATATGGTCTCAAATACCGACACGTATCGAGATACATGTTTCGCCCCACGCCGTGTGAAAGAGTCCGCTCATTTCCACGTTTCATCTGTCGACTTCAGACAATACGTATCGTACGGCCGACGTTTGTGGGGTACACAAAATCAGTATCGCGATACGAGAATCGTCATGTGAACGGTTCCTATGGAAGCTATAATGAACAATTGATAATGAACAATCGGTACGCATCATACACGTGTATCATACGCATCATACATCATGTATGATGCATGTACGATGCACGTATCGCTGTGTGAAAAAGCTCTAAAGTTTGCACGTCCTGTTGAAACGCACATCCAGCTCCATTTCCCTAACACCCAGCATGCATGCATCCGATCATACCCTCTATCTTACCACGCAAAATTCAAATACAAAACTCTTTTCATTACAATCATTAACTCTCCGGTACTCGCGCGTGTGCACGGAGTGCACGGATGTCAGTTTTTGGCTGAAAAAACGTTATATCGTGATACATTGTACCCAGCACACCTATGTATTCTTCCAGCGGACATTTTTGCATAATACTATGTACTTGTCAGGTTAACATTTAGTTTGGAAGTGTTTCTGATTGAATGAAAACGAAAATATGCCGCGTATCTTGCCGGCGACCGCGCCCGTGTACTCACAAGGACGCCTCCAATTGCTTTGGTTTTTGGATATGTTTTAGAGGACCGCAAAATAAGATATACGTGTTTTTTTATTTTGCCCTGTTTGCATGTTTAGGGGGTGAAACCACCCCTGAAAGGTTTTCAGGTGTTCGCCTCCGATTGTTCTGATTTTTGGATATGCTTTAGAGGACCGAAAAATAAGATATACGTGTTTTTTAAATACAGGTAAACGTATATAGGAACCCAATTTTAGCATTATTGCCCCAGCCTAATCATTTTCCTTAATAATACGTCACCGTGCACTCAGTGCACGACGCGAGTGGTCGCGGGATCCAAATAGGCGCGAGTACCGGAAGGTTAATAATGATCAGAATTATATCATGTTTGGTATCATTTTCATTGCAAGAACTCCAGCAATCCATTGGTGGTATTTGTATGGAGATCTAATATTAATTATAGAAATTTCCATTTTCATTACTGAGCGGCCTATTGATCTCCTTGTTTTTATGGCTCTAGGGTCTAGGACCCCCGAAGCGCGTGGTTCGAGATCTTCGACTCAAGAACCTTTCAAGGTCATAAAAAAAGGTCATCCCTTTCACCTTTCCGTGATTTCAAAACTACGTCAGTCCAAACACCCAAATATCGTTGGCAACCAAATTTTAGTTTCACTGAACGGATAGGGGTTCTACACTGACATCTGCTGACATCCGTGACACGGACAAGTGTGCGCTGCTCCATTGTAAAGCACGCAAACGATATTTTTTAACACTGATCCTGTCGGCCCGGAACTGATGGGTACGGAAAGGCCATCGAATTTCACGGAACTGACAAGTGTGCGCTGCTCCATTCCAAAACAAGCAACCGATACCTTTTACGGCCACGGAACTGATACGGAACTGACACGGAACGGATATGTGTGCGCGGACCTTTAATCGGGCCCTTTACACGGACGTTCCGGCGCGCGATACGGCGCGCGGTCCGGCGCGTCACGGGCCGCGCGGCCCGCAAAAGTACGTGAAGCCGCATCGTGGCGCTCCTTCGCGCGGGCCAGGATGTCGTACCCGTCACTACTTAGAGACAGCGAGTTCGGGCTCCCATTTCTAGGTCGACTCCACATGCTTTTTACACGATCCACCGCAGTGTTGTATTGTGTACTACCTGTTCGATGTATATCATCGATCTGCGAAACGATCGGCAAGACACGATCGCGATATACGTTCGCGAAAAGTATACAAATTCCTCGATATACCTGGCTTATAGAGGATATCATAAATGTTACTGTAGGGTACACTGAAACATCTGTTTTTACAAAGCTACATTTGGTTGACCTGAAGGTGCTACAAATTATGGAAATGGTTTATGACTCAGTTATAACGAGTGTAAAATTTTACAAGGGTACATTATAAAATGTCCAAATGTTTCCCCGGCAATGCGTTGGCAAATGAAATTGCAGTTAACACATTCACTGTTGTGACGATCATAATTATTACTATTGATGGCAATAATTACCATGTCATTGTTTGCTTTAATATAAAAACTAATATTGATAGAGAATAAATACATATAGGTATGCAAATGATGTTATATGGAAGATAAATGCTGAAGAGATGTAATATGCAAGATGTTTTGAAGAAAGGGGGTAGTCTTCTGATTGCGCGTGATGCAGGTCAAATTTTTCACCCACGCTGTTGCGTGGCGCGCAACAAAGCACCACAGTCCTGCCCGCGTGCTAGAAAGCACCACGCTCCTGCTCGCGCTCCAACCTCGACTCCAGAAGAGTTTACATAAGAGACAGAAAATGTAGTTAGAAAAGGAAAAAACGGCACTTGAAACCAGGCTCGTCGCGTGCCTCAGGATTTCCGACAGTGCAGAAATCCTGAGACGCGACGAGCCTGGAAGCCAAGCCTTTGCGAGCGGCTACAAGCGATAGGAAGTGAACGCGAATTTTTTAAAACCAAACAATTAAATATATTTACTTCCAGCTTTGTGGCTTCATTTGCGTAATCTGCATGAGTGTGGCTACCGCCCGAACTAGATTAAATGAGAAATGCTGAAAATTAAAAAACATTGTTTTGAGAAAAACGCGTTTAAAGTTTTAGGTACCCGTTTTTTTAAATTAATTTTTTTTAAATGTTGCGTAAATATGTATGTTGATATGGCAGGGCGTCGCTTTAGTTGAAGGTTGTAAGTCTTCACGATTCCCTAACCACTTCTCCTGCACTATGATGTCGTGCAAGAGCCCAAGAAATTTGAACACTGATGTTCCAAAATGAGAAGCACTGATGAGGGGTGATTGAGAAAAACACCGCACACAATTTAAAAACACAAAAAACTTAGACTATATTTGAAATGAAATTTCAATATCAAAAAGTATAATCGGAGATGTTCATACAAGTTTAACCGGACCAGTCATACCACGTCTTCTGCTCGCAAGCAGAGCTCGAGGTGTCTTAGCGTGTTTTTGAAATGCTTCTGCCTTCGAAGGCACATTCGCTCGCGAACGATGACTCCAGAATTCCTCGCAGGGGTGGAGTCTTAAGGCTACAGGATGAACAAAACTAAGCTATTGGTGAATTTGTAACAGAGAGGTGGTAAAATAAAACTGTCTATTGGCGGAGGCGTGTCAATGTCGAGGGTGGTTGTGAGGCGTGAGAACGGGAACTTTCCAAATCTCGAAACGTCGGTAACTAATTTATTACCTCAAGATGGGGCCTTGGCGACAGTCTAAACAAGTCGACGCGAGGCCACCCGAGTAGAACCCTTAACCCCTGAGAACCTTAGTTCCGGCTTAGGATAACTCGAAGTATGGCTGACGAAAAGCAGACGCGTATCCTTTAACCTGAACACTAAAATACGCCGATGGCCCTTCATGGCCTCCATGGTTTAACGTGCTATGCTTTCGCTTCTCAACATGCCGCCACCTCTTGAACGGACACGTTCAACAACAATGCTAACTATACTTGTATATCTATTATTTATCTATGCATACTCGTGATTAATATAAAGAAAAGGACTATAAATAACACACATACTAATGTGACGCAGTACAAGACTCCTGATATACCCGAATGCACCTTACCGCGAAACAATGAACATCAAAAAATCAGCAAGTGCAATATAAAAAACATACAATCTTAAACTAATATAGATTAGTATAAAGTATTCACACAACTTATAGATACATACAAACAAATACCAAACTAAAAGAGTCAATTATGTCTCATCGTCAAACAGTGGAGCTAACTTCTTTACACTGCGCTTATATTCGCCACCTGTAGTCTTAACAGTCACTACTCGGACGACACCATCCTCACCGGGATGAATAGCAGTGATGCGGCCCATAGGCCAACATAAAGGTGGTGCGTTGTCCTCCTTCAAGACAACCAGCATTCCTATGGTGATTTTGGTTGCAGGATCGTCATGCCACTTTCTTCTGACTGTCAATTCGTTCAAGTACTCCTTATACCAACGAGCCCAAAAATGCTGGCGAAGCTGCTGAAGGTGTTGCCAGCACGAAAGACGACCTGTCTTGACAAACGTTAAGTCGCACTCAGGCGTGCTCGTTAGTGAGTCACCAATAAGAAAATGTCCTGGAGTCAGTGGAACTAAGACATTTGGATCTGACGACAACGGAGTCAAAGGTCTAGAATTTAATATTGCCTCTACTTCTACCAGACATGTAGTAAACTCTTCATACGTGAGCAATGTATTGCCGAAAATTCGCATAAGATGATGTTTTAAAGATTTTACGGCGGCTTCCCACAATCCACCAAAATGGGGAGCACGTGGTGGTATAAAGTGCCAGCGTATTTGTTGGTTCACCAAATAACTGTAAATCTTATTATCAGGATTTTCAGCTAAAATTTCCTGATGTATCCTTTTTAGTTCGCGATCAGCCCCTACAAAATTAGTGCCATTGTCACTGTAAATGTCAGCACATTTACCTCTCCTAGCAATAAATCGTTTTAATGAGGCAAGAAAAGCATCGGTAGTTAAATCGCTCACAAGTTCAATATGCACTGCCCTAGTGCTGAAGCATACGAATACTGCCACATAAACCTTTACACGCTTTGTATTTCGATGTTTTTTCTCCTTAATGAAGAAGGGACCGCAATAATCGACACCGGTTGTTAAAAACGGTCGATTGCAAGTGACCCTATCTTTTGGAAGTTGCCCCATTGGGTATTGAGGTGTTATGGGTTGCAACTTACGGCAGGTAGTACACTTCCGAAGGACAGCCTTGACCGCGACCAACCCGTTAATAGGCCAATACGTTTGACGCACCGCGTTAAGGGTACCCTGTGCCCCACTGTGACCGTGTCTTATATGTGCCTCCCGAATAACTAACTCAGTGCAATGATGCCGTTGAGGTATAATCAATGGATGTTTTCTGGAAAACTGTAACTGCGATTGCTGAAGTCTACCCCCTACTCTCAACAATCCATCTTTATCCATGAATGGACACAAGCCTGATAACTTACTACCGCGAGCACCTGTACCAGTAGACAACTCGCGTATTTCTTTTGAAAACACAGATTGTTGCCACAGACGCATTATCCGACCATGCGCCTGTTGCAATTCATCCACCGACAATGACCCCGTTTGTTTTAATCGATGATGCGTATTAACAAAAAATCTCACACAATAGGCTACTACCCGATTTAAAACGATGAATGACGAAAACCGAGTTAAAATTTGATATTCCGACTGAGCTGTTGTTTGCAAAACAACAATCTTCCGCTGCTCAGGAATCTCCATTGCCTGCATTTCATGGTGAGGCCAATTACACTCAGGCTCAGCCAACCAATGAGGACCATTAAACCAAGTGCTCGATTCAAGAAACCTAACAACATTAGCCCCCCGTGACAATAAATCTGCAGCATTGTGCTCGGACGGTACATGTGACCACTGAATTCCGCTGCTATGACGCTGTATTTCCGTCACCCGATTAGCAACAAATTGTTTGAGTGTGTGTGGTGGTGCATTGATCCAATGCAACGTAATCATTGAGTCAGACCAAAATACTATTTTATCGAATGACATGGTAGCAACTGCTTTTCTCATAAGATTGTATAATTTAACCAACAATACAGCAGCACACAATTCCAATCGCGGTAACGACTGCGTCTTCAAGGGCGCGACTTTAGATTTTGAGCATAATAATCTAACCGCGTGTTTTTTATCGTTGTCAGAAGTCCGAATATAGATGCAGGCGCCGTATGCGCGCTCACTCGCATCACAAAACCCATGCACTTGTATTTGCTCGTGGCTCTCGACCAGAACCCACCGAGGAACTGTGACCTTCGTAATTAAGCATAATTGTGATTGAAAATTAACCCATGATGTCTGAATATCTAGTGGTACCAACTCATCCCAATCAAGTCGAGATTTCCACAACGCCTGTATAATAAGTTTTCCTTGCACAATGACCGGCCCCAATAACCCAAGCGGGTCAAACAGCTGTGCAATACGAGACAGGATGGTTCTTTTCGTTACTCTAGGTAACGGTTCTAATTGTTTTATGGTGTAGCCTAAGGTATCCTGCCGGGCCTTCCAATATAAACCCAACGTTTTTTTTCCATCTAGTTCGTTTAGCACCATGTGCTCAGTAGGATTTGCTGCTTCAAGACTGTTTATTAACTGTGGGTCATTTGACACCCACTGCCTAAGCTGAAAACCCCCTTTCGCGGTCACGGCAATAAGATCGTCTCGAATCGCGATCGCGTCCTGCATCGACGATGCTCCAGTCAGGACGTCGTCCACATAAAAATCCTTTAGAAGGATGTCCGCGGCACGCGGGTGCTCCGAAATTTCGTCTTTTGCAAGCTGATGCAATGTTCGAATCGCGAGATACGGAGCTGACGCAGTTCCGTATGTAACCGTGTTCAATTCATAAGTTTTAATTGGAACGTTTGGATTCTCGCGCCACAATATTTTATGATACTTTCTATCATTATCATTTAGATTTACTTGCCGATACATTTTGGCTATGTCGGCTGTCAGAACATACCTATGAAATCGAAAGCGCGTGATTAGACTCACTAAATCATCCTGGATCGTAGGCCCTACCATGAGCGTGTCATTCAAAGACAACCCAGATGATGATTGCGCGGATGCATCAAATACAACTCGAACCTTTGTGGTAAGGCTATCAACTTTCACGACGGGATGATGAGGTAAATAACAACCGGAGGTATTCTCTTCTGTAATCTCTGTCATGTGACCAAGATGTTCATACTCCCTTAGAAAGTCAACGTATTGAGTTTTCGTACTCAGGTTTCGGCTGAGTGATCGCTCCAATGACAGAAAACGTTTCATTGCCAATGGATATGATTCCCCAAGATTGTTCTTTTTACTATTGAATGGAAGACTAACAGTATATCTCCCACTTATAGAATCTCGTGTCGTATTTGCCTGATAGTGTTCTTCACATGCATGCTCTTCCGGGGAAAACAATTTTACGGACGGACACTCTTCTATCGACCAAAATTTATGCACATCCGCTTGCAGTGTGTCAAGCGTTAGATGGCAACTAGTTGTCACGGCAGACTGACTAGTCGGCAATTGTCCTACTACAACCCAGCCTAATTGAGTTTTCTGCAACCTAGTAATTTGATTTGCTAACGTATTACGTCCAACGCACAACAAATCCCAAAAATACTGCCCTCCAATGAGCGCATCTATTTCTCCCGGAATATGAAAATTCGGGTCCGCAAGATGAATCCCGGATGGAATGTGTAGCACATTCCTATCAATATTTTCTTGTGGTAACGGTTGGGACACTTCTTTTACTACAAGAAATGTTACAGTCGTAGCAAACTGTGAATACCGTGACTTTATTTCCGCGCATGCTACTTTATTAACCATAGACGACATTGCATTTGTGCCACGAAGCTGCACGGAACTCGATTGCGTTTTTAAGTCAAGCAATTTACACATTCTCTCAGATAAAAAATGTGATGCTGCACATGAATCCAATAAAACTCGGCACGGGTTAGCTTTTCCGAATCTATCAATAATGTCAACGACTGCTGTCCCGAACATAATCTGAGATGGGTTAGTGCCGACGGAATAGGTGTTATTTACCTGAACTGGCTGCGGTGTTTGGCGAGACTCGAAATGAAGCAAGGTGTGATGCTTTTTATGGCACTGTCGGCACGTACTTGCCTGACAGTCTATTGCCGAATGATTAACACGCAGACAATTGAAACATAGATGTTTTTCTTTTACCAAATTAAACCGTCCGGCGACTGGCAGATTTACAAATGTGTCACAGTTGTGTGACAAATGAGACCCCGTACAAAAATTGCATTTGATCGGTTGCGATACGAATACATTAGTATTAGAACGCAACTCTCTACCTGGAGGTTTATTGCGGCCCTGAGGACCCTTTCGCGCGCGATTGTTAACCGACTGTGAGGTAGACGCGACCTTAGCTGATTCGCCTTTGTTTAGCGGTTCACTGACGTTGCAACGATCGTGCAAAAATTCGAAAAACTTGTCCATAGTTGGAAACGGATTCTCACGCTTGGACTCCTTCCACTTTATAACGGTCTCCGTATCCAATTTAGATAACAATAAATGGATCAGAATAGTATCTGCCGTTGGCTGCTTGAGCACTTGCAAGGACCGATAATGCACTTCGGTCATACTTATAAATGCTCTAAATTCACTGTGACTTGACTTTTGCAACGACGGTGCATCAAACAACGATTGCAAATGATTGGCAACTATTATCGCGGGCTGGTCATAACGTTTCTCAAGAATGGCCCATGCGACCCTATAATTGCTAGCTGAATTTCCTAACGATTTAATGTCTTTTGCTGCTTCGTCCGTTAAACACGACCGCAAATACATTAACTTCTTGCAATCATCAATACGACCCTTGTCGTGTACCGAGGATTTAAATTGATCGACAAATCCTGGCCAGTCTTCGTATGCTCCCGAAAATGTAGGCAAATTGAGTTTCGGTAAGTAAACATCATTTTCTACCATGTCTCCTTGTGAGAACGGCGATTCTCGAATATTAAGCGATACCAAACCTGACACATTTCCTGACCGCGTGGCAGTACTAACACTATTCACAATATCAATGGCACGTGCTTTATAAGTCGCGTACAGAGATTTCAATGTGATCCTCTCCAATAGAAGCTCACCATTGTCGTCTGCAATATCTAACTCGCTTTGGGATTTACAAAATGCTGCGTATTCCGACTCCATTTCGTCGAACCGTATCCTGACCTCACTAATTGAGGATCCAGGCACATAAGCATCCAATACAACTCTGAACTGATCAATTTCTAATTTGAACGCTTCACGTTTCAATTTCAAAGTTTTGACTCGTTCCTCTGGCGTTGGCGCCATAATGTATTTTTATCGAAACAAGTGATCGCGATACTAATCGAACGCCAAATGACTCGCACTGACTTCAATTGGTGACCCAAAAACAAAAACTGAGTGCAGACTTACGTTGTCGATATCTGTGGTCTGATGAGATGACGCTCGATGTCGGCGATGCCGCTGGACGGCTGCTCGCGACGGCCGGCTGCAGGCTCCCGGTGTTGTCCTCGCCGGTGACTCGACGTACCTGTGCGATTGCCCTCGCACTGATCCTTGATGACCAACACCGCTCCTGGTCAGCTACAGATGGTTGACCAACGTTGTCCTGTTGCACTCCCAATGCCGCTGGACTCCGATTTCGAGGTCCCCTGGACGGCTCCGTGATCAGCTGGATCCTGATGATGGCTCAGGGTGGACTTCCTTCTCACCCTGACCGATGAATCCCCAAACGTTTGATAAGATGGACCAAGGCTCTCCTGGCGCTTAGATCCGGCTCGAAGGACCAAAATGTTGATATGGCAGGGCGTCGCTTTAGTTGAAGGTTGTAAGTCTTCACGATTCCCTAACCACTTCTCCTGCACTATGATGTCGTGCAAGAGCCCAAGAAATTTGAACACTGATGTTCCAAAATGAGAAGCACTGATGAGGGGTGATTGAGAAAAACACCGCACACAATTTAAAAACACAAAAAACTTAGACTATATTTGAAATGAAATTTCAATATCAAAAAGTATAATCGGAGATGTTCATACAAGTTTAACCGGACCAGTCATACCACGTCTTCTGCTCGCAAGCAGAGCTCGAGGTGTCTTAGCGTGTTTTTGAAATGCTTCTGCCTTCGAAGGCACATTCGCTCGCGAACGATGACTCCAGAATTCCTCGCAGGGGTGGAGTCTTAAGGCTACAGGATGAACAAAACTAAGCTATTGGTGAATTTGTAACAGAGAGGTGGTAAAATAAAACTGTCTATTGGCGGAGGCGTGTCAATGTCGAGGGTGGTTGTGAGGCGTGAGAACGGGAACTTTCCAAATCTCGAAACGTCGGTAACTAATTTATTACCTCAAGATGGGGCCTTGGCGACAGTCTAAACAAGTCGACGCGAGGCCACCCGAGTAGAACCCTTAACCCCTGAGAACCTTAGTTCCGGCTTAGGATAACTCGAAGTATGGCTGACGAAAAGCAGACGCGTATCCTTTAACCTGAACACTAAAATACGCCGATGGCCCTTCATGGCCTCCATGGTTTAACGTGCTATGCTTTCGCTTCTCAACAATGTACAAATATAGGCATAAAGTTTTTGGACCATTTTCATCGGGAACACATAAGGAAACGATCCACGTCACTTTCGCCAAGATCCGGTGCGAAATGTAGAATTTTCGATTCGCCACGTCTTAGGGGGCAACATTTGTACGAGCCCCCTGGTCTCGAGGATCGAAGTCCTCGAAACCCATCGAGGCACGGCTTATCGACGGCGTTGTCTCTGGAGTCTTGGCTGCCAGGATCGGCTGCCAGGCTCGTCGCGCGCCTCAGGATTTCCGACAGTGCAGAAATCCTGAGGCGCGCGACGAGCCTGGTTTCAAGTGCCGTTTTTTCCTTTTCTAACTACCTTTTCTGTCTCTTATGTAAACTCTTCTGGAGTCGAGGTTGGAGCGCGGGCAGGAGCGTGGTGCTTTCTAGCACGCGGGCAGGCCTGTGGTGCTTTGTTGCGCGCCACGCAACAGCGTGGGTGAAAAATTTGACCTGCATCACGCGCAATCAGAAGACTACCCCCTTTCTTCAAAACATCTTGCATATTACATCTCTTCAGCATTTATCTTCCATATAACATCATTTGCATACCTATGTGTATTTATTCTCTATCAATATTAGTTTTTATATTAAAGCAAACAATGACATAGTAATTATTGCCATCAATAGTAATAATTATGATCGTCACAACAGTGAATGTGTTAACTGCAATTTCATTTGCCAACGCATTGCCGGGGAAACATTTGGACATTTTATAATGTACCCTTGTAAAATTTTACACTCGTTATAACTGAGTCATAAACCATTTCCATAATTTGTAGCACCTTCAGGTCAACCAAATGTAGCTTCGTAAAAACAGATATTTCAGTGTGCCCTACAGTAACAACATTTATGATATCTCTTCTTTATATATATAAAGCGGAAAGTATTATTTCGTCTGCAACGGGTAAACTCGGAAACTACTGAACCAATTCTCCTGCGGTTTTCACAGATGTGTAGAGACAACATTTGGGAAGAGTAGGTAGGAAATGCCGATTCTGGCTCAAGTGGTGGCGAGGGGGTGAGGCGGGGCGGGAGGTACCGCGCTCTTGGGCAAGGGGGTGGCGGGGACGGGGTACCGCGCTCTTCGGCGAGGGGGCGGCGGGGAGGGGGTACCGCGTTCGTGGGCGAGCGGGCTGACGTCACAGGGGAAGGGGGATTTCAAATTTTCCAAAATGGCGTTCGCCGCCGCGCAATCTCCGTATGCGTGCGGGGATCGGTGCGCAGGCGCAAAAGATAAGACGCGAAAGGATTTAACGCGGATGCTGTAATTGAACACCGATAACTATTCGAGATTGATTATCCTAAATAGCGCAACCACCTCGTGAAAGAATGCAACGTCGCCCTCGTATAAACATCCGCCGACGAAACGTAATTCTCCGCGGTATCGCGATAAATTTTCGAGATTGATTAATCTAAATAGCGCAACCGTCTCATAGGGAAGGTGGAATGAAGGTAAATAAACCTGACATATTAATATTAAGATTTTTTTAAAGATTGAGTAATTTATTTAACTTAATTAATTAATCCCAATCCCAATCGGTAACATCCTCAGTGGTAAATAATTCGCTTAATAATTTGTCGATATAAACTGGTGCAGGGTCTGTTTGAATTATAATATTACTAGCATGAAGTCCTTATATTTTATTTTTAAAAACAGCGTCATAATTAATTTCTCCAACATCGACACAGTTTCGCCAAACCACGTTCTGTGGAGCACCCACACGATTCCGCTGATACACATTCCTATATCCATAATCATCGTCATCGTCATCATCTAATAAGTACGTTTGTTGCGCATGTCGATTCAGCCAAAATTGCCCTTCCCCGTAGTGATTATTTGGAGGGTCATCGATTCTGGTGTCGGCATTGTGGAACACTTTCAAAAAAATGTCGCCATCGTGTTTGGCTTCCGACTCAAAAAGTTCTGCACCCCGAATTTCTTCAGTTTGAGACATCGCATTTCGGCATGCGACGTACACTTTGGAGCTGGAGGTAATAATAGGTGCTACAGGAGCGGTGATCGTAGCTGGACGTTTTGCTACAGTAGCGGAAGTCGTAGCGGTAGCTGGACGTTTTAAATGCCCGGGCAATGACATAATCTGAAACAGATTTTTCTCATAATTCTCAAAGTTGCTAACACACCGATTCACTACAATATGATAATGGAAACTTAGGGTATTGCTCGATTGTACGTTTCAATGCAGGATTTCCCAAAGCAGTCTCCTTTAAAGCACTCAACTTAGATGCGATAGACTTAGCAAAGCAGTCTCCTTTAAAGCACTCAACCTGGATGCGATAGACTTAGATGCGTCTTAAAACGTTTCTCGTAGTAGCGTATGTCTTGACTGGTACAGTAGCATTTGAGAACTGATTTTAAGATGGCTGTGCCATGATCACGCATACGCAAGTATAGCACGATAATTATTCGGGTATCGCCCACCATATTTTGAAGATTGAGACCACCATGACGGGTGTAAACATCCTTATCACGGGTGCATGAATTCGATACGCGTGGTAAGGTATCGAGCAAGCGTGACATCACGTCACCTGATTGAGACGTTGAGGGTGAGAGAGGGAGAAAGAGTGCGAAGAAAAGAATTCAGAGCGTTAACGACTCATGAATCTCGGCTAGGGTAGGTGGTTAGTACATTCAATCAAAGCCACGCAGTCATTCGATAAAGACCTTCGCGACAACACTTGTCACACCTCATTCGTCCCCTGAGTTTTCGATTTCCGGATTAGAACCACATCACGTGGAAGAGTCGCATCGACCACTCGCGCCTGATCGTACGTGTCTTTTAATTGTATATCGAAGAAGAAGAAAGAGAAGTAAACATGAAGGTTTTCATGAACACGTTCAATGTTTTACACCAAATATCACCGCTTTTACGCAGTGTCGCGGAATTTAGGGACTGGATGGATCGGTGCGACACGTGTCTGCAGCTCATCATCGAGTATCAGTGCGGCGAAGGAGTGTCAATTGCATCGAAGCAGCGTCTGGCATCGCTAATCGCACGTACGAAGACATTACGTACAATCGTGAGGGCACGGTTTTCGCGAGTAGGACTCGGGGTTTCGGGTCGATTGACGACACCTAAGGTCGAATGGGAGGATGTGGAAACCGCGTTTCGGAATCGTATTTCGACTGGTGCTGTAATTAACGTGGGTTACATCGATCCTCGTCAATTTTTAGAGGGTGTTCGACGAATGGTGGTATCGCGCGTGAGAGACGCTATTGGAGAACATCCTGGGGTAGCCGTGAATACGGTCCTAAACGCGGAGTTCATGTTGTGCGAGAATATGGACATGAAATGTTTCGGGACGCGAAATCGCGTACTGTTCAGGGCATCGAATGTTCGCGAATGGTACTCGAAACACGTGGTCGCTCCAACGTTAGTGGCGATCGAGGAGTTTCAAGATCGCGACAGTGGATGGACCCTGAGGGCTATGCTAAACCTCTTTATAAACATTAATAAGCATAACCCTCTTCGCGCCAGCGGTGACGTACCGCTTCCGCGCGCTGTCGCACAGTGAGGCTGGAGAGGAAAAAAGTCTTAAAATAAAAGTTCTATTTTGATGTATTCATCACTATATCCTGATAGCCAATAGACCAACGTATCTAACCTATATGACAGATATGTCATATTATTGTTAATTGCAAAGAAAAATTGGTCTGAAGTTGACCGTTCGTATTCTAACGGGAAACGTGTTTATATTCGTACCAGACTGTCGAATTTTTTCTGAATTCCTCTAGATATTTTTATTTTTTTACGGCATGTATTTCGAATGCGTATAGTCTCAGCTTATGTGTAACATAAATACTTTTCGAAAATTCTTCACCGTAATCCCACTATACAACTTCAAATGAAGCTACCTAGTATTTCAAGTTTTCATTAACTCTTTTAGGTTTATAAAAAAAGCTCCGCCTTCCTCTGGTCTCTAGATAGTACTAATTGAAAGCAGATACCATCTACTAACAACCCTCCAAAAATTGGCTGCATATATTTGCAAGTTTGGCTGTTATTAATACATAATATGACTGACTCGATATCAGTCAGTCGCGCGAGCTGGTCGTACTTCTCTGTGCTCTGTTTGTTTTGGTTATTTCGGAGAATTTCAAATCTTCGTCGTTCGTTAATATGACGAAACCGCAAGTTTGCAAAGGCTGTAAAGCAACAGTGGCTAATCCGATTCTGTGTACCTCCTGTGGTGCCATATCTCACCCTGGACCTAAGTGCTTGTCCAGAACCGGACATCCTTGGGCACCTGGAAAATTGATTGATTGCGAGGACATCAGTTCGGGATCTCAGCTTACTATTCCACAACAGCCTTCTGACCGATCTATTTCTTGCTCGCCAGTATCTTCTTGTGGATTCAATGAGGATTCTCTTTTGTCAAAAATTCACGAGATGATCCAATCTCAATTTAATTCATTTCGACTGGAAATCATCGACCTATTTAAAGATGAAATCGCGCAGATCACTAGTGACGTCTCCTCTCTCGGATCGAGGGTTACCGATTTGGAGAAGAATCTTCTTTCATTCTCTGGCTCCTAGTTGCATGATGACGAGGACATCATCGCAAAAATTGCAAACCGTGAGGCTCGTTCATCTAATGTCATGGTCTCTAATTTAGAAGAATCTGAATCTTCATCCGACATGGATCAAGTTATTGCTGTTTTCAACTCCATTCAACCTGGCGACTACTCCAACATCAAAACTACTAGGATCGGGAAGAAAACTGATAATCGCCCACGGTTGATTCGCGTATCCATGTCTAGCAGGTCTGAGGTGCTTGCTATTCTGCGCAATAAGAACCGCTACAAAGGCTCTCTCAAGATCTTCCAGGATTCCACCCCTCGGCAGCAACTTCACCTAAACAACTTAAGGAAGGAACTTCAAAAACTTGACTCGGGAGTTAAAGATAAGACTATTAGATATATTAATGGAGTGCCCAGAATTGTTAATGCGTCTCCTTCGTCTTACTCAAAAAACTAAATTTTCACCCTTTGTTTTACAGTGGTCCCCGGATTATCGAGAAAGATTCGGGTCTGGGGATTCTCCATAAAGCGGGGCAGGGGAAGTAGTTTGCGCCTAATAAACTGACCCTTGTCAGGACCCTCGCCCGAACCTTTCGACAAGGAGAGTGAACGACGTAAACCGAGAGTGAGTGAAATACCGCACCCGTGGGAGACCCTCGGTCTACGGCGAATTGAGATTCAGTATTGAATATGAAAATTTTCATATTACTGATTACACTTTGATGGGAGTACTACCAATGGATTGGGGAGCTTATGTCGACGAAAATGAGTCTAAACACGAAACAATTCGGTCAATTTTTTATTATGATAACACAATTAGATTCCAGTTCCCCGGTTTAAGGGAAAAGCACGCTTCTGGTGATTAACTCACTATTATCTAAATAATTTGCCAATTCTTGTAGTATTTGCAGGTTCGATTGGAAGATTGTCCGTCATATGTGTCTTTCCTTGGATATTGAATAACATTTGATACTGTAGAAACATTAATATTATTTGTTAGTGGAATAAAGAGATCGGAATATCATACATTTTAAAAACGATTAGATACATACTTTTTTGGTATTATTAACGTAGATTCTTGTTGTGTTTGTATGTATGTATGTACATAGTGTGTAATGTAGTGACATTCACTAAAAATGAACCGAATTTCTCCATATTTGAACTCATTTTCATTGGGAAATCCTAAAAAATCCATTGGTAATACTTTCATGAACTTTTATCAAAAACATGAACATTTTATTTTTCTTTACTGGGTATTTTACCTAGCCCAGCGATTTTATTGCTCTCGGCAGTCAATGGGCGGTCTACCTTGGACCGAAGGCCCTCGCTCGCACCGAGGAAGCAAAACTGTGGGGTGGGTAGGTCTTTCCCAATGATCCGGGGAAAAAAGCTTGTCAATAATCCGGGGACCACTGTATTAACAAAATGTGCGCGGTCTTCGTTCTAAACTATCTGAATTACGCTGTTCTATTTCTACTCTCTCAAACGCATTCGATGTATTTATTCTGTCTGAAACATGGCTACATAATGGTATCTCTAACGGTGAATTAGGCTTCTCCTCTTATAATATTTTCCGCTGTGATAGAAACACAGATACTAGCAATCTTCTTAGAGGAGGTGGTGTTTTGATTGCGGTCAAGAATTCATATTTATGCCGACAAATTGAATTATCCGTTAATTCTATAGAGCAACTTTTTGTAGAGCTGCGGCTTGGCTCACGCACTATTATTATCGGTTCTGTTTATATTCCTCCTAACTCCTCACACATACTATATCAGCTTCACTCTCAAACTATAGAAGTCCTATCCCACCGCTTTCCCACTGCTGATTTTATTATCGCCGGTGATTACAATCTACCTGACTTTTCTAGCCATATCACTCCCTCTCGTATAGCATCTATTGATCACAGAAACATCCTACCTTCTCCTTTGGACATTATCCGTGAATGTATTAGCTTTTTAAATCTTTCGCAAGTGAACTACGTGACTAACAATAATGGTAAGCTCCTTGATCTTGTTCTTTCGACATTTCCAAATGTTCGCACCTCCCCTGCTCCTGATCCCCTTCTCTCCGAGGATCCTCACCATCCCTCCATCTCCTTTTGTCTTACCCTCTCTGTTAATTCTTCCTCTCCTCCCAAGGTGATTCATCGCAGAAGCTTTAATTCGGCTGATTACGTCGGCATCAATGATTATTTTGCTTCGATTGATTGGGATGTTCTTCTCTGTCCTTTATCCGTAGATGAATCCGCGGATATCCTTTATTTTCATCTTAACCATGCTATTGAATCATTTGTACCTTCCTCATCTTCCGTAATTTCTTCCTACCCTATCTGGTTTTCTCGCAAACTTGTTTCACTTATTAGGCAAAAAAAAATCGTTCATCGTGACTTTAAACTTTCTAACTCCTTTTCCGATTATTTAGTTTTTTCTAATCTCAGGTCCCAATGCAAAACCATCTCCCGGAACTGTTGGCACTCTTTCGCTTCTAAATCCGAAAATACTCTTCTTAATCATCCCAGAACTTTTTGGAAATTTGTTCGTAACCTTAAAAATGACTCCTCTCGCCCTTCTCACATTTCCTTTAATGACCAGTTATCCTATTCGGATCATTCGATTGCCGATACATTTGCGAATTATTTTGGCTCTGTCTACTCCTGTAGTCCTGAATCGCCGCCTTCCTTCTCCTTCAACAGTACCATTGATGTTTCTAACATGGAAATCACAATTAGTGAGGTACTCTCCCAGATACAACACCTTGATGTTAATAAGGCTCCTGGTATTGATGGCATTCCTCCGATCCTTTTTAAGTCTTGCCAATTCATTATGGCTCGCATCCTCTTTATTATATTCAATAAATCCTTGAGTTCTGGAATTTTTCCTTCTTTGTGGAAGACTTGCTTAGTCTCTCCTATTTTTAAGGGTGGTGATAATTCACTTGCTATTTCCTACAGGCCTATTAGTTTGCAGAATATTATGCCTAAAATATTTGATAGCATTGTTTCAAATAAGCTCTCCTTCGTTTGTAAGAACGTAATTATTGATGAGCAATATGGTTTTATGTCTGGTCGTTCTACTATTACCAATCTTCTTACGTATAATCATTTCCTGTCCAATTGCTTAGAAAGTGGTCAACAGGTTGATGCCATCTATACCGACCTATGTAAAGCTTTTGATACGGTTGACCATCCGACCCTCCTTTCTAAACTTCACTCCCTCGGCTTCCATGGTGCATTTTTTGCCTGGCTCTCCAGCTATTTGTCTAATAGAATTCAGTTAGTTAAGTATAATAATTCCCTATCTAAGGAGATTGCTGTTCTTTCTGGTGTTCCCCAGGGATCTCACTTGGGCCCGCTTCTATTTGTTTTATATATTAATGATATATCCGAAGCCTTTTTACATTGTAAATTTTCACTTTTTGCAGACGATCTAAAGATTTATAGACAAGTTGCGAGTGTGTCTGATGCTCTTTTAATACAGTCTGACTTAGATAGACTTTCCTTATGGTGCTCGCGTAATAAACTTGGTTTTAACTTATCTAAGTGTCGTGTTATACGTTTCAGCCGTAAATCTAGTAAAGTGATCTTCCCTTACTCTATTCAAACCTCGTCTCTGCAATCTGTTGAAAACATACGTGACCTTGGTATCTACTTTTCTAGTACTTTAACGTTTCATTATCATTATCAACATATTGTTAATTCCGCGTATAAAACATTAGGATTTATTCACCGTACCTCCAAGTTATTCTCTAATATCACCGCACTCCGAACTCTCTATAACTCCTTGGTTCGTCCTATTCTCGAATATGGATCCGTTATTTGGGCTCTTTATTATAAATGCCACTCTGTATTAATCGAGCGTGTGCAGAACAGGTTTCTTAGACTGGCATCATATCGCACGGAATCACCTATGTCTATATTTTGCCATAATTATGGCTTTATGCTGTTGCGCCTTGGATTAATGAGCCTCCATCAACGCCGTGTCGTCGCTGACCTCCTATTTTTATATAAAATTATTAATCATAGTATCACATGTCCTGAAATCCTTCAAAAACTTACTCTTTATGCACCTGTGCGTTGCCTTAGAAACCATAATCTCTTTCTTCCGGAGTCACATCGAACACTCTATGGCTATTATAATAGTCTAAATCGAGTATTAATAACTGCGAATCGCTATTGTAATTCCGTTGACTTCTTTAATAATTCCTACAATTCCTTCAATCACTCTGCTCTGATCGCTGTTCGTATATCCCTTTCCCCGTAACTTTTAATATTGTATTTTCTTGCGTTATTATTCTATTATTATGATTCTTTTATATCTTTTTTTTGTCACTATCACTAATGGTTTCTTTTGCGCTTACTTCCTTACTTTCGTTTCTTTAATTACTTTTCTTTGTACTTCCTAATTATTTGTTCTAGGCTTGTGTAACTATGACTTGTACTTATTATAACAAAGGGTTTATCCCGTTGAAATATATATAATATAATAATCAAGAGACACGGTAGTGTCTCGCGCCAAGTATATCTAGAGACGCGGTAGCGTCTCGACTGCCAAGTACATGAAAGAAAAGACAGCTTGTATATGCCTGTCGCTGCCGTGTATCTTTACTCGACGCACAGCTATTCCAACCTAACCTGAAACTTATTTCATTAATATCTCATCACGCCTGCAATATTTTCTAAATTTAAAGGCATTTTTCTTATGTAAACCGCATATAAGCTTTCGAATATACCAATTTCAATAAAATCGGTCCACGCATGACAGAGATATCGTAATATCGTCTCATGAATCTGTCGAAAATGGTAAGATTCTTCTTCTGATTCTGATTCTCCAAGGAATTTTTCGTCAACCATAGTACATATATATATATTTTCGTCGTCAAACAGAATATACGTATATACGCGTTACACACACACACCTTCAGCCAACCCATGTTTCGTTCTTCGTTCGTCGACTCTCGGGATTATTCGGCGGGGATCGTCGTCCGTCATTGTACATACATATATATATACTATTTTGAATTTTATAACCTACCAAGTGCTAAGTGTCAAATAAAGTAAGTTGTCCGAATTTGGAATGTCACGAGTTTTTACACTACATAGGAGACTGAATTATTGTCTCAATTAATAAGGTAAGTCGCCAAAATTTTTTTAATAGAATTCTTATGTAGAGTCGCAGACTTGGAAGTTGTTCGGAGATGGTTCGACTGCGAAGCATCTCCTTTCACACAAGTTTCTGGAAATTTGTATCATGCATGTACAAAATAATATATTGTAGTAAAAAATTATTGTATATACCAGCAATTTAGAGTTTTTATGTAAAGCTTATTATATATTATAGAAATGAAGGAGACGCACAGGACTTGGATAAAAATGAAGGGGACGCACAGGCTTGGATAGTAGAATTGAAGGGGACGCACAGGCTTGGATGGATAGAAATGAAGAGAATGCACAGGCTTGGAGGTTGTCCGGAGAAGATTAAATAGATATATAGATAGACAGAGCATCTTGTTTCGCACAAGTTTCCGGGAATTTGTCAAATAAGGTAAATCGGCAAAATTTGTCAATCAAAAGACATAGCATTAAGAATTATTAAGAAAATAGATTATGGTGTACTGGAGGTTGTCCGGAGAAGATTAAATAGATATATAGATAGACAGAGCATCTTGTTTCGCACAAGTTTCTGGGAATTTGTCAAATAAGGTAAATCGGCAAAATTTGTCAATCAAAAGACATAGCATTAAGAATTATTAAGAAAATAGATTATGGTGTACTGCTTGCAATGTAAAGCAAGTCACATTAGTTAAGAAAGTACCCTGAAAACACATCTCCCTTGATGCTTTTCAATTTTTTGTGAAAGACATTCGTAATACTTTAATAAAATCCACAGTAGTTGTCACGCTATTCATTAATTTTTTAGATTCCCATTATTTCAATTCACCAATAAACATACTAAATTATTATTAGTTTTATTCCAACACCAATAAATTGTGCGTTAAAAATATGGGATCTCCTCATTCATTTTCGCTGAATTATTACCATTAGCATTTAAATTTCCTGCAACAAGACTTTCTGCCATATGCTCTCACCTGCTTTGGATACATTATGTAGTCTCTACACTCACTATAGCAAAAGGCCACTCTATTTCTATAAATAATTAATAAGTTCTACGTTAAGTTGTATATAATTATTAAAATGAGGCTTTATATATATATATATAATTTACAGATAATCATCAAAGCAGAAGATGATGCAGTATGATCTACGTTGGACTATGTACGCACAAATTTTCACGTAGGGTTTTGCATACGCAATTATTCATTCAATGTGAGCACGTGTGATAATATATTATATATTTACAGATAATCATCAAAGCAGAAGATGATGCAGTGTGATCTACGTTGGACTATGTACGCACAAATTTTCACGTAGGGTTTTGCATACGCAATTATTCATTCAATGTGAGCACGTGTGATAATTTATATAAATAATTAGTAAATTTGTCCTATTTTTCAGTTAACGATGCAGATGAAGAGAATTATTTTAACAGCTGAAAGAGAAAGTAACTCTGCTGCATGAGCAAATGAAATAACCACATTTTTATGTATGAAAATAACGAATTTATTTTTTTATATGTTATTGGCCGCCGCCACGTCCACGGCCCCGCCCCCATCCACGACCCCGGCTCTGGCCACGTCCCCGGCCCCGGCCACGGCCGCAAGCTGCTTCGCGCACTATGTACTGCACACAAAGTACTATACATTCATATAATACATATAGATCGGCAATGCAGTGCACATGTTTTTTGGGGGAAGGTGTTAAACTTACGTAGAATTTATCCTTAATCAAAAAATAATAAAAGTACACTCGCTGAATTGCTTTGCGCTATTCCGAGTATTCCGAGTAAGCTTTACTGGCTACAAACTAGCTTTATCTTCTAACATCACTCGATAGGCTGCAGTGCGCCGTAAACGCGTGGACGTGTAACGAAGATCAGATATGATAGATCAGAATATATAATTTATTGGGATTTCCTTACTTTATCCTTACTTTTAGTACCCGTGACAGGGAAAAATTTGTAAAAAAGAAGAAGCTGAAATTCTGAATCCCAAAAAAAACTTCAAAAAAGTAAAAAAATATGACGCCAAGAACATGAATTATCTTTGTAAAAAGAAGTGAGATCCCCATAAAAAACTTTAAAAAAGTAAAAAAATTACGCCAAGTACATGAATTAGCTTTGTAAAAAGAAATGAGATCCCTAAAAAAAACTTTAAAAAGTAAAAAAATTACGCCAAGTACATGAATTAGCTTTGTAAAAAGAAGTGAGATCCCCAAAAAAAACTTTAAAAAAGTAAAAAATACGCCAAGTACATGAAAATGTCGAGGACAAAAAAGTATTATCAAAAATCACAAAAAAAAGAAAATAGTATACATGAAAAAGTCAAGGTAAAAAAGAGTATTATAAACAAATAAATATAAAAAAAGACAAAGAAACATGAAAAAGTCAAGGACGAATAAAGTATAATTAACAAAAAAATATAATCACATAAATAAAAAATAAAAAATATGATTACAATATAAAAAAAAATGTGAAATCAAAATGAGCTGCAAGTACATCACAAAAAAAAGAAAATAATATAATCACACAAAAACAGAAAATAATATATTCACATAAAAAAGAAAATAATATATTCACATAAAAAAGAAAATAATATAATTACAATATAAAAAAGGATGTGAAATCAAAATGAGCTGCAAGTACATCACAAAAAAAAAGAAAATAATATAATCACACAAAAACAGAAAATAATATAATCACACAAAAAAAGAAAATAATCTAATTACAATATAAAAAAAGATGTGAAATCAAAATGAGCTGCAAGTACATAAAGGTACTTTCCAACTGCGCTTAAGATGACACAACTACATATACACAGCTAAAATGCTGTGTTATTCCATTACTCATATCGCGGACATTTTAATTAACCCATCAAAAAGAATCCCATTTAAAAACATTGTCGTAAATTATGATTAGCTTTACATAATTAATGATATACAAAAATTGCGCCAATTATCACAATGGCTATTTATACAAAGAAAAAATCACAATGGTACAATGAAAAAATGTATTAAATAATATTAAGCAGATATATTTTTATACAAATAAATATTTTAATACGAATAAATATTTTATTCAAAATACTTGGCGCTGCGATCTAAAATACATCATACGTAGCATATGCACATACACACATCCACGAACGCACGCACAGGAAAGAAAGAAAAAGATTATTGCAATTTATACATATTTATTCAGATTAGCAACACCAATTCGGAGAGCAGCGCCAAGTATTTTGAATAAAATATTTATTCGTATTAAAATATTTATTTGTATAAAAATATATCTGCTTAATATTATTTAATACATTTTTTCATTGTACCATTGTGATTTTTTCTTTGTATAAATAGCCATTGTGATAATTGGCGCAATTTTTGTATATCATTAATTATGTAAAGCTAATCATAATTTACGACAATGTTTTTAAATGGGATTCTTTTTGATGGGTTAATTAAAATGTCCGCGATATGAGTAATGGAATAACACAGCATTTTAGCTGTGTATATGTAGTTGTGTCATCTTAAGCGCAGTTGGAAAGTACCTTTATGTACTTGCAGCTCATTTTGATTTCACATCTTGTTTTATATTGTAATTAGATTATTTTCTTTTTTTGTGTGATTATATTATTTTCTGTTTTTGTGTGATTATATTATTTTCTTTTTTTTTGTGATGTACTTGCAGCTCATTTTGATTTCACATCCTTTTTTATATTGTAATTATATTATTTTCTTTTTTATGTGAATATATTATTTTCTTTTTTATGTGAATATATTATTTTCTTTTTTATGTGAATATATTATTTTCTGTTTTTGTGTGATTATATTATTTTCGTTTTTTGTGATGTACTTGCAGCTCATTTTGATTTCACATTTTTTTTTATATTGTAATCATATTTTTTATTTTTTATTTATGTGATTATATTTTTTTGTTATAATATATACAGTGGCTCTTAAAAATATTCGGACACCCTTTAAAATCGCATAACTTTTTTAAAATTAATCCAAACGACTTGAGTTTTTTTGAGAAGCTAGACGGATTAGTTTGCTAAATGATATGATTGGTCGGAGTAGCAAAAAAAAAATAGTAAAGGGCGTTTTTTAAACTTTTTTTTGTGAACCCTTAATGAAAATTCAAAAAACCGGTTTGTAGATTTAAGTAAGTTATATACGTGTCTAAAATTTCATCAAAATTGGTTAACATTGCTCTGAGCTACACACGTTTCAAGATCGCCGAATAAGGTCGAAAATCGCGAAATTCCCGAAAATCAGCGATTTTCGACCTTATTCGGCGATCTTGAAACGTGTGTAGCTCAGAGCAATGTTAACCGATTTTGATGAAATTTTAGACACGTATATAACTTACTTAAATCTACAAACGGGTTTTTTGAATTTTCGTTAAGGGTTCACAAAAAAAAGTTTAAAAAACGCCCTTTACTATTTTTTTTTGCTACTCCGACCAAGTGCATTTTTTTCAAAACGACGAATCATATCATTTAGCAAACTAATCCCTCTAGCTTCTCAAAAAAACTCAAGTCGTTTGGACTAATTTTAAAAAAGTTATGTGATTTTAAAGGGTGTCCGAATATTTTTAAGAGCCACTGTACTGTGGTTTGCAAAATCGTTGGCAGTCGAAAGCTGCGCGGGGCAAGGGGACTACCTCGCTCGCGCCGCCCCACTCTCTGTCGCGGAACTGCCCAATTCCCCACTCGTAGGACCTTAGCGGCACACGCTGCATAGTCGCAGAATTCCTATATCTACGGGGGACACGTTCTATGATCTATTACTTACCGCGAATGTACAAAATCGCGGTTGGGAGGTCTTACTGCACTACTTAGCAAAACGTGATTATTGTCAGTTATATTTCACAACATTGAATGTATCTTTAATATAAGCATGAAGAAAAAAAATTATGACATGAACATTATTTTTTATGCAATCTGTAGGGAAACATGGTGCTTAAATAAATATTAATGACAACGTACTTATGCTTAGTGAATTCGAATCCCGTGCATAGCACGATTGTCACCTGACCATTATCAGGATGGTATTATTACCAAATTAAAATGCATATTGATTTTTCTGAAGTCGTTAAGAAACACATAAACTCAGCGATGTTTTCCATCCGAATTAGGAACCTGGATACAAGTAACATCCTTTCATATTATGTCGTTAGACACTCGGGTAATGTTTTTCTGTCACCGTTAACACTTTCGCTGCCGGCGTGCGAAAAAATGTTGGATGCCGGGTGCCACCGACTTATTTATATGTTTATATGCCTTTATACTTTTAATGTTAAAGTATATTCATGATATTTGTTGAAACGACTCCGATCGGAGCCGTCGCGCTGGCAGCAAAAGTCTTAATGTGTACTCAATAGTGCAACATTGTTGGCAACTTGTGTCCAAACACTCTGAGACGTCTACGCTACTGCTTTTCGTCGGGTCCCTGATATAGCTCTATTTCTCTCGATCTCGCCGTGTCCCGTTCGCTCTCTTCGTCACGCGGTGCTGCTGACCGATTCGTTGCCATGACGCGTCGGCCAATAGCGACAATACGTGTGCCTTACCGCTACCACTGTGTCAGAGAACGTGGGCCTATGACGATTCACTCGATCGGACCACCAAGTTTCTGCCGGCAACATTTTTGCAAACCACAGTATGCGCAGCGCGAGACACAGAGTGGCTCTATTACGCCACGACTCGCTATCAAGAACCCTGAGATTTCCGAATCTCAATAACGGCTGATCCGATTAGATTTTGAATGGTCTTAATGGATAGCTTGGGTTTGATTTACATAAGAAAAGTGTCTTCGTTTTGTTCCTACGGGCCTTATGAGCTGAGATATTTCGATGTAAAGTTGCAATTTGCTGAATTTTATGTTCGTAAAATTAAGACCGTCATCGTCATCGTCCTACACTTCTTGGCAAGAGGGGAGTATGAAAGGGTGAGGAAATGTCTCTCAGGCACGTCGTTCATTGGATGCGGGTTTCGGCCAATCGCGTAACAAATAATCTGACAGCTACATAGACAGAGATAACCTACCATGTGCTTAGTGTCAAATAAAGTAAATTGTCCCAATTTGAAATGTCATGAGTTTTTACACTAAATAGGAGACTGAATTATTGTCTCAATTAACAAGGTAAGTCGCCAATTTTTTTTAATAGTTTCTTATGTAGAGTCGCAGACTTGAAAGTTGTTCGAAGATGGTTCGACAGAGAAGCATCTTCTTTCGCACAAGTTTCTAGAAATTATACAATGCATGCACAAAATAATATATTGTTTTTATACCAGCAAACTATTTTTTAATTAGAATTTTTATGTAAAGCTTATAGAAACGAAGGGGACGCAGAGGCTCGGATAGAAATGAAGGGGACGCACAAGCTTGGATGAAAATGCAGGCGATGCACAGGCTTGGAGGTTGTCCGGAGAAGGTCTGGGTTAGATCTCTGTCCCTGATATAGACAGAGAAGCATTTTGTTTCCCACAGGTTTCTAGAAATTTGTCAAATAAGGTAAATCGACAAAATTTGTCAAATTAGCATTGCATTAAGAATTAAGAAAATTATGGCGGACTGTTTGCAAGGTAGAGCAGGTCACATTAGTGAAGAAAGCACACTGAAAACACATCTCCCTTGATACTTTTCAATCTTTTGTGAAAGATATATTAATTATATTAATTAAAATCCACAGTCGTTCCCACACTATTCATTCATTTTATTAGTTTCCCATTAACAATATTTCAATTCACCAATAAACATCTAAACCAACACCAATAAAAATATTGAAAATCTCTTTGTTCATTTTCGCTAAATTATCATTAGAATTTTTTAAATTTCCTGCAACAAGACTTTCTACCATATGCTCTCACCTCCTTCGGACACATTATGTAGTCTCTACACTTACTACAGCAAAAGGCCACTCTATTTCTATATATTTTTATATAATTAACTAGTAGTACAGTAAAAGATAAGATGTTGGACATGTTTAAGCTTATATTCTATTCTAACTTATAACGCCAATGTGTAGAAATATCAAACATCTGAGTTGAACGTAACGCCAACGAGTAGAAATATCAAACATCTGAGTTGAACGTAACGCCAACGAGTAGAAATATCAAACATCTGAGTTGAACGTATACGAACATGTAATAAACTACAACATTATGAAAGTCTTTGATAGGCAGTTTGTCTATGTTAAGTATCAGTGGACGCAACAAGAAGATATTGGATACGTAGAAGCATGTTTTAACTCAGATGTGTTTGATATTTCTAATCGTTGGCGTTATAAGTTAGAATATGCTTCAACGTGTTGAATTTTAAGTATCCAATATCTTCTTATTGTATTGCTTGTTATATACAGTAAATATATATATATATATATATATATGCTTCATGTTACGCAAATGCAGTTATACAATGTTTAATGCATTTGAGTGCCATTAGAAAACAATTGTTTAATTGTAATGAATCATCAAATGTTTTGAAGATATTAATGCATCGATATGAAAATGAAATGCGCAATTTAAATACATATACAGTACGGCAAAGTTTAGGAGAACATTTTTCAATAATAAATAATTCACCCGAGGGGGTGAAACAATTATCCAGTCATAATAAACACTACAAAATGTGTGAAATCCCCACAAAATTACCTTTTTTAAAAAAAGGTACAAAAAAGGGCGCCAAGTATATAATCTCATCAAAAAGAATCCCATTTAAAAACATTGTCGTAAATTAATATAAATTTATTAATGTGCTATATTTAACATTACAAAAGTAATGATATACAATTGCGCCAAATATCACAATGGCTATTTATACAAATCAATATTTTAATACGAATAAATATTTTATTCAAAATACTTGGCGCTGCACTCCGAAAAAATGTTAATTGTCTTGATTAATAAATAAAACAAGACAAGACACCACAGAGATAAGACAGAGAATGAAAAAGATTTTAATGCAATTTATGCATATTTATTCAGTTTAGCATCACCAATTGGGAGAGCAGCGCCAAGTATTTTGAATAAAATATTTATTCGTATTAAAATATTGATTTGTATAAATAGCCATTGTGATATTTGGCGCAATTGTATATCATTACTTTTGTAATGTTAAATATAGCACATTAATAAATTTATATTAATTTACGACAATGTTTTTAAATGGTAATAATCACCCGAGTGCGCTGTGCATGCGATTTCGCAGAAACTCATCACCACAGCGGTATTTCTCGCTATTTTTGCACAGTTTCTATTTTCTATTATTTTTTATAGTTTTAGTTTGTATGGGCATGTAATATTATGATTATTAAATAATAAAAAACAATAAAATAACAATAAAAATTATAAATAAAGTATTGTTACTATAATCGATACAGAGAAAACATATTTCATAATTATTTACCAATACTTAAATAACATGCCTTTTTTCATTATAAATTAACATTTTAAGATTTTAAGATATTTAGGCTTATAACCAGGAATAGGAACCCAAACCCGTACCCGGTTCGGTACTCAGTATCGTAGAATAATCCATCTAATCGGGTAACGCAAGATATCTATAACTCGAGTAACCCGGTTAATCCGGTTAATGCTGCTTTTCCTATCGGTTCACTTTCAGAAGAGGCCCAGGAAGGCAGGAATAAAGATTATAAACAGTACAGGATTCACCACAGCAGGAAGTGCTCCCGATTGGCATCAAATGAAGACATTTTTCACCTTATACAGATATCGTCAGATCCATATATCAGCCACTTAAGACCACAACCGAAACATAAATCACTTCCACTTAGCGCGGAAGCAAAATTATTATTACAATAATGTCATTTTTACGCAGTTTGTAAATATTAAAATGTTACGTGTATTTTCTACATAACAAAGTATAATATTGGTTCATTGTAAATAGTAATGTGTGTGTAATATGAGTGAATACGAGTGATACATATGAGTTTGTACATTAGCGTGAATGAATCTTTTATGTAAATAGTTGTAAATGTTATAAGATATCAATTATTTTATAAAGTGTATATGCGCATGTTCATTTCTAAAAGTCTTGTTCTATTAATAACAAAAATGATAAAATATTAGTTATAGCTTCAGCAATTTTTCCATTTATTATAGTGCAATACAGAATATTATTAACATTACTTTATTATGTAATTTTCGTCGTTTAATGTTATATGTTATAATTCAATTGTGTTATTTTCTTTCTCTATTATGTTTCATACTGTTCGAAAATAATTAATACATTGTTTATGTAATATTACATATTTATTAGTATATAATTATCAAATATGGTTTTTGTATACCGAATGTTTACGGGGTTTATTACTATTTCATTCGTTCAAAATGCTTAAATTTTATTAATGTTCATGTCCATATAACCGTTGGCTATTAACAAATAATATAAAAAAAGGACTCAAAAATATTGAGAAACACCGAAGTTATGACATTTTTTCCGCGAATCCTATGCTACGTGCCCCACTGTGTGGCGGTCGACGTCCTTATATGCATTTCGATTCCCTAGGCCAGTGATGCCAGAACCGTGGGTTTGCGCCCACGGACCCTACCACCACTCCACGACCAAGCGTACCCCCTCTTAGCGCCTGTACCGCATCACACAAGCATACCCGTCCCTCCATCCGTGTGCCGTACGCGCTGCCTGGCCGGCGCTCTCCGGCGAGAATTCGTTTTCATGACATCGAAGCGCTTGTGTCGCAAGCAAAATGTCATGAGTTCAAATCCCGGTGCAGATATTCTACTTTTTTTCTTTATTTATTCTCTAATTTCTCTTCCTATATTCTCAGAAGACTAAAGACTTGAAAACTGTTAATTTATAAAAAATTTTCGAAGCTTGATTTGTTGCTAGAGATGCGATCCCCTTCTGGCTTGTACCGCACCACTACAAGCGTAACCTACCTTCTGTCCGTGTGCCGTGCTGCCTGGCCGGCGCTCTCCGCCAATAATTAATTTCACCGAAATCCTAGAGCTTGGGTCGCAAACAGAAAGTCCGAGGTTCAAATTCGGGTGCGAATATTCTACATTTTTCATTAATTATTCTCTAACTTCTCTTTCTATATTTTCAGTAGAATAAAAACTTGAAAACTGTTAATTTACAAAGCATTTTCGCAGCTGGCTAATGTACGATGTTGGTCTTCCGCCTTTTTTCGTACATAAACAGAAATAATTCCTTGAAATGCTACTTACAAAATAAGCTCCTTTCTAGGATAGACTCTTTAAAATTCACGTCACAATGAACAGTTACAGAATCGGTGATTTCCGTTTCAGGTAAGCGAGCCGCCCGCTCCGCTATTACGATCGGCTTACCACTCGCAACCCGGATTACTGTAATGAGGTTTGAAAACAATATCGACTGGTCTCGTACCCGTCGCAGGGATGTCATTTATACCTACAGAAGAGTTTTACTAACCCACTCTTGGCCAACGACACTCTTTTCGTGTTAATCAGATTTATACGTATCTGCTTACTTGCATCTTGATTATTTACGAAAATTGTGCCATTGCTCGATGGAAAGGAGGCCAGTCGATATTGTTTTCAAACCTCAAGCCGGGGACTAACCACGGCGAAGGAAAATCAGCCTTCTATCCAGAACGACATTACTGACAAACATTATATTCACGTCAAATAAATACTTTAATTATAAAATTTAGACAACGAACTATTGTTGAATTTCGCCAGTTCTTACATATGCATCACTTGGTTGGGAATTCCTGATCCCAGAGTTTCATGCATTTACCTATTGAAATGTTGCTTCAAGACATCGGGAAATTGCATTGCTTCTTCTCGTACATACATATATCTGTTCGCCAGTGGGTGTCACGAATGGCGCGACTTTGGTTTCCCAAATAAATTCAGATTTATCAGGGCCCTCGCCTGAACCGCTTGACAAGGAGACTGAACGACGTAAACCGAGTGCGAGCGAAATAGCGCACCAGCGAGAGACCCTCGGTCAACGGCGACTTCAGTCATCCAGTACTGAATATGAAAATGTTCATATTTCTCATTACACCTTGATAAGAGTGTTACCACCGATGGATTCGGTTTATTTTTTCTTATGAATACATGATTACATGTGTCTCGCTGAGTTTCGTGGGCTTTGATGCTCGAAACCAGCGGGGCTATACAATTTTGCGCACTAAGCAGTGACAAATCTGAAGTTCTGCAATTTTTAATCAGATCTTTGCGAAAGTGACGTCAATCGATTCCTTATGTTTTCTCGATCAAATTGGCCCCCAAAATGATATTCGGACCATAATTAAAGAAATTACGTGAAAAGATTGTTTACAGAATTGAAAGCCCGTTTCGTTAAAAATAGTCTGATTTAAATTATTTTTTGTCAATTTAATCCGGAGAATGCCAGAAACCCATCTACCACAAATGCAGGGTGGAGGAGATACCCTTTCCATGACGCCGATGGGGCTAGAGAAAATGCGCAGGCTGGATGGACGTGATTATTATGTGGCCCCCTCCTCAAAGTGACAGAAAATATAACCTATGTATATGCTATATGAAAATAAATATTTAGCGTCTATTTCGTTCTTTTGCTTTACATTCGTGAATTTTTTATCATCCTTCCGAAACATTATTATTACGCCGCAACAGTGTCTTTAGGAAATCGGGTATTGAGTATAGGTTATGTTTTCTGTCACTTCGAGGAGCGGATTTTCTGTCTCTTGGAGGACCAGATTTTCTGTCCACAAAGTGACAGAAAACATAACCTATGCGCTATACCCGATTTCCTAAAGACACTGTTGCGGCATAATAATAATGTTTTGGAAGGATGATAAAACGTTCACAAATGTAGCGCAATTGAACGAAATAGACGCTAAACATTTATTGCCATATAGCATATATATAGGTTATATTTTCTGTCACTTCAAGGAGGGAAACACATAACAATCACGCGCATCCAGCCTGCGCATTTTCAGTAGCGGATTTCACGAAGATTTTCTGTCCTCGAAGTGACAGAAAATATAACCTAATTGCTATACCCGATTTCCTAAAGATACTGTTGCGACGTAATAATAATGTTTTGGAAGGATGATAAAAAGTTCACAAATGTAGCGTAAAAGAACGAAATAGCCACTAAACATTTGTTGTCATATAGCATATACATAGGTTATATTTTCTGTCACTTCGAGGAGGGGACCACATAATAATCACGCGCATCCAGCCTGCGCATTTTTACTAGCCCAATTCAACATCCAACACAATTTTATGTATAATGTTTGTTCATAACTGCTTCTGCAATGTTATAAGTGTATCTCATGTTCTGTCTCAATGTTTTGCTAATGAAAAAATGTCTAACCTAACAAACTTCATTTTCTGGGGACATCTCATCTATTTTTCCTTTTCACTTATAATTCCTTACTGCTAACGTAGAATATTGTAACATAAGCACATTTCAAGTAATTGAAATGTACAATGAATTTTCTACGTTTGCAGTACCAACCGACTTTCCGTTTAAATTTTTATAAGTACAACGCAACAAGCTGAGAATTTATTTCCTTATTCAGAATAGAATACGGAAATAGCAAACAGCTCCCTCTCGCGTGCATCAGGCAGCGGCGTATCTATGGGTAATACCATTTCAGTGCAGAAAAAACCTGCTGTAATACCGACCTGCCGAATCGGCCAGACCACGTGACGTGTCTACCCCCTTAAGGGGGGAGACCACTGTCTCAAATCTGAATTTTTTTACATTTTCTGAAAGGCGTATGTTTCAAGAATGTTCTCTCCAAATTTGATGAAGAAATTCGCAAAATTGACGGAGATATGGTGTTTTTCGTGAAGCGGTGTCAAACGCGCAACTGAGCCACGCGGAACATTGAACGCGATTTCCTCAGAATGACATTTTTCAACCGCGTTGACAGTCTACAGAGAAAACTATACGTCCAATTGGCATGATCAAGGACATTTATTGTACGGAAAACCCGTCGCTATTACGTGACGATCAGACATTTTCAATTTTCGACCTGCTTCTATTTTTTTTAGCAACATTTCCTCAATTTTGTACCCCGGAAATACGACTTTTTTTTCAGTGGTCCGCCATTTTGTTATTTTTTACAAATTCGACATTTTGCGATCGTCACGTAATAGAGGCAGGCTTCTACTTTCTAAATATTATTGTTTTTTTGAATTTCGATGAACCATATGGTCTGGGGACTGCCAACGCGACTAGCATGTTTTTTCCGGAGCGCAAATTTTGACGGAGTGTATACAGAAAACGGATTTATAAATTTGATTAAAAAAAAAATTTTTCTTACCTTTCGATATATACACTATTGACTATACTAAGCAATAAATTGATTTACTTGCGTTGTTTGGTTGAAATAAATTCCCGAAAATACCCTTACATTTCGGGCCGAGACAGTGGTCTCCCCCCTTAAGGGAAATAATGCAGAGCATTTACTGGGAACATTGGGAGAAGTATTGAAGGAAGTCAAGGAAAAATTCCACACACCAATGCTAGTAGGCGGCGACTTCAACTCAAGAATAGGAAACTGTAACCAGGTGGAGGAAATTGTAACAGATGGAACAGAGTTTGTAAATACCAGGAAAATAAAGGATAACACAGTAAATAAATCAGGTAGGATATTGTGTGAAACAATGGAGGAGCTTGGCCTAATAGTCTTAAATGGAAGGAGTAACTCGGATAGAGAAGGACAATATACGTATTGTAGACGCTTTGGCGCTCGGAGATAAGCGGCCTATGGTGCGAGAGTGGCCCATAGGTAGCGTTGGTTAAATAGGATTTCGGGGGACTAAGGAACCGGGGGAGTCGGCGGTAGCCGAGGTGGCTAAGGCGGCTGGCCAGCGCGCTACGGATCTAGAGATCGCGGGTTCGAGTCCCCCGTTGAGGCGACTTTCCCTTTTTTCCGACTCCTATAGTTCAGAAGTGGGATCGACAGCGCTGTACGGTGAGGTCACACTTGGTGTCCAAGATTCGAGATGGTTGAATCCTCGATCTTGGCGTTGGGCAGTACCAAGTGACGTTCCTGTGAGAGATTGTGGGGTGCCTCCTCGTGCTTGACGTGTCCGGTTCCACGGTGGTTGGGATTTTGAGGAACGCGGCCGAGGACGGCCGCAATGGTCAGGATGGCCGAGCTGTAGGCGCTTTGGCGCTCAGAGATAAGCGGCCTATGGTGCGAGAGTGGCCCATAGGTAGCGTTGGTTAAATAGGAGTTCGGGGGACTAAGGAACCGGGGGAGTCGGCGGTAGCCGTGGTGGCTAAGGCGGCTGGCCAGCGCGCTACGGATCTAGACATCGCGGGTTCGAGTCCCGCTGAGGCGACTTTCCCTTTTTTCCGACTCCTATAGTATATAGATAAGAAAGGCATGAGCACAATATATATGATCTGGGTAGATGTAAACATATTACAAGAAATAGCGGATTTTGAAGTAACAGAAATGGGAACTTCAGATCATCTGCCCATAAAAATCAAATGGAAGGCAAAAAGAGAAGGAAACGGTGAGGATGAGAGTAGAGTAGTAACAGAAAATAAATTAATTTGGGATAATAACAAAGCTGAACAATATCAAGAAGAAATGGCAAACCAGGAAATAGAAACAGAGCTACCAATAGAAAACTTATATAATAGTATAAATACGAATATAAAAAAGACAGCAAATAAACTAGGAATGGTGGCACAAAAACGGTACAAAACGCACAACATGAAAAACAAACCATGGTTCGACCAGGTGTGCTACCAATCCAGGAAAGAAGTAAAGAACAGATCGATATCCTTTAGAAGAAAAGAAGACGAGTATTCAAGAACAGTCTACTTAGAAGCAAGGAAACAATATAGAATTACAATCAAGAATAAAAAAAGGGAGTATCACAATAAAATACAAGCTGACATGGCGAATATAAAGGATAATACAAATTTTTGGAGCTTGGTGAGGAAAATAAACTTCAAGCGGAAGCCAGAAAACACTATAGAAATAGAAGAATGGGAAAATTTCTATAAAGAATTCTATAGACAGGAAACAAATATTAAGTATCAAGTGGTTGACGCAAGACACCCATACCTAGACAGGGACATAGAATTGGCAGAATTGGACCCGATCCTGAGGAAACTGCGAATAAACAAAGCTCCAGGACCAGATGGTATTACAAATGAATACTACAAATACCTGCCATACAGTATGAAATCCATACTAATACAACTCCTGAATAAAATCCTACTTAATGGAGAAGTGACCGCCCTCAAGCTGGGGAAACACAAATACAATAATGTTTCACAAGAAAGGAAATAAACAAGATCCGAACAACTATAGAGGCATAACATTAGCCAATGCTATTACAAAAATCTTTACCGCAATTCTAGCCAGGAGAATAAACTCATGGTGCGAGAGCAATAATATACTACCCGAAGGACAAGCAGGATTTCGGACCGGAAGATCATGCGAGGACAATATATTCGTATTACAAACCAAGACTACAGAAGCGTTAGCAAGACCAAAGGGAAGGTTGTATATACTATTCGTAGATTTTAGGAAGGCTTTCGACTCTATATGGCACTCAATTCTATGGAACAAATTACACAACGCAGGAATTACATCACAAATAATAAGGGTTTTAACCGATTTGTATCAAAAAGCAAATACTCAAATAGAAATAAAAGATAATATGTGCACGGGGAACATTAGTATAAATAAAGGAGTGATGCAGGGGGATAGCCTGAGCCCAACCCTGTTTTCATTGATGATATATGATATCGACAAATTGTTCATCAAAGAAGGACACAGAGGGATTGTGGATAGAATGGAATTGCTACTGTTTGCAGATGACTTGGTAATACTATCAAGTAACCTAATAGATCTACAGGATAAAGTTAACACACTGCAGAAATATTGCACGGGAAACAAACTAGAAGTGAATACAGATAAAACAAAAATATTAGTATGCAGAAGAACAAATAGAAAAGTAGGAACCAGAAAAATTAAATACAAGGATAAAGTAATAGAAGAAGTGCAAACATATACCTACCTAGGGGTACCATTTTCAAGATCAGGTACATTCCAAGCAGCAGTGAAACATTTTGTATCTCGGACAAAAATAGCGATGGGTACAGTTTGGAAGCCACTAATAGCAACAAACTGCAACAGTTGGAACACAGCAGTGAAACTGTTTGAAGCAATAGCAACGGCCACATTGTTATACAGTACAGGAGTATGGGGTCTACGCTACTCAGAAGAAATAGAGAGAATACAAACAGATTTCCTAAAAAGGATACTAAATGTGCCCAGGAATACACCAGGTTACATAATTAGAACGGAATCAGGAAGGATACATCTAGAGCAGGAAATAATAAAAAGAGGTACTAATTACTGGCTAAAAGTAATAAATATGAGGGAACATAGATACCCAAGAAGATGCCTCGAGGCACTGAAGTCACTAGATAGGGAAGCACCAGACTTGAAAAGAAACTGGTACACGCAGATGAAGAATAAGCTCAGTAAATATGGTTACGAAGGGGGGGATCTAGCAGTACCGGCAAGTTTACAAGAGAGAGTGACAACAGAAATACCAGAGAAGCTTTTTAAGGACGACAAAGACAGAGTAGACAAATCCTCCTATAGTCAAGTATATAAATATATAAAAAACACAACAATATTAACAAAAACTGAATACCAGGATTTGAAAATGCCTTTAACAACCAAAAGAATAATGGCACAAGTTAGATTAGCAGGGAGGCAAGAATGGTCAGTGAGGACAGGGAACGGAATAACATATAAAATAGATGAAAGCATAATATGCGCTATGTGCAACAAAAACGTACCGGAAACTAGGAAACATATATTAGAAGAATGCCCCCAATACGCCGAATTCAGAACAGAGTTTCTGAAAAACAATGACTGGACAGCCATAATATCAGCAGATAAGGAAAAGCAAATATGGGAACTAACGAACTTCATAAAGAACAGTATGAGGCTAAGAGCATTTTGTCTAGAAGAATAACAGAAGAAAGAGAATCGTATATAGGTTCCAACAACGAATAAATTGTCTGTAACAACCCTATATAGACTATAAATACCTCTAAGTAGACTAGTAATAACTCTAAGTAGAATATAAGTAAATCCATGTAAACTAGAAACATACCGTTATATATTAACATAAAGATTATGCTAGGCGATGCGCCTTATCTTAATAAAAATACTACTACTACAACTACTACATTATCTTTGTAAAAAGAAGTGAGATCCCCATAAAAAACTTTAAAAAAGTAAAAAATACGCCAAGTACATGAAAATGTCGAGGACAAAAAAGAGTATTATCAAATATCACAAAAAAAAGAAAATAGTATACATGAAAAAGTCGAGGAAGAAAAAGAGTATTATCAAAAAATAAATATAAAAAAACACAAAAAAAGATAAAAAACATGAAAAAGTCAAGGACGAATAAAGTATTATTATCAAATAAATATAATTACATAACTAAAAAATATAATTACAATATAAAAAAAGATGTGAAATCAAACTGAGCTGCAAGTACATCACAAAAAAATAAAATAATATAATTACAATATAAAAAAGATGTAATATCAAAATGAGCTGCAAGTACATCACAAAAAAAAGAAAATAATACAATCCCCCAAAAAAAGAAAATAATATAATTACAATATAAAACAAGATGTGAAATCAAAATGAGCTGCAAGTACATAAAGGTGCTTTCCAACTGCACTTGAAATGACACAACTACATATACACAGCTAAAATGCTGTGTTATTCCATTACTCATATCGCGGACATTTTAATTAACCCATCAAAAAGAATCCCATTTAAAAACATTGTCGTAAATTAATAGCTTTACAAAATTAATGATATACAAAAATTGCGCCAATTATAACAATGCCTATTTATACAAAGAAAAAAATGTATTAAATAATATTAAGTAGATATATTTTTATACAAATAAATATTTTAATACGAATAAATATTTTATTCAAAATACTTGGCGCTGCGATCTAAAATACATAAACATATACATATACATACGAGTATTAGAAACGTTGTCAGATTTATTCTACATATATTTAATTCGAATATCATACGTAGCATATGCAGATACACACATCCACGAACGCACGCACACGAAAGAAAGAAAAAGATTATTGCAATTTATACATATTTATTCAGTTTAGCAACACCAATTCGGAGAGCAGCGCCAAGTATTTTGAATAAAATATTTATTCGTATTGTGGCAGTTTCGTCTCTGCCACCACGTTCTTTCTCTTCGGCACTTTTCGTTTCCTATGTTTCTAACTTTCACTTTTCTAAATTCTCTTACTGTTTACAACTTCCTGTCTATTCTTCTACCGTTCGTTACGCCTAGGGTTTCGCCTGGGCCTGGAGTTCGTTGAGAACATGTGGCGACCAGGTCCGCGCGAGCCCAAGCGAAGTCGCTTCTCGCATAGCTTTCTCTTTTACCTTTATCTCGGCGTGTCTGCAGTTTTCTGTCTATCTCTTTTTCTATTTCCTTCCTTCGCTTCTTCCACCCCTGGTTAAGGGTACGGTTGGTGAAGAGAGGCAGTTGGTGTCGAGCAGTTCCTGCGTGTACTTGCCGATGACCTATCACGAGTTTCATTATAACGTTGCGATCTTTATATTTAAATAAATTGAGTGTTGGTTAAACGGAGTTCCTTATTTTACTACTTTCCACCTCAATTATTGGTGACCCCGACGTGATCGCGGAACCGAGTTTATTGTGAGGTCAGAGAATTTTTCGAACTTTGTGTGCGGTAGTGAGTGCATCTCGGTGTAGCGTTTTGACATTATTATAACTGAGACATGAGTATTGACGGCGAAGGTAGTGTTGACGCGGCAATGGCGGCGTTGAATCGTGTGGCAGTGCGTATTCCGGAATTTTGTCCAACTGATCCGGAGATGTGGTTCAGCATGGTCGAGCGCAGTTTCGAAGCATCGGGGGTGACGACCGACAACACCAAATTCGGCTACGTTTTTGGCGCATTACATCCTCGATATGCTGCCGAGGTTCGGGACATCATAGTGAACCCACCACCCATCGACCCATATGGCCGATTGAAGTCTGAATTGATTCGCCGGTTGAGCTTATCGCAGGAGCAAAAGACACGACGCCTGCTTGAGCATGAGGAAATCGGCGATCGGAAGCCGTCGCAGTTTTTAAGGCACTTGCGCGAGTTGGCTGGAGCCGCAATACCCGACACTGTTTTACGGACTCTGTAGATGGGTAGACTACCAACGGCTATGCAGGTAGTTCTGACAACACAGAGGGACACTGACCTGGATAAGGTGGCGGAGCTAGCGGATGCAATCGCCGAGACTTCAACCCCTCGTGTACAGGTAGCAGAGGTGTCATTGTCGGCAGGTAACGATTTTGTGGCCCTATTAAACACGAAGTTGGCACAACTTACGGTGTCGCTACGGGAGGAAATTTCAGCCATACGGCGAGAGATTGTCTCCGATTCCCGTTCTTCGCGTCGTGATAGAGAGCCGCGCTATAAATTAGTGTCAGAGCGCGCTCCACGAGCCGCCATGGAAAACGCGGTATGTGCTGGTATTATTGGAAGTTCGATAATGATGCTCATAAGTGCATATCACCCAGCACATACAACGCGGGAAACGACCAGGGCGGTCGGTAATGACGGCTAGCGACCCCAGCCCGTCATCACGCCGTTTACTTGTCACAGACCACCATTCGAAGACGCAATTTTTGGTCGACACAGGCGCCGACCTTTGTGTTCTCCCTCGCCAAATGACCCGAGGACCGTGCGAAAAATCGTCCTACGAGCTCTCCGCAGCGAATGGCACCACGATAGCAACGTACGGGGCTGTCTTATTAACATTGAACCTCGGGTTGCGTCGGGACTTTACATGGCGGTTTGTCATCGCTGACGTATCGAAACCCATCATTGGGGTGGACTTTCTCTCGCATTTCGGGCTGCTGGTGGATGTGCGCAATCGACGACTTTTGGACCGGGTTACGACTCTTTCAACTAGAGGACGGCTGGAATTTGGAAGCATAGGAATGGTCCCTTGCATCAAGACAGTTTTTGGCGGTTCGGTTTACCACAATCTGTTGCAGCGATTCTCAGAGATAACGAAACCAGAAGGGACGCCTACCGGACCAAAACATTCTAGGATGCGTTATATTCGTACTACCCCGGGTCCACCTGTGTTCAACAAGCCACGTCGACTCGCACCAGACCGGCTCAAGGCTGCGAGAAGGGAGTTCGAAACCATGATGCGTTTGGGAACGGCAAAACCCTCGGAGAGTAGCTGGTCGTCTCCTTTGCACATGGTCCCGAAAAAGAAGAAGGTGAAAAAGACCGATAAGGAGGACGAATGGAGAGCTTGCGGAGACTATCGCGGTGTCAATGCGCGTACGATCCCGGACCGTTATCCGGTGAAGCACATTGAGGATTTTGCACAGGCATTACACGGCAAAACAACGTTCTCGACAATAGACCTGGTCCGAGCCTACAACCAGATTCCAGTTGCTCCGGAGGATATTTCGAAAACCGCCATTACAACACCATTTGGACTTTACGAATTTTCGTTCATGTCGTTCGGTTTACGCAACGCAGCGCAGACATTCCAGCGTTTCATCGACGAGGTGTTGCGAGGACTGGAATTCTGTTATGCGTATATCGATGATATCCTGGTGGCGTCTTCATCGGAAGAGGAACACTTGCAGCATTTGGAGTTGGTTTTTCAAAGGTTTAAACATTACGGGGCTGTCATTAATCCCGCAAAGTGTGTATTCGGTGCAACGCAGGTTAAATTTCTCGGGTATATGGTTTGCGAGGAAGGAACGCGTCCATTGACCGACAAGGTGGAGGCCATACATAAATATCCACAACCGAAAACGGCCAAACAACTCAGACAGTTCTTAGGTATGTTAAATTTTTACAGACGTTTTATACCTAAAGCTGCGCTAATTCAGGCGCCCCTCCACAACCTGCTGCACGGAGGTATCAAGGGTAGCGCACCTGTGAAATAGTCACCTGACGCGGTGTCGGCGTTCGACGACTGTAAGGAGAGTTTGGCCCAGGCCGCTTTATTGGCCCACCCCGAAGTCAATGCACCGCTGGCGATTACCTGTGACGCATCGGATTTTACGGTAGGCGCTGTCCTTCAGCAGCGCATCGGCAATGACTGGCAACCTTTGGCGTTCTTTTCAAAGAAGCTGTCTACGCCGGAGACGAAATATGGAGCCTATGGCAGAGAGCTTCTAGCTATATATCGGTCGATCAAGCACTTCCGGCACATGGTGGAAGGAAGAACATTTACCATAGTTACCGATCACAAACCTCTCACATTTGCTTTTCAACAGAAAATGGACAAGTGCTCGCCTAGGCAATTTCGGTATCTTGATTATATTGGTCAATTTAGTACTGATATTCGCCATATATCAGGGAAGGACAATGTCGTTGCTGATGCGTTGTCACGTATCGAGGAGATCGAGGCAGCACTGGATTTCGAAGCGCTTGCAAGGTCGCAGGAAGAGGACATGGAACTTCAGACCTACTTGCGTGAAGGAAGTGCCTTGCAGTTGCGGAAGGTAACCCTACCGGGGACGACCGCCGAAGTTTTCTGCGATATCTCAACCAGGACAGCAAGGCCATTTGTCACGAAGCCGTTCCGTCGAACTGCGTTTAATGCAGAGCATCGCCTGGCACATCCGGGGATTAACGCTACGGTCAAACTAGTGACGCAACGGTACGTCTGGCCTTCGGTGTCATCAGATTGCCGAAAATGGGCACGTGGTTGTTTGCAATGCCAACGATCGAAAGTTAGCAGGCATGTTTCCGCACCCCTGGGAGTTTTTGTACCACCTTCGGCGAGATTTGAACACGTTCATATTGATATTGTGGTTCTGCCGGTGTCCGAAGGCTACCGATATTGTCTTACCTGTGTGGATCGGTTCACGCGTTGGCCAGAGGCAATTCCTACCAAGGACCAAGAGGCAGCCACGATCGCTGGGGCGTTTTACGAGGGGTGGATTGCGCGCTTTGGGACGCCTCTTCGGGTCACTACCGATCAAGGGAGGCAATTCGAGTCTCAATTATTCAGACATCTGAATGAGTTGACAGGTACCCGGCATCTTAGAACCACGGCGTACCATCCAGCAGCCAACGGAATGGTGGAGCGTTTCCACCGACAACTCAAGGCAGCGATCCGCTGTTACCAGAATGACCGGTGGACGGAGGTCCTTCCCACCATATTGTTGGGCATACGTTCAGCTTGGCGGGAGGACCTGAAATCGACGGCAGCAGAGTTGGTGTATGGCGAGACCCTTCGCCTACCTGGAGAATTTTTGGCGCCACGGCCAGTTCCGGCCGACAGTAACACCGTCGACTATTTGAAGGCTTTGCCGCAGCATTTTCATGCCCTCGGTCCAGTTGGCGGAACGCGTCACGGCGCACGACGAGCTTTTGTGTTTAAGGATCTCGCCAATACGGATTACGTATTCCTTCGTTACGATGCTGTAAAGGGGATCCTCCAGCAGCCGTATAGTGGACCGTTCAAGGTCCTGAGTCGCGGGGCGAAGACATTCACCCTGGACATCAGAGGCAAGCAGGTCACGGTGACTGTAGACAGACTTAAACCAGCCTATATCATCGTAGATGAAGTCGGCCCGATTCCTGATTCGGTAGTACCCGAGGAACCAACCCCAGCCCTGGCACCCATATCTACACCGCAGCCAGTTCAACGTACAACCCGGTTCGGCAGACGTGTTCGGTTTCCTGATTGGTTGCAAGCTGGTCTATCGTGATTGGGTCAATCACTGGCGGGGGGGTGATGTGGCAGTTTCGTCTCTGCCACCACGTTCTTTCTCTTCGGCACTTTTCGTTTCCTACGTTTCTAACTTTCACTTTTCTAAATTCTCTTACTGTTTACAACTTCCTGTCTATTCTTCTACCGTTCGTTACGCCTAGGGTTTCGCCTGGACCTGGAGTTCGTTGAGAACATGTGGCGACCAGGCCCGCGCGAGCCCAAGCGAAGTCGCTTCTCGCATAGCTTTCTCTTTTACCTTTATCTCGGCGTGTCTGCAGTTTTCTGTCTATCTCTTTTTCTATTTCCTTCCTTCGCTTCTTCCACCCCTGGTTAAGGGAACGGTTGGTGAAGAGAGGCAGTTGGTGTCGAGCAGTTCCTGCGTGTACTTGCCGATGACCTATCACGAGTTTCATTATAACGTTGCGATCTTTATATTTAAATAAATTGAGTGTTGGTTAAACGGAGTTCCTTATTTTACTACTTTCCACCTCAGTATTAAAATATTTATCTGTATAAAAATATATCTACTTAATATTATTTAATACATTTTTTTCTTTGTATAAATAGGCATTGTTATAATTGGCGCAATTTTTGTATGTCATTAATTTTGTAAAGCTATTAATTTACGACAATGTTTTTAAACGGGATTCTTTTTGATGGGTTAATTAAAATGTCCGCGATATGAGTAATGGAATAACACAGCATTTTAGCTGTGTATACAGGGTGTCCCACGGTAGACTCAACAGCGCCGTAGCTCCTAAAGTATTGGAGATAAAAAATTTTAAAAAATAGGGAATTGCATGGTTCGAGGGGGCTAATAAACTAGCCCGAACGAATTTTTTTCCGATTATTATTTTAAAAAATACGATGATCAAGTTCGGTTTTTCAAATGGAACTATTTTTTTTGAAGTCCTGAGTTGATAGTGCGTTCCAAGACAAATTCAATAAGCATCAATGTATACACTTTATTTCCACTGGTTTTTGAGATATTGCGCTTGCAAATTTACTGATTTTCACTGCAAGAAACTCCTCTGGAATAGCAAGGACCGGGGACGGTCTTACTGGCGCCACGGGTGGCACTGCCTGTTGAAATAGATACATACCTGCGAAAGGTCTACGCCAGGCCCAAAGGCTGGATAATTCTTTTCCGTCAGAAATGCTACTTAGGTAGGTACATCTGCGGTATCGAGAAGCGCATCGTTACTTTTATTTCGCACTTGCTTCTACGCTCGGATGGCCGGTTCTTTTGGGAGGGATGCAAGTTGGATTGGTTAGGTTCGGCGGAGTGAAAGTTGCTAGACTAAATTTCAACAATAGGGAGCAGGTTGTATCAGAACGAATCGGATTTGCATCCCTCACAAACGGCTGCACTCTTGAAGAGGTCCTCTTCACAGCAATACCTTCTCCCCAATGCCCACCTTCTCTCGCACGGAATACGTCAACGCATGGTTTTGTTTTGATATCGAAGCTCATGTTTATACTCGAGAGGACCACGCGTCGACAGCGGGCAACCCCTTTTCTTACTGTGTCTCTCCACGAGGAGTATTGCCGGTGGATTGTAGAAGCGCAAATGTCTGGATGTCAGTTGTTGAATTCAGGAGACGATAGAAACACTTTATTACAAAACACACATGTAGTATAATTAAAGTAAATCGTATTCCTCACGGGCAGCAGTCGCCCGACGTTCGTCAAGAAGATGCGGCCTGGTACCCCGTGGTGAGGACAACCCTTCGCAGGGTCTCGCCCGGCAGGCAGGCAGGCAGGCAGGCAGGCAGGCAGGTAAGCAGGTAGGCAGGTAGGCAGGCAGGCAGGCAGGCAGGTAGGCAGGTAGGCAGGTAGGCAGGTAGGCAGGTAGGCAGGCAGGCAGGCAGGCAGGCAGGCAGGCAGGCAGGCAGGCAGGCAGGCAGGCAGGCAGGCAGGCAGGCAGGCAGGCAGGCAGGCAGGCAGGCAGGCAGGCAGGCAGGCAGGCAGGCAGGCAGGCAGGCAGGCAGGCAGGCAGGCAGGCAGGCAGGCAGGCAGGCAGGCAGGCAGGCAGGCAGGCAGGCAGGTAGGCAGGTAGGCAGGTAGGCAGGAAGGCAGGTAGGCTGGTAGGCAGGTAGGCAGGTAGGCAGGTAGGCAGGTAGGCAGGTAGGCAGGTAGGCAGGTAGGCAGGTAGGCAGGTAGGCAGGTAGGCAGGTAGGCAGGTAGGCAGGTAGGCAGGTAGGCAGGTAGGCAGGTAGGTAGGTAGGCAGGTAGGCAGGTAGGCAGGTAGGCAGGCAGGCAGGCAGGCAGGCAGGCAGGCACGCAGGCAGGCAGGCAGGCAGGCAGGCAGGCAGGCAGGCAGGCAGGCAGGCAGGCAGGCAGGCAGGCAGGCAGGCAGGCAGGCAGGCAGGCAGGCAGGCAGGCAGGCAGGCAGGCAGGCAGGCAGGCAGGCAGGCAGGCAGGCAGGCAGGCAGGCAGGCAGGCAGGCAGGCAGGCAGGCAGGCAGGCAGGCAGGCAGGCAGGCAGGCAGGCAGGCAGGCAGGCAGGCAGGCAGGCAGGCAGGCAGGCAGGCAGGCAGGCAGGCAGGCAGGCAGGCAGGCAGGCAGGCAGGCAGGCAGGCAGGCAGGCAGGCAGGCAGGCAGGCAGGCAGGCAGGCAGGCAGGCAGGCAGGCAGGCAGGCAGGCAGGCAGGCAGGCAGGCAGGCAGGCAGGCAGGCAGGCAGGCAGGCAGGCAGGCAGGCAGGCAGGCAGGCAGGCAGGCAGGCAGGCAGGCAGGCAGGCAGGCAGGCAGGCAGGCAGGCAGGCAGGCAGGCAGGCAGGCAGGCAGGCAGTTAGGCAGTTAGGCAGTTAGGCAGTTAGGCAGTTAGGCAGTTAGGCAGTTAGGCAGTTAGGCAGTTAGGCAGTTAGGCAGTTAGGCAGTTAGGCAGTTAGGCAGTTAGGCAGTTAGGCAGTTAGGCAGTTAGGCAGTTAGGCAGTTAGGCAGTTAGGCAGTTAGGCAGTTAGGCAGTTAGGCAGTTAGGCAGTTAGGCAGTTAGGCAGTTAGGCAGTTAGGCAGTTAGGCAGTTAGGCAGTTAGGCAGTTAGGCAGTTAGGCAGTTAGGCAGTTAGGCAGTTAGGCAGTTAGGCAGTTAGGCAGTTAGGCAGTTAGGCAGTTAGGCAGTTAGGTAGTTAGATAGTTAGGTAGTTAGGTAGTTAGGTAGTTAGGTAGTTAGGTAGTTAGGTAGTTAGGTAGTTAGGTAGTTAGGTAGTTAGGTAGTTAGGTAGTTAGGTAGTTAGGTAGTTAGGTAGTTAGGTAGTTAGGTAGTTAGGTAGTTAGGTAGTTAGGTAGTTAGGTAGTTAGGTAGTTAGGTAGTTAGGTAGTTAGGTAGTTAGGTAGTTAGGTAGTTAGGCAGTTAGGCAGTTAGGCAGTTAGGCAGTTAGGCAGTTAGGCAGTTAGGCAGTTAGGCAGTTAGGCAGTTAGGCAGTTAGGCAGTTAGGCAGTTAGGCAGTTAGGCAGTTAGGCAGTTAGGCAGTTAGGCAGTTAGGCAGTTAGGTAGTTAGGTAGTTAGGTAGTTAGGTAGTTAGGTAGTTAGGTAGTTAGGTAGTTAGGTAGTTAGGTAGTTAGGTAGTTAGGTAGTTAGGTAGTTAGGTAGTTAGGTAGTTAGGTAGTTAGGTAGTTAGGTAGTTAGGTAGTTAGGTAGTTAGGTAGTTAGGTAGTTAGGTAGTTAGGTAGTTAGGTAGTTAGGTAGTTAGGTAGTTAGGTAGTTAGGTAGTTAGGTAGTTAGGTAGTTAGGTAGTTAGGTAGTTAGGTAGTTAGGTAGTTAGGTAGTTAGGTAGTTAGGTAGTTAGGTAGTTAGGTAGTTAGGTAGTTAGGTAGTTAGGTAGTTAGGTAGTTAGGTAGTTAGGTAGTTAGGTAGTTAGGTAGTTAGGTAGTTAGGTAGTTAGGTAGTTAGGTAGTTAGGTAGTTAGGTAGTTAGGTAGTTAGGTAGTTAGGTAGTTAGGTAGTTAGGTAGTTAGGTAGTTAGGTAGTTAGGTAGTTAGGTAGTTAGGTAGTTAGGTAGTTAGGTAGTTAGGTAGTTAGGTAGTTAGGTAGTTAGGTAGTTAGGTAGTTAGGTAGTTAGGTAGTTAGGTAGTTAGGTAGTTAGGTAGTTAGGTAGTTAGGTAGTTAGGTAGTTAGGTAGTTAGGTAGTTAGGTAGTTAGGTAGTTAGGTAGTTAGGTAGTTAGGTAGTTAGGTAGTTAGGTAGTTAGGTAGTTAGGTAGTTAGGTAGTTAGGTAGTTAGGTAGTTAGGTAGTTAGGTAGTTAGGTAGTTAGGTAGTTAGGTAGTTAGGTAGTTAGGTAGTTAGGTAGTTAGGTAGTTAGGTAGTTAGGTAGTTAGGTAGTTAGGTAGTTAGGTAGTTAGGTAGTTAGGTAGTTAGGTAGTTAGGTAGTTAGGTAGTTAGGTAGTTAGGTAGTTAGGTAGTTAGGTAGTTAGGTAGTTAGGTAGTTAGGTAGTTAGGTAGTTAGGTAGTTAGGTAGTTAGGTAGTTAGGTAGTTAGGTAGTTAGGTAGTTAGGTAGTTAGGTAGTTAGGTAGTTAGGTAGTTAGGTAGTTAGGTAGTTAGGTAGTTAGGTAGTTAGGTAGTTAGGTAGTTAGGTAGTTAGGTAGTTAGGTAGTTAGGTAGTTAGGTAGTTAGGTAGTTAGGTAGTTAGGTAGTTAGGTAGTTAGGTAGTTAGGTAGTTAGGTAGTTAGGTAGTTAGGTAGTTAGGTAGTTAGGTAGTTAGGTAGTTAGGTAGTTAGGTAGTTAGGTAGTTAGGTAGTTAGGTAGTTAGGTAGTTAGGTAGTCAGGTAGTCAGGTAGTCAGGTAGTCAGGTAGTCAGGTAGTCAGGTAGTCAGGTCGTCAGGTAGTCAGGTAGTCAGGTAGTCAGGTAGTCAGGTAGTCAGGTAGTCAGGTAGTCAGGTAGTCAGGTAGTCAGGTAGTCAGGTAGTCAGGTAGTCAGGTAGTCAGGTAGTCAGGTAGTCAGGTAGTCAGGTAGTCAGGTAGTCAGGTAGTCAGGTAGTCAGGTAGTCAGGTAGTCAGGTAGTCAGGTAGTCAGGTAGTCAGGTAGTCAGGTAGTCAGGTAGTCAGGTAGTCAGGTAGTCAGGTAGTCAGGTAGTCAGGTAGTCAGGTAGTCAGGTAGTCAGGTAGTCAGGTAGTCAGGTAGTCAGGTAGTCAGGTAGTCAGGTAGTCAGGTAGTCAGGTAGTCAGGTAGTCAGGTAGTCAGGTAGTCAGGTAGTCAGGTAGTCAGGTAGTCAGGCAGTCAGGCAGTCAGGCAGTCAGGCAGTCAGGCAGTCAGGCAGTCAGGCAGTCAGGCAGTCAGGCAGTCAGGCAGTCAGGCAGTCAGGCAGTCAGGCAGTCAGGCAGTCAGGCAGTCAGGCAGTCAGGCAGTCAGGCAGTCAGGCAGTCAGGCAGTCAGGCAGTCAGGCAGTCAGGCAGTCAGGCAGTCAGGCAGTCAGGCAGTCAGGCAGTCAGGCAGTCAGGCAGTCAGGCAGTCAGGCAGTGAGGCAGTTAGGCAGTTAGGCAGTTAGGCAGTTAGGTAGTTAGGTAGTTAGGTAGTTAGGTAGTTAGGTAGTTAGGTAGTTAGGTAGTTAGGTAGTTAGGTAGTTAGGTAGTTAGGTAGTTAGGTAGTTAGGTAGTTAGGTAGTTAGGTAGTTAGGTAGTTAGGTAGTTAGGTAGTTAGGTAGTTAGGTAGTTAGGTAGTTAGGTAGTTAGGTAGTTAGGCAGTTAGGCAGTTAGGCAGTTAGGCAGTTAGGCAGTTAGGTAGTTAGGTAGTTAGGTAGTTAGGTAGTTAGGCAGTTAGGCAGTTAGGTAGTTAGGTAGTTAGGTAGTTAGGTAGTTAGGTAGTTAGGTAGTTAGGTAGTTAGGTAGTTAGGTAGTTAGGTAGTTAGGTAGTTAGGTAGTTAGGTAGTTAGGTAGTTAGGTAGTTAGGTAGTTAGGTAGTTAGGTAGTTAGGTAGTTAGGTAGTTAGGTAGTTAGGTAGTTAGGTAGTTAGGTAGTTAGGTAGTTAGGTAGTTAGGTAGTTAGGTAGTTAGGTAGTTAGGTAGTTAGGTAGTTAGGTAGTTAGGTAGTTAGGTAGTTAGGTAGTTAGGTAGTTAGGTAGTTAGGTAGTTAGGTAGTTAGGTAGTTAGGTAGTTAGGTAGTTAGGTAGTTAGGTAGTTAGGTAGTTAGGTAGTTAGGTAGTTAGGTAGTTAGGTAGTTAGGTAGTTAGGTAGTTAGGTAGTTAGGTAGTTAGGTAGTTAGGTAGTCAGGTAGTCAGGTAGTCAGGTAGTCAGGTAGTCAGGTAGTCAGGTAGTCAGGTAGTCAGGTAGTCAGGTAGTCAGGTAGTCAGGTAGTCAGGTAGTCAGGTAGTCAGGTAGTCAGGTAGTCAGGTAGTCAGGTAGTCAGGTAGTCAGGTAGTCAGGTAGTCAGGTAGTCAGGTAGTCAGGTAGTCAGGTAGTCAGGTAGTCAGGTAGTCAGGTAGTCAGGTAGTCAGGTAGTCAGGTAGTCAGGTAGTCAGGTAGTCAGGTAGTCAGGTAGTCAGGTAGTCAGGTAGTCAGGTAGTCAGGTAGTCAGGTAGTCAGGTAGTCAGGTAGTCAGGTAGTCAGGTAGTCAGGTAGTCAGGTAGTCAGGTGGTCAGGTGGTCAGGTGGTCAGGTGGTCAGGTGGTCAGGTGGTCAGGTGGTCAGGTGGTCAGGTGGTCAGGTGGTCAGGTGGTCAGGTGGTCAGGTGGTCAGGTGGTCAGGTGGTCAGGTGGTCAGGTGGTCAGGTGGTCAGGTGGTCAGGTGGTCAGGTGGTCAGGTGGTCAGGTGGTCAGGTGGTCAGGTGGTCAGGTGGTCAGGTGGTCAGGTGGTCAGGTGGTCAGGTGGTCAGGTGGTCAGGTGGTCAGGTGGTCAGGTGGTCAGGTGGTCAGGTGGTCAGGTGGTCAGGTGGTCAGGTAGTCAGGTAGTCAGGTAGTCAGGTAGTCAGGTAGTCAGGTAGTCAGGTAGTCAGGCAGTCAGGCAGTCAGGCAGTCAGGCAGTCAGGCAGTCAGGCAGTCAGGCAGTCAGGCAGTCAGGCAGTCAGGCAGTCAGGCAGTCAGGCAGTCAGGCAGTCAGGCAGTCAGGCAGTCAGGCAGTCAGGCAGTCAGGCAGTCAGGCAGTCAGGCAGTCAGGCAGTCAGGCAGTCAGGCAGTCAGGCAGTCAGGCAGTCAGGCAGTCAGGCAGTCAGGCAGTCAGGCAGTCAGGCAGTCAGGCAGTCAGGCAGTCAGGCAGTCAGGCAGTCAGGCAGTCAGGCAGTCAGGCAGTCAGGCAGTCAGGCAGTCAGGCAGTCAGGCAGTCAGGCAGTCAGGCAGTGAGGCAGTTAGGCAGTTAGGCAGTTAGGCAGTTAGGCAGTTAGGCAGTTAGGCAGTTAGGCAGTTAGGCAGTTAGGTAGTTAGGTAGTTAGGTAGTTAGGTAGTTAGGTAGTTAGGTAGTTAGGTAGTTAGGTAGTTAGGTAGTTAGGTAGTTAGGTAGTTAGGTAGTTAGGTAGTTAGGTAGTTAGGTAGTTAGGTAGTTAGGTAGTTAGGTAGTTAGGTAGTTAGGTAGTTAGGTAGTTAGGTAGTTAGGTAGTTAGGTAGTTAGGTAGTTAGGTAGTTAGGTAGTTAGGTAGTTAGGTAGTTAGGTAGTTAGGCAGTTAGGCAGTTAGGCAGTTAGGCAGTTAGGCAGTTAGGCAGTTAGGCAGTTAGGCAGTTAGGCAGTTAGGCAGTTAGGCAGTTAGGCAGTTAGGCAGTTAGGCAGTTAGGCAGTTAGGCAGTTAGGCAGATAGGCAGTTAGGCAGTTAGGCAGTTAGGCAGTTAGGCAGTTAGGCAGTTAGGCAGTTAGGCAGTTAGGCAGTTAGGCAGTTAGGCAGTTAGGCAGTTAGGCAGTTAGGCAGTTAGGCAGTTAGGCAGTCAGGCAGTCAGGTAGTCAGGTAGTCAGGTAGTCAGGTAGTCAGGTAGTCAGGTAGTCAGGTAGTCAGGTAGTCAGGTAGTCAGGTAGTCAGGTAGTCAGGTAGTCAGGTAGTCAGGTAGTCAGGTAGTCAGGTAGTCAGGTAGTCAGGTAGTCAGGTAGTCAGGTAGTCAGGTAGTCAGGTAGTCAGGTAGTCAGGTAGTCAGGTAGTCAGGTAGTCAGGTAGTCAGGTAGTCAGGTAGTCAGGTAGTCAGGTAGTCAGGTAGTCAGGTAGTCAGGTAGTCAGGTAGTCAGGTAGTCAGGTAGTCAGGTAGTCAGGTAGTCAGGTAGTCAGGTAGTCAGGTAGTCAGGTAGTCAGGTAGTCAGGTAGTCAGGTAGTCAGGTAGTCAGGTAGTCAGGTAGTCAGGTAGTCAGGTAGTCAGGTAGTCAGGTAGTCAGGTAGTCAGGTAGTCAGGTAGTCAGGTAGTCAGGTAGTCAGGTAGTCAGGTAGTCAGGTAGTCAGGTAGTCAGGTAGTCAGGTAGTCAGGTAGTCAGGTAGTCAGGTAGTCAGGTAGTCAGGCAGTCAGGCAGTCAGGCAGTCAGGCAGTCAGGCAGTCAGGCAGTCAGGCAGTCAGGCAGTCAGGCAGTCAGGCAGTCAGGCAGTCAGGCAGTCAGGCAGTCAGGCAGTCAGGCAGTCAGGCAGTCAGGCAGTCAGGCAGTCAGGCAGTCAGGCAGTCAGGCAGTCAGGCAGTCAGGCAGTCAGGCAGTCAGGCAGTCAGGCAGTCAGGCAGTCAGGCAGTCAGGCAGTCAGGCAGTCAGGCAGTCAGGCAGTCAGGCAGTCAGGCAGTCAGGCAGTCAGGCAGTCAGGCAGTCAGGCAGTCAGGCAGTCAGGCAGTCAGGCAGTCAGGCAGTCAGGCAGTCAGGCAGTCAGGCAGTCAGGCAGTCAGGCAGTCAGGCAGTCAGGCAGTCAGGCAGTCAGGCAGTCAGGCAGTCAGGCAGTCAGGCAGTCAGGCGGTCAGGCGGTTAGGTGGTCAGGCGGTTAGGTGGTTAGGTGGTTAGGTGGTTAGGTGGTTAGGTGGTTAGGTGGTTAGGTGGTTAGGTGGTTAGGTGGTTAGGTGGTTAGGTGGTTAGGTGGTTAGGTGGTTAGGTGGTTAGGTGGTTAGGTGGTTAGGTGGTTAGGTGGTTAGGTGGTTAGGTGGTTAGGTGGTTAGGTGGTTAGGTGGTTAGGTGGTTAGGTGGTTAGGTGGTTAGGTAGTTAGGTAGTTAGGTAGTTAGGTAGTTAGGTAGTTAGGTAGTTAGGTAGTTAGGTAGTTAGGCAGTTAGGCAGTTAGGCAGTTAGGCAGTTAGGCAGTTAGGCAGTTAGGCAGTTAGGCAGTTAGGCAGTTAGGCAGTTAGGCAGTTAGGCAGTTAGGCAGTTAGGCAGTTAGGCAGTTAGGCAGTTAGGCAGTTAGGCAGTTAGGCAGTTAGGCAGTTAGGCAGTTAGGCAGTTAGGCAGTTAGGCAGTTAGGCAGTTAGGCAGTTAGGCAGTTAGGCAGTTAGGCAGTTAGGCAGTTAGGCAGTTAGGCAGGTAGGCAGGTAGGCAGGTAGGCAGTTAGGCAGTTAGGCAGTTAGGCAGTTAGGCAGTTAGGCAGTTAGGCAGTTAGGCAGTTAGGCAGTTAGGCAGTTAGGCAGTTAGGCAGTTAGGCAGTTAGGCAGTTAGGCAGTTAGGCAGTTAGGCAGTTAGGCAGTTAGGCAGTTAGGCAGTTAGGCAGTTAGGCAGTTAGGCAGTTAGGCAGTTAGGCAGTTAGGCAGTTAGGCAGTTAGGCAGTTAGGCAGTTAGGCAGTTAGGCAGTTAGGCAGTTAGGCAGTTAGGCAGTTAGGCAGTTAGGCAGTTAGGCAGTTAGGCAGTTAGGCAGTTAGGCAGTTAGGCAGTTAGGCAGTTAGGCAGTTAGGCAGTTAGGCAGTTAGGCAGTTAGGCAGTTAGGCAGTTAGGCAGTTAGGCAGTTAGGCAGTTAGGCAGTTAGGCAGTTAGGCAGTTAGGCAGTTAGGCAGTTAGGCAGTTAGGCAGTTAGGCAGTTAGGCAGTTAGGCAGTTAGGCAGTTAGGCAGTTAGGCAGTTAGGCAGTTAGGCAGTTAGGCAGTTAGGCAGGTAGGCAGGTAGGCAGGTAGGCAGGTAGGCAGGTAGGCAGGTAGGCAGGTAGGCAGGTAGGCAGGTAGGCAGGTAGGCAGGTAGGCAGGTAGGCAGGTAGGCAGGTAGGCAGGTAGGCAGGTAGGCAGGTAGGCAGGTAGGCAGGTAGGCAGGTAGGCAGGTAGGCAGGTAGGCAGGTAGGCAGGTAGGCAGGTAGGCAGGTAGGCAGGTAGGCAGGTAGGCAGGTAGGTAGGTAGGTAGGTAGGTAGGTAGGTAGGTAGGTAGGTAGGTAGGTAGGTAGGTAGGTAGGTAGGTAGGTAGGTAGGTAGGTAGGTAGGTAGGTAGGTAGGTAGGTAGGTAGGTAGGTAGGTAGGTAGGTAGGTAGGTAGGTAGGTAGGTAGGTAGGTAGGTAGGTAGGTAGGTAGGTAGGTAGGTAGGTAGGTAGGTAGGTAGGTAGGTAGGTAGGTAGGTAGGTAGGTAGGTAGGTAGGTAGGTAGGTAGGTAGGTAGGTAGGTAGGTAGGTAGGTAGGTAGGTAGGTAGGTAGGTAGGTAGGTAGGTAGGTAGGTAGGTAGGTAGGTAGGTAGGTAGGTAGGTAGGTAGGTAGGTAGGTAGGTAGGTAGGTAGGTAGGTAGGTAGGTAGGTAGGTAGGTAGGTAGGTAGGTAGGTAGGTAGGTAGGTAGGTAGGTAGGTAGGTAGGTAGGTAGGTAGGTAGGTAGGTAGGTAGGTAGGTAGGTAGGTAGGTAGGTAGGTAGGTAGGTAGGTAGGTAGGTAGGTAGGTAGGTAGGTAGGTAGGTAGGTAGGTAGGTAGGTAGGTAGGTAGGTAGGTAGGTAGGTAGGTAGGTAGGTAGGTAGGTAGGTAGGTAGGTAGGTAGGTAGGTAGGTAGGTAGGTAGGTAGGTAGGTAGGTAGGTAGGTAGGTAGGTAGGTAGGTAGGTAGGTAGGTAGGTAGGTAGGTAGGTAGGTAGGTAGGTAGGTAGGTAGGTAGGTAGGTAGGTAGGTAGGTAGGTAGGTAGGTAGGTAGGTAGGTAGGTAGGTAGGTAGGTAGGTAGGTAGGTAGGTAGGTAGGTAGGTAGGTAGGTAGGTAGGTAGGTAGGTAGGTAGGTAGGTAGGTAGGTAGGTAGGTAGGTAGGTAGGTAGGTAGGTAGGTAGGTAGGTAGGTAGGTAGGTAGGTAGGTAGGTAGGTAGGTAGGTAGGTAGGTAGGTAGGTAGGTAGGTAGGTAGGTAGGTAGGTAGGTAGGTAGGTAGGTAGGTAGGTAGGTAGGTAGGTAGGTAGGTAGGTAGGTAGGTAGGTAGGTAGGTAGGTAGGTAGGTAGGTAGGTAGGTAGGTAGGTAGGTAGGTAGGTAGGTAGGTAGGTAGGTAGGTAGGTAGGTAGGTAGGTAGGTAGGTAGGTAGGTAGGTAGGTAGGTAGGTAGGTAGGTAGGTAGGTAGGTAGGTAGGTAGGTAGGTAGGTAGGTAGGTAGGTAGGTAGGTAGGTAGGTAGGTAGGTAGGTAGGTAGGTAGGTAGGTAGGTAGGTAGGTAGGTAGGTAGGTAGGTAGGTAGGTAGGTAGGTAGGTAGGTAGGTAGGTAGGTAGGTAGGTAGGTAGGTAGGTAGGTAGGTAGGTAGGTAGGTAGGTAGGTAGGTAGGTAGGTAGGTAGGTAGGTAGGTAGGTAGGTAGGTAGGTAGGTAGGTAGGTAGGTAGGTAGGTAGGTAGGTAGGTAGGTAGGTAGGTAGGTAGGTAGGTAGGTAGGTAGGTAGGTAGGTAGGTAGGTAGGTAGGTAGGTAGGTAGGTAGGTAGGTAGGTAGGTAGGTAGGTAGGTAGGTAGGTAGGTAGGTAGGTAGGTAGGTAGGTAGGTAGGTAGGTAGGTAGGTAGGTAGGTAGGTAGGTAGGTAGGTAGGTAGGTAGGTAGGTAGGTAGGTAGGTAGGTAGGTAGGTAGGTAGGTAGGTAGGTAGGTAGGTAGGTAGGTAGGTAGGTAGGTAGGTAGGTAGGTAGGTAGGTAGGTAGGTAGGTAGGTAGGTAGGTAGGTAGGTAGGTAGGTAGGTAGGTAGGTAGGTAGGTAGGTAGGTAGGTAGGTAGGTAGGTAGGTAGGTAGGTAGGTAGGTAGGTAGGTAGGTAGGTAGGTAGGTAGGTAGGTAGGTAGGTAGGTAGGTAGGTAGGTAGGTAGGTAGGTAGGTAGGTAGGTAGGTAGGTAGGTAGGTAGGTAGGTAGGTAGGTAGGTAGGTAGGTAGGTAGGTAGGTAGGTAGGTAGGTAGGTAGGTAGGTAGGTAGGTAGGTAGGTAGGTAGGTAGGTAGGTAGGTAGGTAGGTAGGTAGGTAGGTAGGTAGGTAGGTAGGTAGGTAGGTAGGTAGGTAGGTAGGTAGGTAGGTAGGTAGGTAGGTAGGTAGGTAGGTAGGTAGGTAGGTAGGTAGGTAGGTAGGTAGGTAGGTAGGTAGGTAGGTAGGTAGGTAGGTAGGTAGGTAGGTAGGTAGGTAGGTAGGTAGGTAGGTAGGTAGGTAGGTAGGTAGGTAGGTAGGTAGGTAGGTAGGTAGGTAGGTAGGTAGGTAGGTAGGTAGGTAGGTAGGTAGGTAGGTAGGTAGGTAGGTAGGTAGGTAGGTAGGTAGGTAGGTAGGTAGGTAGGTAGGTAGGTAGGTAGGTAGGTAGGTAGGTAGGTAGGTAGGTAGGTAGGTAGGTAGGTAGGTAGGTAGGTAGGTAGGTAGGTAGGTAGGTAGGTAGGTAGGTAGGTAGGTAGGTAGGTAGGTAGGTAGGTAGGTAGGTAGGTAGGTAGGTAGGTAGGTAGGTAGGTAGGTAGGTAGGTAGGTAGGTAGGTAGGTAGGTAGGTAGGTAGGTAGGTAGGTAGGTAGGTAGGTAGGTAGGTAGGTAGGTAGGTAGGTAGGTAGGTAGTGTAAGATTTTAAAGCAATGGGGAAAACAGCGTAAATTGAACAGAAATATATTTCGACGGTGCGGTGTAGGTTTGACAGAACGTGTCTCGAGTCGAGGTCTGTACAAGACTGCCGTCCCTTGTGCGGGAGGTCCTTGCGTTGACGCTATTGAGGTGTCTCCTTAAGGCCCTATCTAATTTATGACGGGCCTGGCGTTACATTGTCCGGACTCGGCGTCGCCACGCTCGCCTTTTGGATAAACAGTCGCATGTGGCTGCCATCGTTCGTCGAACAGTGTCGGATTTCCTAACATTCGGCCAACCTGCAACGATGCTTGTCCCTAAGCATCCTCATCGCGTTGTTTTCTAGAACAAAGAGATCATTTATCGGTAAATACAGTGTTCGTTGCCCTCAGTTGGATCTAGTCATATCCAATAGAAAACCTAACAAGGTTTTTGGTTATACTCCCCCCATAAATTGCTCATGGTTGGTTATACTCCCCCCATAAATTGCTCATGGTCCCATGAGCCATAACGTTCAGGATCAATTGCACCACCAACTTGGCCTTGTGCTGTATTTCTCTGCCCGTAGCCGATTTCTCCTGCCTACGGTGATACAATGATATCCTTTCGTTGTATCGATATCTTCATCGTGTAGGGTCCGCGCTTGCGACCCCCTACCACGACACCTACATCTCACTCATACAGTGGTGATACCATCGTCACCGCTGTCATGAAGAGCACAAACAAAACCCACGTCTTGCAAGAATGGCATTGCCTGAATCCTTCGCTAAGACGGCAAATCACACCCATCCAAGGTTGGCATCGCCCAATTCCTCTGGCATGGTGGACAGCCCACGCTATGTGGGGTCAGCGGCAGCCAACTCCCCCACCATAGAGGCACTCAACAATAACCATTCAGTGACGGCGTACCCATCGTCACTGCAATGGAACCTTACAACCATCGTCAGGTAAAAACTCTTGACGTCTCTCTCTGCAACAACTGTTTCCGTTACATTCGGGACGACCAACTTTCCACACTGCAACAGGTCACTCTACCTGTCGCCAGTGATCCCAGGTCAGCACCACATACTGACGTTCTAATTGCTCCCTTGACCTGTAACTCATAACACACATGTAATTGTTTCCTCAAGGCTTCTCGTTTACTACTGCTACCCAACGCTTCAACCTCTCGACTGCGACCACTGTTTTGGCCCCTCTGCCCCCTTCTCGCAAATCTTCCACCTCATACCGGTCATTGTACAACACCCTATGTACTCTGAATGGTCCTTTAAATTTCGGTGACAACTTCCGACTTTCCCCAGTCGACGGTTCGCTTGTAATCTCTACCATTACAACATCTCCCTCTTCATACCGCGTAGCCTCACGCCTCGCCTTATCGTACCGCTCTTTCTGTTTCTTCTGATCTTCTGTGATGTGCTTGCCGATCTTCTTACGTAACTCGCTCAAATCTATTCGTTCCATTTCAGACTGCACCTCCTGTAATAAGCTCGACTCCGCAGTGCTCCGTGCGTTATATCCCATTAACGCTTCCATAGGCGTCACTCCAATGGCCTTATTATGAGTCGAATTTAGCGCACCTTGAATCTGCTTCACAAATTCATCCCATGTACGATGGTCTCGTCCCGCGACGGTCGCAGCCAACGACGCAACGATAGTGCGGTTGTATCGCTCACATTGTCCGTTCGCCCGAGGGGTAGCGACCGCGTTCAACACATGCTTGATTCCATAGGTTGAACAAAAGATTGTAAAACTTCTCGCCGTGAAGGCCGTCCCTCGATCACTGATGATCCTATGCGGTACGCCGAATAGATGTATCGCGTTCAGCAATATCTTTATTGCCCTCTTTGCCTTAGTATCCTTTACTGGCTCAATGATTGTGAACTTTGTAAAAGCGTCAACTATCACTAGTATGTACTTGTTCTTCTTGTTACTGGATGCAAACGGCCCTACGTGATCTATATGTATCGTGTGGAACGGTATTGGTGTTTTTTCTATTGGATGTAATTTTCCTTGCTTTTTCCCCGCGTTCCGTTTGTAATACGCACAATTTAAACAAGCATTAACATATTTTCTGACAAAGGCACTCATGTCGGCAAACCAGTAATTTTCTCGAATACGCAACAGTGTCTTCTCTAATCCAAGATGTCCTGCATCGTCATGACATAAACGACAAATTTGGAATCGAGCGGACTTTGGTACAACCCATGCTGACCGCCCACCATCTAATCTCCTATAAACTTTTTCTTTCTTCAAAAGATAGTTAGCGAAATACTGCTTGGTCTCATTATTTCGTACATTGTCCCTTAATATCTTCCGAATCCGGTCAATTTGGTCGTCCTGCAATTGTGCGGCTAGGATCCAATCGGCCTCCGTTATATCTACCGGATATACTTCGATCTGGCATACCGGATTCCTACTCAAAGCATCTACATGTTGCATCGCGGTTCCCGCTCTATATTCTATATCGAAAGTGTAGTCTTGGATCTCTAACCACCATCGTCCGACTCGTGGTATAAGATCCTTTTTCGTAAATGTCGTTCGTAAGGCATTGCAATCCGTCACAACAACAAATTGTAACCCTATCAGGTATACGCGAAAATGTCGAAGTGCAAAAACTACGGCCATTGTCTCCAACTCGTAAGAATGATACTTGCGCTGGTCCACGGTGGTTTGCTTGCTGTAATAGGCAACCACCCGCCGCGTCCCGTCCGACGTAAATTGAAAAAAAATCGCCCCCAGTCCTATTGAACTCGCATCGGTATGCAACTCCGTCCTCAATGAGCTGTCGAAAATGGCTAAAACGGGTCGCGTGGTTAGGGCTTCCTTTACTCGTTTTACTGCTTCCTCTTGGGTTTTACCCCAAGTCCAAGGAATATCCTTCCTGGTTAACGTCGTCAATGGGGTCACAAGGCTAGCATAGTCCTTAATAAATTTTCGAGAATACCCGGACAAACCCAAAAACTGGCGAATTTCCTTTACATTCGTAGGGTTTGGCATTCGTAAAACAGCGTCTGTTTTCCTTCGTCCTGGCTTGACTCCTTCCGCACTTATCTCTCGTCCCAGATATTCGACACTCTCTTTCAAGAATGAACATTTACTAATTTTCAACGTGAGATTATGTTCCCGCAACTTTTCTAACACGAGTTCTAAACGCTCTAGACCCTCCGCCGTTGTCGTAGATGGTATAATAATATCGTCAATATACGGGAAAGCGATTGTACCACGAAGCGGCCCTAATACGGTATTAATCAGTCTCTGAAAAACTGCTGGTGCATTCGTCAATCCAAAAGGCATTCGTAAGAATTCGTAATGCCCGTCTGGTGTCACGAACGCTGTCTTCGCTATCGACTCTTCGTCCATTGGAACTTGGTAATATCCTGAGGCTAGGTCAAGGGTGGTAAAATATTTATGACCCCCTAAACGGTCGATTTGATCCTCAATCAACGGCAGCGGGTACTTATCCTTTTCCGTTATAGCATTGAGTCGGCGATAATCAATGCACAACCGTAATTCCCCCGTTTTCTTCTTTATTATTATTATTGGGCTAGCGTACGGCGAGTTCGATTCTCTTATTATCCCGTTTTTCAATAATTCCTCAATAATTTCTCGTACTGATGCTCTTTCGGATTCAGACATACGATAAGGCCGGTATACTACTGCCGTGTCCGTATTGCATTTTATATTCATCTTCACCGCATCAGTCTTTCCTAAAGTTTCCATCGATGTAGTGATTCGGTCTCCGTATTTCGTAATAATTTCAGTGAATGCAATCATGTCCGCGTCCGAAACATCCCCAATATCTAAATTGTCGAAATCCGTCGCGTTTTCGATCACGCAAATCTCTACAGCGTTTTC